>JAGTTD010000011.1:22390085-22990085 GCA_018398585.1 Simmondsia chinensis
CTAGCAATGGCTATAAGAACATAAATAGAAAACCAATCACAATAAATAATTCCCCATAGGGGTATGAAAATAGCATAACACAAGTCATTATCAAAGATAAAAAATAAATCCACGATCTGGATGGCTACCTGTCGTTAACCCTTAAGTTACAAGTCTACTCATCCAAGGGGTTTACACAATACGAAATCTAAAGAGAAAAGTAAAGAAAAACTCATGGATGAAGACTCCCTCAATTGACATTGATGCAACCCTTGCTTTGATACCCAGGTACTCCGACCACTTGCACTTTAGCCTTGAAAACGATTCTCGTCTCTCTTGGTGGCTCGGGGAAGGAGGAAGAGAGAAAAAAATGCAAAAGTACCCAAAAAAAAAAAAATCGCCATCCCATTTATAGCAGCGGCATGCCCTAGGGAAATGCCGCGGCCCAGGGCAGATCGATCAACAAGAGTGGCAAATTTTTTGGCGACATGCAGAAACGAACATTATAGTTTTATTGGTGGCCGATCGACCACTTGCGCATGTAGTTTACTTAAAACGCGTGTAACTTTTGATCTGTAAAGAGTTACGGGGTCAAATTACATATCAAATCAAAGCATTCGAAGAGATATAAGAGATCTAAGTGGTATTATTAGTGGAATCTAATATTTTATGGTCGTGGATACTCTTCTTTTTAGCTTTTGCTCATTGTAAGCCTGACCGATTGCCAAAATGCATGGTCGATTAATCCATGCACCCAAGGGGAGACTTTTCTTGGTTGAATTATGCCTTGGTTATTCTTTTTCTTACACGTGGTTGGGTTTCTCAGCGCAGTCTACGTGTTTGTTCATTTAAGCCCTTTTTTTGCTGTTTTTCAAGATGTCATATGCTTTCCAAGCCTAAATACAAATAAAGTATGCAATACCACACATGTAATAGCCGAAAACATCGTAGACTCGTAATAAAACATATAAAAAACAAGGCACATCAATCTGTCCCCCAACTATTATTTTTACAAGAGATTAACCAACAAAAAACTCCATAAAATTTAACTAAAGTCTTCGTAATCGAAGCGTGAGTAGAACCCACATATTTATTGAAAACTGACGCCAGATTCACCAAAGGCATAAACGCCTGTGCCAAGGTAACTGATTGAGGTCAAACACTTGCATTTTAGAATTATAACTTGATCCCACGTTGAAGTGAGTACGTTTTTGCATGTTTGTTTGATTTTATATACAGTGACCACATATGCACTAAAAATAAAACAAAAAGAACAAATAGAGGCTTCTTGGTTCCTAAAGTTAGTCTTAATTTCTTGCATGAAATTCGTCATATCATATATGAACTTCTAAAACATCTCCACTGGATCGAGTTTCTTCACTTGTGGTGGATAAATGGGTGGCTTCAGTGCTTCTTGATTGCTCCAGGAAACATTTGGCTAGTTCCGTCTTCCCAAGTTGCATGTGTTGGAGTTGCATTGAGGTCTTTGGTGGTTCAAAACATACTTCATTTGTTCACAACTTAATGAGGTAGAATTTTTGTCCGCTTGACACTCCATGCTTCTATGATTCCCTTCACAAAATTCATAAGTTAGTATAAGAGAATGAATGGCATTGACAATCACAGTAACTAATTGCTTCTGAATTAATCAGAGTTGATCGGATAACACCATGAATGCGTCGACTTCATGAACTCTTACAGGCTTCTTTGGTGCAGCTTAATCGTTCAGTCTCAGATAGTTGTTGTTGGCCATTACATCTAGCTACTCATAGGGCTCTTTAGGTGTCTTGTTATTCAGTGCTCCTCTAGCCACCGCATCCACGGTTTAAGTCTTAGGTTCCAAACTATTGGTTTGCATCCAAACTAGTAAACCATAGTGTGAACACCTTCTCAAAACCTCTTTGTGCCTCTCATCTTCACGGATTTTGCCAGTGGAAAATATTTGAGAAATGATTGGGCCAAACCACCTCATGTAGTGATGGTTCTCGATGGCAATGAAATTAACCATTCTTTAGCTTTGTCCCTTAGCGAGAAATGTGAACAATCTCAAGCGAATCGCATCATCATTTAAGCATTATGCTTGAAAGTGTCACGTATATCAAAAAAGTTGGAGATATGCATGTTTGGATCCTCGCTAGGCAACCCACCAAACTGAACTATCTGTTGGATCGTCTATCCATCAATGGTTGGAATAGCTTGGTCTCTCAAAGCTCTGCTCAGCCATGATTATATCCTCCGCTTGCTTTCCTTCCTTGATCTTTCACCTAAATGTCCTCTCAATCTCGGGATGAATGGGAGCAATGTCTCCTACCAGTGATCACAGCATGTAAAATTAGAAGAACAAAGATTAAAGCTAAAAAAGAAAACAAAATAAGAAAAGACAAGGAAAAGCTAATTTGGATAACATACCTAAAAAAGAGTTTTCCATTAGAAAAAAATTTGATGACAAAATTTACCTAAAGTTGCCTAAATTAAAATCTAACTGCCTAAAATTGCAGTTTGGATAAAAGGCTACCAGTGGAAGAATGCAAATTTCTATCTAGATAAAGAAACCCTATTTAGATAAGAAAGTTTCTACCTATAATAGGGAACTCTATCGTAAAGACTAGATGTAGTAAATTTGGTATCAAAAGCAAAATAAATGACAACACTTAAAATTGAAAAACCTAATTGGTGCCCGATGTTAAAAAAAAAATAAGTGAAACTTTAAATTAAGCAAAAAACAACTTGCGAACGAAGACGAAAACAAATTCAAACTAGTACCAACACTAGATGGTATCGATATCAATCGAATCAAACAATCCCCAACTACGGTGCCAAACTTGATGCCTGTGATTTAGCAAGTGCACTAAGTTGATAGAGTAAAAAAGTGAGTAGAGTATTGTTCCCACGAGGATTATTTTATTGATCAAATACTAGAATTACTAGTTCTAATTCTATGTGAATGATCAAAAGCTGAGATTTGAAACTTAACAATTAAAAAATGACTAAAAAATGCAAAAATGACTGGAATGTGTAGATGTTATAGATGAAGGTCAAAGGTATCTAATTTCACCTAGTTGCTTCGATATGACTTCTAATTTTTGGTTATTCAAGTAGATTATCCATATTGATGGCCAAAAAATTAATTTACTTGATAATCTCTCTCAAGCAATATTTAGCATACATTTTTACTTATTAACTCGTTATAAAATCTTGGATAAATTTAAATAAAAATAGTTATTAACTCATCGGCCTCTTGTATCAATTTAAATAAAAGGAGTTATCAAGCTAATGACTCAATTTGATTTTCTCTCTTATCTTGGGCCACAGACTCGAATTTGAGTTAGATTGCGATCCTTTTAGCCTTGATTCTCTTATTTTTCTCGTTTACTGACAAAATGGCAATGAGAGCAAAAATGAGCAATATTCATAAAAATTTGATGTAAGATAGTCAATAAATTAGTCTGAAATCATACGAAAAATGCCTATAAATTTGGACTTATCAATCAACTTGGTGGGCCCCACTCTGTCTTCCTATAACTTCACTTCAACAAAGTTTGAACCAACCATAAAGGGTTTGTCATCTGCTTAACAACATCATATTTGCCATGGTTTTAGAAAATTGTCAACTAGTGTAAAGAAGATAGAGTACAATAATTGGTGTGTAGCCAATCTCTCCTAAGCAATGTATTGTAACTCAATGCAGTATCCACCACAAAGAATATCATTATGTTGGCCCTAAAGCCACTTATATTGCAATTTTGATGGTAACAATCATTTAGTGAGCCATTCTGTTTAAATTGTTCCAATCTTGTTTCTAAGTGACTCATAAGAAAGTTAGGAAAAATCAAAGCTAATCATGTTGATACCAAACTATTTAAGACGATGAATCAAGAGGAAAAGGGATTAAAGTTAAAGAGAAGATTCATCCAAATTGAAGAGAACGTGATCCGAGTTCAAGCCTCTTAAAGTCATTTATTTTTTTTTTCTAGAACTTAGAATCAGGATATATTAATTGAGTCAAAATCTCAATATTGATATGTGATGCTCTAACAAAAATATTTTTGAGATATTTTTAAAATTTGATTTTCAAATTTGATTTAAAAAATATTCAAGTCAAAATTTAAACTAATCTAGTTTGTTAATGAAAATATTTTCAAGATTGGTATTTTGAAAAGCATAATCAAATCATATAAGATAAAATTTAAATGAGTGATTATTTAACTTGATTCAATCAATCATCTATTCATGATAAAAAAAAAAACTAGGAAATTAATTCAAAAATTAAACTAATAAGGAAATCAATTAATCAATCAATTTACTTAACTAATTTGGTAAATCAACCCATCAATCAAGCTAATTAATTTAAAATATTCAGATCCACCCAGGCATGCTGAGTGTCGACACACAAAAGAGATGTGTCAACACATAGACTTACAGTATCCGTCCGGAGCTACTATGTGTCAACACACAGCCCTTGTGTGTCAACACACAGATCAAAAAAAGGTCCAAACGGCTACTTTTGACTTGATTTCGTTCCTAATATTTTTTTCAACTTTTTGAATGTCCCCTATAGGCTCTCATTTTCCTATAAATAGGGCTTGAATGCTTTGGTTCAAATGATCCAAGACTCTCTAAGCATTCACTGATAAAAGACTCTTACTTTTTTGCTCTTTAATTAACGGTTTGATTTTAAGTTTTGTTTAAAGTTTTATTTGAACATCACTAGTTCTCATTATTGTTGATCATTGAGCTTAATTGGCATATCCTTAGCTTTGGCTAAGCTTGATTTATTGTTAATTCACTCTTAAAAGAGTGAAGAGTCTCATTGCTTTATTTCAATTGTTTATTGTAAAGGCTGGCTCATGAGCCTACAGTTACAAAATGATCGGTTGTAAAGGTTGGTCTTAAACATATGGTTACAAAAAAAAAACGGCTATAAAGGTTGGATCTTAAGCCTATTATCAAGCTTAATTAAAAGCTCAAGTGATGAAAAGTAGTCACTTGAGAAGTGCACTAGCTTCCGGTTTGGAAGTGAATCACTATAAAAACATTTATGCATGTTTTTATTCTTGCATTTATCTTTTTCATTTCATATTCATTGTCTAACTTTTAATATAATTTTTGGTTCATAAAGTTTAATTTTTCAATTATCACAAAAGAACCTAATTCATCACCCTCTTAGGTTGCTCTTTGGGCCCTCGCGTTAGCCTACTCAAGTTGCCATAGATCAATTGTACTAGAATGAACCCTTTAGACTTCGTAATGGCTCCGGAAAAGCCATAAATAGCCACATCTAAGGGCATCAAGTCATCTCGAGATTTTCCAAATGCCCTCAGCGTGTACGAGGGTAAGACGTTGATGCTCACGCCATTATCTACTAAAAGTTTATTCATCAAAACATCATCAATTTGACTTTGATGTACAAAGGTTTGATGTGCTTGTTGAGTACAGAAGGCACATCAAACGTCATTCTCATTCCATCAAATGATCAGTTGTTGATATAGAAATCATAGACTTTGATTCAAGTGGTTAAGAATCAATATTACTTGGTGCTAGGAAAAATGACTTAATTCCCTCTTTGTGTTAATCAAATGGGCAATCACATAAATCACGACAAATCATAATCAAGAATGGAAAAAGGATCAAAGAATCAACCCACAAAACAAAAGAAAGAGAAACACAGTTTTTACATGGAAAACCCCTCCAATGTGAAGAGTAAAAACTACGGAACCGTCAATAAATGGTGTCTTCTTCCACTATCATCAAATCACAAGTGGTTACCCCAATTTATTTTTTCTAGGCCAAGCTAGAGGCATATAATATATTAAGAATGATCTTGGAACAACAGATCTCCCAAACATTCTCACCCTAACGTGGAAAACATCAAACAATCGTATAGGAGAAAGGGCTGAGCGAAATACCGACTTTGGAGAGGCAAAATGACAATCCGAGCATTGGATATGAAAATCAAGATGACATGAACAACATACTAAAATTTCATCCCAATCGGAGAGCGCTTGAGCATCGATCAGGGCCGGGAAAGAACTGCGCGGCTCTCTCTCTCCCCTGCGATTTCTCTCTCTGTCTCTCTCTCTGCGTTTTTGGTGCTTTATTTTTCTGCAGAAATTTTCACCCTAAAAACCACCTTTTTCATTTATTTATTTTTTTCTTTTGGTATAAAGTTGGGCCAAAACAAGAAAGCAAGCCCAAATAAAAATTGGGCTTCATCTTCTAATTGGAGAGAATACCCAATAAACCTCCCCCTCACTCCAACCTAGGAGAATCGATCAAACCAGCTCTCTTTCCTCAAGAAACGAGACTCTCCTTTGTAAGGCTTTTGTGAAAAAGTCCACACCATTGTCCTTGGTGTGGATCTTCTCAAGATGAAACAACTTGGATTCTAACACATCTCGAATCCAATAATATCTTCGACCAATGTGCTTGGTTCGATAATGATAAGTCGCATTCTTGGCAAGGTGGATGGCACTTTAACTGTCATAGTATAAAACATATTTTTCATGCTTCACACCCAGTTCCTGCAAGAAATTCATCATCCATATCAACACTTTACCAGCTTCAGCTGCTGCGATATACTCAGCCTTATTAGTTGATAATGCAACACATTTTTGCAATTTTGATTGCCAAGATACAGCTCCTCCTGCAAAACTCATCAGGTACCCCAAAGTAGACTTACAAGAATCAATATCTCCAGACATATCTGCATCTATATAACCAGCTAACATAGGCTTTCCCAGGCTAAAACATAAACACACACCAGAAGTATCTCGAAGATACTGAAGGATCCATTTCATAGCTGCCCATTGATCTTTACCCGGATTTGACATAAAGCAGCTAACAACCCCAACAGTATGTGCGATGTCCGGTCTAGTGCATACCATGGCATACATCAAGCTTCCCGCAGCGGATGCATAGGGAACTTTCATCATCTCTTCTTTGTCTTTCTCATTTGTAGGACATTGATCCAAACTCAATCTCATATGACCTGGAATTGGAGAACTCACGGGTTTAGCCTTGCTCATGCCGAATCTCTCTAACAGCTTCTCGATGTATCTTCCTTGTGATAGCCACAACTTCTTATCTCTTCTATCACGAAAGATCTTCATGCCTAAGATCTGCTTTGCAGGGCCAAGGTTCTTTATTGCAAAGGACTTACTCAATGCACTATTCAGATTTGCAATCTTCTTAGCATCACAACCTACAATCAGCATATCATCAACATAAAGTAGGAGAATAAGAAAATCACCCTCAACATAGTCCTTCACAAATACAAAATGATCAGCATGTGTCTTGTGAAGTCATGATCAACCATGAATGACTCAAATTTCCTGTACCACTACCAAGGTGCTTGTTTTAATCCATACAAGCTCTTCTTCAACTGGCATACAAGATTTTCTTTCCCCTTAACCTGAAAACCCTCAGGTTGCTTCATGTAGATCTCTTCCTCTACATCACCATGCAGAAATGCAGTCTTCACATCAAGTTGTTTGACCTTTAGATCCATACTAGCAGCCAAACTGAGAACAACTCTGATTGAAGACATCTTCACTACTGGAAAAAGATCTCATCAAAGTCAATCCCTTTCTTCTGACTAAAACCCTTCGCAACCAATCGCGCCTTATAACTTGTTTGTGAGCTATTCTCTTCAGTCTTCAATCTGAACACCCACTTGTTCTTGAGTGCTCTCTTGCCTTGAGGCAACTTCACCAGGTCAAAAGTGTGATTATCATGCAAGGACTTCATCTCATCTTCCATGGCGCTGTACCACTCATCATGGTTCACATGTGACATAGCCTCCTTATAGCTCTCTGGTTCTCCCCCATCAGTCAACATCACATACTCATAAACTGAATATCTAGAAGAAGGTTGTCTATCTCTAGTAGATCTCCTTCACCGAGTCTCTACTGGTGATTCTGTAGGAGCCTGTGATTGATTATCATCACCACCATCATCAACAGCAACAGGATCTATAACATCATCATGTTCATGAACAACTCTCCTATCATTAACACACTCAGTAGGAGAAAGCACCAGATCTGAGTTGACTCTGACACCTGAAGAAGTCTCTGACTGCTTTGTCTTCTCACAGTCTTCAATGATTTCCTTTTCAAAGAAAACAACATCTCTACTTCTTATCACTTTCCTGTCAACTGGATCCCATAATTTGTACCCAAACTCATCTTCTGAGTACCCAAAGAAAATGCACTGCTTCGTCTTGCTATCAAGCTTGGATCTCTCATCTTTAGGTATGTGCACAAAGGCTCTGCACCCAAAGACTCTCAAATGCATGTATGAAACATCTTTCCTTGTCCACGCTCTTTAAGGAACATCACCTTCAAGTGGAACTGAAGGAGAAAGGTTAATCAGGTACACAGCAGTCATCACAGCCTCTGCCCAAAACGACTTTGGCAGCTTTGCATGAGAGAGCATGTGATGAATCCTCTCTTCAATTGTTTTATTCATTCTCTCTACAACTCCATTCAATTGAGGAGTCTTTGGAACTGTTTTCTGAAACTTGATCCCACTCTTTTTGCAGTATTCTTCAAACGGACCCCTGTACTCTCCACCATTGTCTGCTCTAACAAACTTTAACTTTCTACCAGTTTCCCTTTCAACTCTGGCCTGAAACTGCTTGAATGCTTCTAGAACCTGGTCTTTGCTTTTCAACACAAAATCCCATACTGTTCTAATAAAAGTGACAAAATAGTATGCACCACCATGTGATCTTTCTTTCATAGAGCAAACATCAGTATAAACAAGATCTAACACATTTTTCCTTCTAGATGGGGGTAATGTATGAAATGCAGCTTTATTTTGCTCTCCAGCTAAACAATCAACACAAGGTTTCAGAGGTATACCTTTTACATCAGGGAGGAGCTGCTTTCTAGCGAGCATATGCATGGCCTTCTCACTCACATGGCCAAGTCTCTGGTGCCACAAATTAATGGAGGAATCATCAGCAATGTTTACCTCTTCTCTAAACAACTTTGCTTGCATCACATAAAGGGATCTCTGCTTTTGACCTTGAGCCACTATCAAGTTTCCTCTAGAGAGTTTCCATTTTCCATCATTGAAGTGGTTATCATAACCATCATCATCAAGTATCCCAGCCAAAATTAGGTTCGACTGAATATCAGGAACATGTCTGACATCCTCGAGGACTAGCCTACAACCGGTGGAAGTATCCAAACAAACAGTACCCATACTGGTGATCTTGCACGAACCATCATTCCCCATCCTTACATAACCAAAGTCACCATTGGTGTAAGATGAGAAGTACTCCGTATGTGAAGTCAAATGATAAGATGCACCTGAATCAATCACCCAGGTGCAGTCATCACATGCAATGCTCAGGGAACCCTGATTACCAACAAAAAACAAATCATCATCAGCTGCAATGGCTATCATGTTCTTCTCATCTGATTGTTTCTCTGAATGGCTATCTTTATCGTTCCTCTCTCTAGACTTTTCACGCTTCATTTTTCTGTAAAATTTCTGTATATAGCCCTGCTTCTTACAGTAATGACAGATAATCCCACTTCTCGATTTCGATCTCCCCATGGCTTTATCTCTATTCTAAGAATTTGTGTTCTGATTTCTACCCCGGTTATGATTCTCTACAATATTTACATCAGAAGAATCAGACAAATTATGCTTCTTCTCTTTTCGTCTATCTTCTTCATCAATCAAGGCAGTTTTGATCATATCCAAAGTGAGCTTGCCATTAGGAGCAGAATTACTCAAAGGTACCTGCAGTGTCTCCCAACTATCTGGCATAGAGCTCAACCACAAAAGAGCCTGCAACTCATCATCAAGTTTAAAGTCCATACTAGAAAGTTGATTAACAAGACCCTTAAAAACGTTCAAATGCTCAACAACGATGTTTCCATCTCTATATTGAAGTTTAACAAGTTTCTTCACTACAGAGGCTTTATTCAAAGCTGTTTTTCGCTCAAATATCGACTCAAGCTTTTCCCATAACTTGGCTGCATCAATCTCATAACGCACAGACTAGTAAACAGACGGGTCAATGAACTGTCTAATCATTCCTACAGTCTTTCTGTTCAACAATTTCCATTCATCTTCACTTTTTGCATCGGGCCTGCTTCATGCAATTCTTTAACAAACAGGTGGTCTTCCATGCGACTTTTTCAATAATCATACTTATTAGATTTTAGTATGGGCATCAAAGCATTATTACCACTATTTCCTTGATTCGCTTCCATCTTAATCAACACAAGAAATCACCAAAGGCCTAACCTGGCTCTAATACCAATTGTTGGGAAAATGACTTATTTCCTCTTTGTGTTCATCACAACAAAAAATGGAACAACGATCAAACAAATCAACCCACAAAAACAAAAGAAAGAGACACACGATTTTGACGTAGAAAACCCCTCCAATGTGAAGGGTAAAAACCACGGGACCATCAATAAATGGTACTTTCTTCCATTATCACCAAATCACAGGTGGGTACACCAATTTATCTTCTCTAGGCCAAGCTAGAGGCATACAATACTGAAAGGAAACTTAACAAATCCGATATGCTCTGATACCAATTTGTGAGGATAAATCTTGTTGCGGAAGCGTGAACCCTGATAACTTGATTCGATTCAAATAATATGACTCACGCAAAACAAGAAGTAAACAAATATGGAGAAAGAAAGAACAAACACAAACACATAATATTTACGTGGAAACCTCTCTACAATCGAGGGGGGAGAAAACCACGGGCGGAGATGGAGATTCTTTATTGATACTGAAAGGAAGAATTACAACGACACTTCCTCTGAGCGAGATCTATAAAAGAATTACAATCACTTTCTCTAAACTCTCGTAGCACTCAAAATCTTGGAAGAATTACAAAGTCACCTCTTTTACACTCAATGGCGACGCCTCACAAACTTTGATTGGATACCTAATGACGTAAACCCTACGTCCCTTTTATAGACCTGTGTCCGTGAGGGCCCGATCGATCAGAACAAGCGGATCAATTGGCCCTCTAACTGCCTAAAAATACCCAAAATTTCCTTCAATCTCCCGATCGATTGGGCTTCACTCCCGATCGATCGGTGATCCTACGGCAACCCTATAAATATAAAACAAGTAATTTGAGACATAAACCTAACAAATCTCCACCTTGGCTCAAATTTCATACATAAAAGAATTTCCTCCACCTTCTTCACTAAACTGCCACACACGGGGTTATTTCAACAAAACAAGAAACCTAACCGAGTCCGAGCGAAGCTTGAACTTCTTGCTAGGTAGAAACTGAGTGAACATATCTAAGAGGTTATCAGCATTGCCAATCTTCTTCTTCTCTGAATTGGGTTTTGACACATTATCTGAAACAGCCACCTGTTGCTGAACTGTGTTACTCAACTGAACTCCCTCTGGCTTACTCACCTGACCTGAATCACAACCAACTAATGACATCTTCTGTGGAGATAGCAATGAAGACTCACCAAACGTGACACGTCTACTCGTTAGGAATTGCTTGAAGTGAAAAATTTCTGCTTCCACACAAAGAGCCCCTCACACTGTGCTCAAACAGACCCCTATCACCTAAATGATCCAATCTCAAAAGTCCTGCATTTGTGATTTCTGGTTCTATCAACAACAAGGATGATGAAGATGCTGCAACAGATCTAACAACTGTGGACCCAACAAGCTCATACAGCGTACCTAACGTTCTGCCCTTCATAATTGTCAAAGCACCCTTAACGACCCTTAAAACTCCACATTCAACTATGTACGTGTACCTTTTAGACTCAAGAGTACCTAAAGAGATGATATTCTTCTTCAAATCAGGAACATGGCGAACATCGCTCAAAACCCTGATAGTGCCATCGAACATCCTAAAATTAATTGTTCCTATACCCAGAAATTTGCGTGAAGTATAATTACCCATCAAAGAAACTCCACCTCGAACTGACTTGTACGTGGAAAACGAATCCCGATTGGGACAAACATGATAGGAGCAACCTGAATCCAAAATCCAACTGTTTCTCAAATTGGACTGAGGTTCAGACACAGACAGTAAAAGATCTTTATTCTCACCATTCACAACACTAGCAACTATGGATTTCTAGTCAGACCTGTTATCTACTTCAAGTTTTCTTTTAAGCTTGTAACAGTCTTTCTTAATGTGCCCTTTCTTATTACAGTAGTTACAGGTTAGGTCTTGATACCTAGACTTAGACTTATTTCCACTATGATCATACTCAGTTCTCCCCCTCACAAATAAACCACTACCTGAGTTATAAACAGAATCAAATAATTCTCTATCTACTCTTTCTTTACTCAGTAGGTTTCTCTTAACTTCATCAACAGATATGGTTTGTCTACCACCATAAATCATGCTTTCAACAAAACCCTTATATGAAGCAGAGAGAGAACATAAGGACAACATTGCCTGATCTTTATCCTTCGGAACATCATCCAATTCTTTCAAGCCTTGAATAATTGAATTAAATTCATTGACGTGATTCTTATGTGACGTGCCTTCTGACATACGAAACGTGAATAACTGGAACTTAACTGCGAGTTTGTTGGAGGCAGACTTAAAACAGAACATATCCTGCAATTTCTCCCACAACTCCTTAGCGGTTTTCACTTCCAGAACTTCTGTCGAAACGTCATCGGTAAGACACATCTGAATTGCAGCGAGCATCTTCCCATCAAACTCCTCCCATTGTGCTTCTGTCAAATTCTCTGGTTTCTTCTCTTTCCCATCTAAAGCTTTCTTCAAGCCACTCTGAGTCAAGAGGCCCTTAACGCCAACCTGCCATAAACTGAAGCTCCCTTGACAACAAAACTTCTCAACTTCAGTCTTAATTGCGGACGTCATATTACCAAATTGAAATAAACATGGCTCTTACATAAATTCCACCCAAGGCTCTGAACCTGGCTTTGATACCAAATTTGAAAGGAAACTTAACAAATCTGATATGCTCTGATACCAATTTGCGCGGATAAATCTTGATGCGGAAGCGTGAACCTTGATAACTTGATTCGATTCAAATAATATGACTCGCGCAAAATGAGAAGCAAACAAATATGGATAAAGAAAGAACAAATACAAACACATAATATTTACGTGGAAACCCCTCTACAATCGAGAGGGGAGAAAACCACGGGCGGAGATAGAGATTCTTTATTAATACTGAATGGAAGAATTACAACGACACTTCCTCTGAACGAGATCTATGAAAGAATTACAATCACTTTCTCTAAACTCTCGTAGCACTCAAAATCTTGGAGGAATTACAAAGTCACCTCTTTTACTCTCAATGGCGGCGCCTCACAAACTTTGATTGGATACCTAATGACGTAAACCCTACGTCACTTTTGTAAACCAGTGTCTGGGAGGGCCCGATCGATCGGCTCTCTAACTGCCTAAAAATACCCAAATTTTCCTTATATCGCTCGATCGATCGGGCTTCACTCCCGATAGATCGGTGACTCTGCGGCAACCCCATAAACATAAAACAAGTAATTTGAGACATAAACCTAACAAATACATCAAGAATGATCTTGGAATAACAAATATCCCAACAATCTCACCCTAAGGTGGAAAACATTAAAAAATTGTATAGAAGAAAAGGCAGAGCGAAATACCGACTTTGGTGAGGCAAAATGACAATCCGACCATTGGATATGAAAATCAAGATGACAGGAACAACATACTAAAATTTCAACCCAATCGGAGAACGCTTGAACATCGATCAGTGCTGGGAAACAGCAGCGCAGCTCTCTCTCTCCCCTGTGATTTTTCTCTCTCTCTCTCTGCGTTTTTGGTGCTTTATTTTTTTGCATAAATTTTCACCCTAAAAACCACTTTTTCATTTATTTATTTTTTTATTTTGATATAAAGTTGGGCCAAAACAAGAAACCAAGTCCAAATAAAAATTGGGCTTCATCCTTTAATTGGAGGGAATACCCATCACATGGGATTTATCTACTAACTCTCCTATCATCTCTACCTGCAGATTCTCCTCGAGACTATGATTTCTCTCTTGAGGCCAACATGTTTCTCTACTAGCAGAAGTACAACAATTCTTACGTCAACTTGTTTGGGCATTATCATGAATTGGATGTTACGTCAATTCCCGCCAGGGCTCCTCCTTTTTGGTGGATGACATATTAGCCCACCTCTTGGGCTTTTTGCTTGGTTCTTTCGTGGCTTTTCTAGCTAAAGAAGCCATTTCCATTTTGGGATCATCAAGATCCTTTAGTCCATGGTTGGTAACCCCACGATTTGCTTTCTCAAAGGTACATAACTTGCATGAGTCTAGCACATTTCTCTACTCCCTTCTACACAATAGCTTTCTATTTAGAGTCCTAGCCAACTTGGAGGTTTCCCACTGTTCTTTACATCAAAACTTTGATCTGGCTTATTTCTCCTCCAACATTGCCTAGATGGACACCAATAGGCTATTTTCCTGGGCCATCCTTATGATGGGTTGAGTTTTTAGGGATGTCCTTCTTCATCTATTGAAAGAGAAAAGGTCTCTCAACATCTAGCTTCAAGGATATTCGTATTGCAAGCTCGAACGGCAAGGGATATTAGGGGATTTGCTTGAGACTCCTCATAAGACCTCACAACCGAGCTTCATAGTTCTGGAAAATGTAGAAAGATAACTTTTTTAAGTCTCCGACTATTCATTGTGTGCATTGCAACCCGGTTGTCTTACCTGAAGTAACATGGCCACAGAAAAAACCACATCTGCTTGGCCTGGAGATTGACTGGAAGGTTCCTGAAAATAGAGTACTTGAATGTGGGATGTCGTTGGGTAACATGCCACCGACATAACTCACCTTCCAGGTCTTCTCCCGAGGACGTGATTATTGTTGGGAAAAGATATGAATTTTGTTGGAAAGATAAACTCTGATGCAGACTATTGGGTTCACAGTTCTCAACCATGGTCACAACAATAGGCACCTATTAGAGCATTTAGAGTAGGGGACCCTTCTCTCTCACTAAGCTCCCGGTCAGAGAGTCATGCTTCGTGACACGTCACGTGCGAGAATTCCCGAGAATAGATTTATCTCTATAAACCCTTTGCTCTAATACCGGCTGTTGGGATGAATTTCAAAAATTCTCCCTAAAGTTTACGCAGCAGAATGGGTTTAGAATTCATAACTCTAAACCTAGGGTTTATTTAAAATTTCTAATTTTAAATCTATTGACTTAAATTCATAAGTTAAATCAATAGATCTAAATTCTTAATTTAGATCTATAGGCCTTTTACTCTAATACATTCATAACAATACATAAATTTAAATAGGTATAATAATAAATACTGTAAATAAATAGAAAAGAGAAATCTAAAATAAGAAGGAAAGAAGGCAAACTTGGAATTGCTCCAATAATAAAGAAAACTAAGAAAATCGAGACCCAGCGATCTTCTACATAATGACCTTGAACTGCACGGAGGGTGGGCTCCGAAAAATATCAAATTGAGGAAAGAAAAATTTCAACAGAAATTTCTCTCTCCAATTAGATCCCTGAAAGAATTTTAGAAACCCAAAAATATTTGTTTTGATTGAATGCCAAACCCTTGGAATAGATAACTCAATTTATAGTAGGCTACCACAGCAAAAAAATAACAAATTTTTGACGTAGGATTCGTTGTTGTCAAGCAAAATGCAGCGTGTTGAATAAAAATAAATCAAAACACCGTGTTTCACTCCTAGGAAAAATCACGCTTCTATTTAATTCAAACCGTGTGACACGTGGCAGCGTCCGATTGGTTTGCGCCTGTAATGCCCCAAAAGTTAACACCGAATAGGCTTAAGTTAAAGGGCGCTACACGGCTGTACTATAATGAATTCTCTCATCATAGTACGAAGCTCGAATATTTCCAATCGAGAAAACTCCTCAAAATTATAGAAAGCGTTCTTATAGAAAACACAATCCCAAGTACATCAAGTTAACAATTGAAGATTAGTAGTGCGGAAGCTTATACTTACAATATCCCAGATAGTCTCCGATGTGCTGCTAAAAAATTTGTTTACTTAGCTATGCAAAATAAACTAAATCAGGGGATAGTAAATCGCTTCATCATTTCCTTCCTTCAGGAACTTGCCATGGGTTACTAATCTGGAAAATAAACGAATTTCGGTGAGCAACCAGCATGCTCAGTAAGTATAACACACTCCCAACCCGGATCAAGCATGTTATTAAAAATGGATAGAATCCCAATTAAAAACCAGTAAAATCGATTTATCAGAAAAATTCACATTATGGTAGCACATATCTCTTATTTACAAGAGCTCTTTCGGTAAAACCTACATACGCATCGAATACTATGGCCAGTATTATTCCCGCGACAGGGTCACAGATTGACGTTCACATTTCACATATTCGAACGGGTTCTAAGTCGACAGATCCAATAGGATCGAACATAGATCTATGTGCCGGTATTATTCCCGCGACAAGGTCACAGATCCACTTTTCACATTTCACATTCTATTTTCAACAAACTCTGTAGGGTCAACGTAGTTATCTGTAAGTTCTTCCCATAAAACCTTTCAATTCAAATCACAAGTTCACAATAATTTCTTTTCTATGTAACGACCGGGATTCGGACGTCTCCCCCGCGTCGTCATACGTACCGGGATTTGGTCGTCGCCCCCGCGTATGCTTACATAATCAGTATAAATCAAACAAGTTCACAATAATTTCTTTCACATAATCACAACTACTGATTCTTTCAAAATTCACACATTTAAACATCAATTCCATGTATAAAACACTTCATGTAATCACAAATACAATCTCTTTCAAAATTTCACATATTTAAACATTAATTCAATATATAAATCAGTATAACTCAAATCATAAGAGTAGAAATCATATAATGAACCAAGTAGGAGGAGTGGTATACTTGTCTTCACTATCTTTAATCCAACAAATTTAGCTTATAATCCACCGGCGAAGTGGTGACGCCGGCGAGGTGGCCGGAGCCGTACCGGCATGGTGGCTGGAGCCTCACCGGCGTGGTGGCCGGAGTAGAACGACAGGAGAGAGGGTGAGTCGTTAGGTGCTAGAGAGAACCAAAAGGAGAGAGAGTCGCGGGGTGGTGGTGTGAGGTTGAGGGGTTGAGGGTTAGGGGTATTTATAGGCCCTGGAGGTCAGACGGTACCAAGGTGGTCGGACGGTACCGTGGTGGTGGGAGGCGGCACCGGGGTCGAGCGGTACCGGCGTGGTCAGGCGGTACCGTGGTGGTCGAAGTAGTACCGCGGTGGTAAGGACGGTGTCATTGTGGGAGGGCAACGGTAGCGATACTGGCGGTACCGTGAGGTGGTAGTCGGCGGTACCGTGAGGACTGTAGTCGGCGCCGGTGATGACAGTAGAGGACAGAGATGCGGTGAGGGAGAGAGAAAACAAGGTGAGAGAGAGTTGTGTGGGAGACAGAGAGACGCGTGGGGGTGGGGGAAAATTTTACTTTATTTTTTTTTTTTTTTTTTGTTTTTCCTTTCTTTTTCCTTTTCCTTTCCCCTTTCTTTTTTCATTTATTATTATTATTATTACTATTACTACTACTACTACTACTACTATTACATATATACATACTTCAATTATTTTAGTATTATTATAATACCTAATCCAGTTCAATTATCCCCGATTTCACATATTATATTACCTAGTCCAATTTAAATAAATTGGGTATTACTTCCTCACCCCTTTAAATAAAAGTTTTGTCCTCGAAACTTATCTTCATTTTCAATAAATCATGGTATCTGCTTCAAATTAGACCCATCTCGCAATTTCTAAATTAAAGAGGACATAATATTCTATGACAACCAATAATGTGTAATACGCACTATTATTCTTGTTGCTCACGATTGATGAAATTATACGTAGCAATATCTTAACCAAATCTCTTCACGATATGAAAATTTTCTTTGACTCAAAGGAGGTCTTGAACTTATAATCAACAATTCTAATTCTTACACTCCTCCATTCACCACACTTTCACTGCACAGGTCTAACACCAATCATAACTACTTAGGCTTGGGGTTCTAATTACCAAACTATTTCGGATAGGAATAAATATAACTTGCCCGTTTAATGCTTTCCAATATAGGGCGTATAGTGATAGCTTATAACAAAGTTCTATCTCACTTCCATTCTACCTTAATTCTAGCATTTCTTAAGTCACCAATAACACGGAACCGAGTAATGATCATTCAAGCCAAATTTTTTTACTCTTTCCCTGCTTAAAACTTCAATCACCATATTTACCTTATCCAATCGATAAATTTATGTGCAATCCATAATCCAAAAACAACTCTAGCTACCCATATTGTATCACATTAAACTCCTTTTGAGTACAATTATACCTTAAGTTCTTATGATCATTTTACATGCCCTCTCATATAGATAGTGCATCTAAACTTTCAATACAAATACCATCGTAGGTAGCCCATGGTCATGGATAGAAAAACTCTCTTCATATGGCTTCCATTGAGTTGCCTCATGGCATATGTAATTATTTACCCATGTTAAAATACAACCAAGCAATTACTAAGTCTTTGCATTCAAAATATTTCTCTTCTAGTCACACGAGTAAGAGACATAGTCAACTTAGCAAAATCTTATCTAGAAGAGTACGTTATCATCTGAATCCTCAACACAACATATGCATTTGTCAATCCAAATGACTTAATGAGAAACTCATAATGTCCATAGACTCCAATTCTTCCTGTATTTTAACCACCATTATGAATTAACAATGTCTTGGCATCAAATTAATTCCAAGGAATACACATGTGCTTGGTGATTTATTAGTTCAAGACAAGCGATATTACTTTGTAATGATCACTTAATCTCTAACAATATAGAAACTCATATTATCCTTCTTTGTTTCCATAGTTTAATTGATGTTTCTCAAGGTAAGATATCAATTATAATTTATCTTATCAAGTGATTTCCATAGTCAAGGTTTCACTATCTTCAATTCAATTGGTGTTGTTCTAAAGAGTGTCTTTGAGATCGATTCGGTATTTGTTACAAGTTTCACAAGAAGTACAACTTCTCATTCAGGAAGTAATTTAGGAATGTCCTTAAGGAATACATTAGGGAACTCCCTTGAACCACAAGATGTTTAATCGTTATTACACTGTATATTTGAGGACAATTTGTCATCATAAGTCCCCTTTCTCCCACATCTAAATCTACTTGTAATCACTTTAAAATAAGGCCTTCTGAGAAAATACTTCTCACATATGTTGCTAGTCTCATCCTTTTCTGTCCTCGTTCGATCCAAAAATCTCTTCTTATTAGCTTTTTGCCTCAAATTCCCACTTTGTTGCCTTTTCTTGAACTGCTTACTTACTCTTATTTCCATTTCCTTTATTCCTATATTATATTTACGATTTGCACGATTCTATAATACAACTTTTGGAATTATTAAAGGCATAGCCATAGGGTTGCGTTTTGACTAACAACCATGAAACATCTTAAAAAGAAATTTAATCTTAACCCATCTCTAAGAAGTTCTATTTCTGTCACTCTAACAATCAAAATACTTAGTCAATAATTCTTGTATTAACTAAACAACCTTCTAGTATCATTTATTCATTCCATAAGACAAAGACACGATATAAATGTTTCAATACAAACCCCAAAAATAAAAATAATCTAGCCACAACTGCTTCAAGAAAAATGGGATAATATTAGGATGAGTAATATTCCTCAAAATAAAAATCTCCTTCAACAAATTCTCTTTCAAATTCTTCTTTTTAATCTCTTTAATTGCAAATTTCAATCCACTATACCAATGCCATGACCTCCACCCTATAACAAAGGAACCCGACCTGAGTTTCAGTCGAATCAGATAGTCACCCATTAACTACCGCATTTTATAGCCCCTAAATTCATCAGAAAGACCATACTTAAAATTCCATAGTTGATGTTGCAGATAATAGATTACATCATCTAAATTCCTTAATATCAAAATTTCTCACTAATTAACAACCTAGACTCAATCTAACACCCAAATCTTTCCATGATTAGTAGTATGTCACTTATCCTAACACCCAAATTTCTCAATAATTAATACCCTACTCCCTCATCTTATCATCCATATGTCTCAATAATTATGCTCTCATAACACCCAAGTCTCACAATGATAGTAGCCTGTCATTCATCCCATCACCCAAATTTTTCAATAATTCGTAACCTAGGTTCCCATCTTAGCACTTAAATTTTTCCAAGGCTCATAACCTAAGACTTTCAACTTAACACTTAAATTTTCTCCAAAATTCGTAACTAATGCTCAAATCTTCGCGCTTAAATTCCTCCAAAATTCATAACCGGGCGCTCTGATACCACTTTATGTAACGCCCCCAAACGTTAATATTGAATAGGCTTAAGTTAAAGGGCGCTACATGGCCGTACTATAATGAATCCCCTCATCATAGTACGAAGCCCGAATATTTCCAATCGAAAAAACTCCTCAAAATTATAGAAACTGTTCTTATAGAAAACACAATCCCAAGTACATCAAATTAACAATTGAACATTAGTAGTGCGAAAGCTTAAACTTACAATATCCCAGATAGTCTCTAATGTGCTACTACAAAATTTGTTTACTTAGCTACGCAAAATAAACTAATTCACGAGATAGTGAATCGCTTCATCATTTCCTTCCTTCAGGAACTTGCCATGGGTTACTAATCTAGAAAATAAATGAATTTGGGTGAGCAAACAACACGCTCAATAAGTATAATACACTCCCTACCTGGATCAAGCATGTTATTAAAAATGGATAGAATCCCAATTAAAACCCAGTAAAATCTATTTATCAGAAAAATTCACATTATGATAGCACATATCTCTTATTTACAAGAGCTATTTCGGTAAAACTTATAGACGCATCGAATACTACGGCCGGTATTATTCCCGCGACAGGGTCACAGATCGAAGTTCACATTTCACATATTCGAACCGGTTCTAAGTCGATAGATCCAATAAGATCGAACATAGATCTATGTGCCTGTATTATTCCCATGACAGGGTCACAGATCGACTTTTCACATTTCACATTCTATCGTCGACAGACCCCGGAGGGTCAACTTAGTTATCTGTAAGTTCTTCACATAAAACCTTTCAATTCAAATCACAAGTTCACAATAATTTCTTTTCTATGCAATGACCGGGATTCGGACGTCTCCCCCGCGTCGTCATACATACCGAGATTTGGCCGTTGCTCCCGCGTACGCTTACATAATCAGTATAAATCAAACAAGTTCACAATAATTTCTTTCACATAATCACAACTACTGATTCTTTCAAAATTCACACATTTAAACATCAATTCCATGTATAAAACATTTTATGTAATCACAAATAAAATTTTTTTCAAAATTTCGCATATTTAAACATTAATTCAACATATAAATCAGTATAACTCAAATCATAAGAGTAGAAATCACATAATCAACTAAGTACAGATGCCTGAACCCATTTTAACAAGCTAATAAACTATTCAAATGCAAGTCTTATGTATCAAACCCAGTAAAGCAAATTTTCGTATTTTATAAACAAGTAGAGGGAGTGGTATACTTACCTTCATTAGCTTTAATCCAACAAATTTAGCTTATAAGCCACCGGTGAAGTGGTGACGCCGGCGAGGTGACCGGAGCCGTACCGGCGTGGTGTCTAGAACCGTGCCGGTGTGGTGGATGGAGCAGAACGACAGGACAGAGGGTGAGTCGTGAGGTGATAGAGAGAACCGAAAGGAGAGAGAGAGTCGTGGGGTGGTGGTGTGAGGTTGAGGGGTTGAGGGTTAGGTGTATTTATAGGCCTCGGAGGTCAGACGGCACCAAGGTGGTTGAGCGGTACCGGCGTGGTCAGGCGGTACTGTGTTGGTTAGAGTAGAACCGCGGTGGTAGGGATGGTGTCGTCCAGGGAGGGCGACCGTAGCGGTACTGGAAGTACCGTGAGGTGGTAGTCGGCGGTACCGTGAGGACAGTAGTCGGCTCCTGTGAGGATAGTAGAGGAGAGAGATGCAGTGAGGGAGAGAGAAAACTAGGAGAGAGAGAGAGTTGTGTGGGAGAGAGAGAGGCGTGTGGGGGTGGGGGAAAATTTTACTTTATTTATTTATTTATTTTCTTTTTTCCTTTTCCTTTCCCCTTTCTTTTTTATTTATTATTATTATTATTATTATTACTACTACTACTACTACTACTATTACATATATACATACTTCAATTATTTTAGTATTATTAGAGAATACCTTAATGATAATTAGTCCTTTAACTTAATTATATTTCAATACCCAGCCTAACTTAATTAGACTAGGTATTTAATCCTTTTAATCCATTAATTTATTATTCCAATCACAATAGTAGTGGATTTTAGTATTATTACAATACCTAACCAAGTTCAATTATCCCGAATTTTACATATTATATTACCTAATCCAATTTAAATAAACTGGGTATTACAGCGCCCGTGCACGCGGATAACGAGTGCACGACCTAGCGCGCGACACGTGTCGTGCACTGGTTCGTCAGATCTGAAGCACCCGGATCGCCACTGTTTATACGCGATTTTGATTTATTTATTTATTTTTTTTTTTTTGCTTTATTTTTCACATCTAAAAATTCATCTTATGAATTTTAATTTTCAAAATTATTTTATTTTATAATTTTTGATTCTATTCATCTCATGAATAATGTTTGGCAAAATTAATTTACCCATCTTATAGATAAGTAATTCATCTCATGAATTCTTTAATATTTTTCCAATGGCAATAAAATATAGAGGCTTGTGTAAGGACCTCAGAGACAATTTAAATCTAGCTCCAAAATGGGTTAAATTAATCATCTCATAAAATAATTTAATTACCACTTAATGAGACTTAATTCCACTAAATAAATCTTACTGCACTCAAGACTTAAATTATTTATTCAATATCTCCCTAATGGACTGTAATGATAACAACAACCCCTCCACTAGATGTCCATGACAAATGATAAATATAACAACTACTATTATCCCTCTCATAGCTTCTCCATTAGTTATGGACTCGCCCTTCACTGAATAATTCATTTATACTTGAACATATTCACAGTATAAATTCCAAATGTCAAACACTTGGAATACTTTAGCCAAAATTTTTGAACTATTCAAATATTTGCGAATCAACTAAGGGGACATCTGTATCTCATAAGAGACTGTAGATTCCCTATGTACGTGGGATTTCAATTATTCATTTAGACCTTACTTATAGTACAACAAAGTAACTAACGCTCCATGCACAAGTCCAGAATACCCTCAGGATTTAGAGTCGTTGTTCAAACAGTACAACGTGAATCACTCATCTCCGATAGTAGTCTAGAAATAAGTAATCCACATGGTCTAACTAAGTGTGTCAATATTATTAAACACACTAACCAAACACTTTTGGATCTCCATCCACATGACCAAGACAAGTCATCTAAAGTGTCACGTTATAGTCTTAACATACAAGTGGTCCAAACTTATCTTCGACTACGAGTCTTTCAAACAACAATCCATACCGTTTGTTCCAAGTCTATTTGTGGCTTAGTCTCATAAACCACTTAGAACGAACATGTAAATTGTAAGCTGGGGACTACACCCATCTCATGGATGTCTCCCAAAAGAAAATCACATGCAGTATAAATGCTCACATACACAAATTTGACTAGGAAAATGACTGAAACTTCAATTTTATTTATTAATTAAAACAATATATCCAGAATAAATCTGGATTGCAGAACATCGTTCCTAACAAGTATTCCCTCTTCAACTAGCCACGGGAAAAGGCAGCTTGCAATTTCTTTCTATTATAGCTCACTCAAACCCACCGTATCCCTGCAACGAGATCCTTCGTTAATAGGGACATGGATATGAGTTTGGGGACCAACAACTTCAATCGTATTAATTTGGACGGGGCACAGGAAGGGGTTCATATTGACCCCCATCTTGTCTCCTTCAAGAAATACCACATCCTAGCCTCAATGGCATCCTAAACCACGTTTTTTAATATAACAGTGACTTTAATTGAGTGAATAAACAAGTCATGCCATTCATAATGCAGCTTCCCCTTTAAAGTTTTAGGATTTGGTTTCTTGTATTTTCCTTTTATTTCGAGTTTATTGTTTGGTTCGAGCCAATGAAATATTATATCCCCTCTTGACATATTAAATGAGCATTTTCACAACTCTTGGGTTAGGTTTGACTTTCTGGCCTTAACTTCCTTTTCATTAAAGGACTACAGACCATGGAAGGACTTTTAATGTACTCAACTATGTTTATCTCATAAAGAGTCTTTTTATCCTCTTCTATGACCTCATGCACATAGGTCTCATACACTCTGTTTTTCCTAAGGCTTTCTTCTTTCAAGATTGCCTCATACCTAGCTGCGCATTTTGCTAACTGGAGCAAGCTACTGAAGCTTGAGCCCTCGAACTTCTTTCCAAATTTGATATCCAATCCGTTAAGAGCTAGTCTCATGTATTTGATTTCAGGCAGTGTAACTATGCATCTCAACCTCGCTCTGTGGAACTAGTTAGTAAAGTCTTCCACTTACTCTCCTAGCTTCTATTTCAAATGAGACAGATCATACATGGAAGTAGGGATGAAAATCGAACCTGCATTCATTGGATATCCTTCCAAACCAGTCCATTATGATGGATTTTGATGTAAAAATGAATCTTAAATATATTTGGATTTGGGTGTTGATAAATGGATTTGGGTCGGGCTGGATTTGAGCATAGTATAAAATTTTAAAATTACTAAATTTTGAGTATTTAACATGCCGAACGATATTCTAATAATTTGTTTATTGTGCCAACACATTTGGAGCATGTTCTAGTACTATGATATTCTTTGTAAAAATCATACTATAACAAATCCATGTATAAAGATTGGTGGTTTCTGTTTAAAAAAAAAAAAAAAAAAAAAAAAAAAAGAGTAGTGGTTAAGAGGATTTTGGATGATTTTCTAATATTACATTATTATTATATACATATTAAATCAATAAAAAGGGAAAAAGTGTATCGATTTGCCCAAATATCGGGTTTTAAGGCATTATTATTACGTTACTATTGTTATAAATACTAATATTAGATTGTAATGTCATAGCTTGTTCTGGGAGTTAAATGGGCTATGGATTTGGATTGGATATCTGTTCCACCTAATGGATGTGGATTTGGATTGAGTTTTTATGGAATAAATGGGTCTTTTTTAGGATTTGAATTGGGCCGAGTTTTTTTGGGTTGGATTTGGATGAAGGTAAACCCGATCCATTACCATCCCTAAATGGAAGTACCTAAATCATTTTTGGGAACTAAGTCTAAGATTGCCTAGCCATGTTATCCCAAGTATAAATGGAATTAAGTGTTATGAATCAAGAACAATCTTGATTCATAACCTAAGATAGAATAGAGTTCAGATGAGAAGATAAGTGAAAGAGATGGGAAATATAGAGAGAATTAGAGGTGAGAGAAGAAGAGCATCACATTTATCATTCATGAATAACAAGATTACAACCTAATCATCCTACTTATACTAATATAGAGAAGAGGCGGCTACAAGGAGAAGCAATGTACTTGGAATTAACTCCTAACCGACATCTAAGAGAACAACCGCCACAATTGACCTCCAAAACCAACCAACTTGATCAAATACTTCACTAACTTGACAATGCCAACTTTATCAAGAACAGCCCACACTAGCCCCATACAAGAACCTTATTGATACAAACTAATAAAATATGACTTATGACTCAATATTACTTAATACTTCCCATTACATTCATGACAGTACTCCCTCCTATAAAGATTCTTGTCCTCAAAAATCTTAATAGAGAAGTTGTAGTCTTGAAGAACTTTTGATGTTGAGCTGTCTCAAGATGCGAACTGCCTGCTGCTGGCTGTCATTGAAGTTTCACATTTGCTTTTGACTTAGATTGAAGATGCTTATTGCCTTGTATGTGTGTATGCTACAACAACTTGCGATATCAATTATACTTCTGTAGCTGCTCCAATCCTATTCCAATCGATCCTTGCACACCCACTGCAGTCCTGCTTACGTTTCTGCAACAAGACCTGAGAAAGCTTGCAAATCTCCTCCCATTTGAGAGGCTTCACAATGAAATGCTCATAGGTGTTGAACATCACCTAAATGGTCTTAAAGCCTTGCTAATTTCCACCATTTTGCATAAAATTCTTCTTCTTTTCCTTCATGTCTTTCCAACTTGCAGCAGTCATGACAGAATAACAGTCCCTAATGCTCGATTTCGGACCTTGTCTCCATTTCTCAACAGCAGCTGACCCTCTTTCGTTCCCATACGCAACCCAAGCTTCCACTGCTATCTTCTGCATCAATACTTGCCTTTGTCCTCTAGCTTTTAATGCAACCAACAAGTAAATATCACTTTCACATCATTTGCTGTCAGGATGCCCAAAAGCTTCAGATGACACAAACACTATTGAATGCTTTCTTGTACACACAACTAACACATACTCTGGAAAAATTGGTCCTTTAGCTCGAATTTGATGAACTTCTTTCCCCCGCTGAAAGCCATAAAATGTATTAGCTGAATGCCACTTTGATTCACTTGCTTCTTGTATTCTCAAGGAAAACCAACACTCTTCATTCTGCCTACCATTCAAGAGCTTCATTCCTTGCTCAAAGACTTCAAATTCTGCTTCTACTTCTTGCCATGTTCTGCGAGTTAATGAACACTTGATCATATCTTTGAAAGTTTGCCTATTCTTAGCTTCTAACTCCACTCTAACAAATCTTAAATGTATCTAGTGACGATTGGCAGCCATAAGCATCTTAAAAACAGCTGAAGTAGTGCCCAACTGCTCAAGTACTGCAGCTAAAGATGGCTCTTCTACCATCTGTTTCCCAATAACAGTAGCATTTTGTTCTTTGTCAAACGCTGCTCCACAACTCAAATGTTGCTTCCAATGGGAACTCACTACATTATCTTGATCTTCTGTTTTAGCCATTTCCTTCATTAGATACGTCACTTGCAGCCGCTTAAGGAACTGGATCTCTATTTGAACTTGCAACTCTTTGGTTGCATCTCTATTCAAGGTGATATGTGCTGCAGTTAATTCTCCACAAGATGCTACTACCAAGGCTTTCAGTGGAATGTATGCCATACCCGATCTAGCACTACTACATAAATGGACATAAGCAGCAGTTCTTTTGCAGCGGTTCTAAAACCGTTGCATAAAGTTATTTTATGCAGTGGTTTTGCAACGTTTATAAAACCGTTGCATTACATGATATATATGCGGCGGTTTATGCTGCAGTTTATAAACCGTTGCATTAAGCCCCTATTATGCAGCGGTTTTAAACCGTTGCATTAGGCCCCCATTATGCAAGGGTTTTGATAATTTTATGCAGCAGTTTTAAAACCGTTGCATTAGGTCCCCATTAAGCAGCGGTTTTGACATTTTATGCAGCGGTTTTGAAACCGTTGCATAAGCTTAGTCATATGCAACTATTTTACAAAACCGTTGCATAAAGTCAAAAAAATTTTGTTTTATTCACAAGATAACCAATAATATTGCATTTAAAATTTGTAGGTAAATTAAATATTAGTATATTTAGATATGGTGTAATAATTTTTTAGATCATAAACTTCGTGATACAACTACATAATTTGCTTATTTCCGATGACTTGTCAAGATAGATAATAAAAACCATCGTAAATGGTATAGCAATATTATTATCATGGGAAATATCAGTTGGCATGGAAGTCCTCCTCGTAAGTCCTCACCCCTCAGGTTGGGTGTACTCGGAAACAACCTTTCTTCTAGGTAGCACCCTTAAGGGGAAAGATTGCGTACATCTATCCCCCCAGACCATACTTAGGCGGGAGCCCTTGTGGCACTGGGAATGTTGCTTATCCCATACTCTTAAAGTATTTGTCCCCTTAATTTTAGATGTTCTTGTTACTTTTTTACTTTTAATTATTCTCTCCCCCGTCTATATCCTAATTTGAGTTAGAGTATCAATTAAAACTCGGTTTATAAATGAGTATGAGTAAATTAGTTTAATAATCAACTCGGTGCTGCATTATTAAATTGACTCATTTCAATTATACTCGATAATTATTCGCTATACATATCCAAATATAAATTTCGTTTATATTACTCAAAGAAAAGTAATTATGTCAAGAAAAAAACAGCTTTTAATTCAAAACAAAATCAGTAAAAACCTTAAACCAAAACATTATTTCATCATGTATAACACCTCATTGTATTAATATTAGTTTTACCTAAAAAAAAATACTGAAATATAATAGACCCAGGCGAAAGCACAGAACCACCACCCCCCCCCCCCCGGGGCCCCCGGCGCGCTGCTCGTCTCTCTCTCCTCATCTCCCGCCTCTGCCCCGCTGCTAGTCTATCTCTCCTCATCACCCGCCTCTACCCCCCGCTGCTCGTCTCTCTGTCCTCATCTCCCGCCTCTACCTCCGCTGCTCGTCTCTCTCTGCTCATCTCTCTCTCTCGAAAGCCCTAACACCCCGTCTCTCTGCTTACGTCTCTTTCTGCTCATGCCTCTTGCTCCAGTGGTCCTCTCTCTCTCTCTCTGCTCGCGCGAAATCGTTGCTCACCGACAACTATCCTGCTCACCGACCTGATTCAAGGTTCTTCAAGGTAAATCACCTAAATCGAACATTAATATGTTGACATTGCTTTTTCAGCGCCTGATTTCTTATATGTTAGGGTTTATTAGTTTAAAGACACATTAATTTTGACTTTGCTTTTACGGTTGATATGGTGTGATTACATATACATGGTTGTTGATGTTGCTATTGACATTAGGAATTTGCCAATTTAGTTCTCTGTTACTTGAGTAGGGTTTTATAATGATAGGATTTTGTCATTTTAGTTCTCTGTTGTTTTAGTTCAAACTCTAGAGTTAACCCTCAACTCATTTTTGAATGACATTATCGATTGTAAAGTGGGGTTTATAGTAATGGAACTTAAACTTATGACCTCTTATATGTATTCTCAAATTTGGATATGGTTTTGTCACTAAACCCAGACTTTATTGGCTTATATTTCAAAGTATCATTTTGACAGGAGAAGTTATTGAAAAAAATAATATAGTGCTTGTATACATGAAAACGTTTGTGTGGTAGGCTACGCGAATTAAAGTGATGATTTTGAGTTGGTTGTGCTTCGCCTGGGTATTATGTACATGAAAGCCTCCACCGCTGTGCTGCTCTGCGTCTCTACTATTGTTTACTTTGCCTCGTTAGTCTTTGGATGTAGCTTTCTTTTGTTTGTTCTTTAGTTATGTTTGTTTACTTTGTGTTTGGTTTTTGTTGTTTTTGTTTCTTTCAGGACCCCGCCTATGAGCTCTAGGTTTACCCCCAATTATCAAAAAAAAAAAAAAAAGAATACATCAAAATAAGAATAAGTAGTTTTATATTATGTATATAGTGAGCAAGATATGCATTATGTTGTTAGCCAAGTTGATCTTGTCCATCTCCTAAGTCTCTCTCTATTAATCTTCTTGTCATCATAATTGATTATGTCATTTAATTTTGTTAGGAATTTAAATTTTGATGAATTGATTAGGTACAATATTATCCTGACTTCTAGAGCGACGATTTGTCTCTCCGACTTTGATGACAACCACCGCACTCTGCCACCATCCAACCACTACAGGAGGCTCATCGGTCCGGCCTCCGCTCTTCGGTGCTGTCCGCCTAAGTCCTTTCTCTCATTAAAAGGTTAGTTTCAATGTCAAAACTCAAATAATTTAGATTTTAATGTGTTTTTCTACATTTTTGTATAATATACTAAGCCCTAACTTTTAGGCACTGGGACTGTTGTTGTTATTGTGGTTGTATATTAAGCCCTAACTTTTAATATTAAGCTCATCTTTGATCATTAAAGGTGTTTATTGATTTGCCTCAATGAATTTTTTAATATAGTACACCTATTAAATCTTTTATGTAGCTCCATCAGTGTATTATTGCGATGTCTTTATGGGTTAGTTAGTATATATTGATTATTTTCACACATTCATGACTCCTAGATAGTGCCTATAAGGTGTTTGTTGATTTGCCTCAATGAATTTTTTAATATAGTACACCTATTAAATCTTTTACGTAGTTCCATCAGTGTATTATTCTATACTTATACCTAAATAGCAATTTTTCAATTAATATCGATGGAAAAGACTTAAAGGAAATGCTTATTTTTTCCACCCTTGTTTAAAGGGTTATTAATACTAAAGGTCCATATACTTTGCCTATTTTAATAACAATGCCTATTTCAAGTTACATTGTAAGGTCCAAAGTGGTGGAACTATGAAAAAAGTTGCAAAATTTAGGTAAAATCAGATTTTTAGTAATTCATGTTGGAAATTAGAGCTCTAGGTTAATGTTTATGGCCAAATCTGATTTTGAGTAAAATTCTCTAGTAAATTGTCTTTTCACTAACTTTTACCATTATTTGAAGTAAAATGAACTAGTTATGGAATTTTCATGTGAATGTTATTACCAACATTTGTGAACGAGCTTGGCTTAAATCGTACACGTGCATTTATCAATTGTCTAAGTAGATCTCGACATATTAAGTTTCTTCTTGGCTGGTGACACTATTGATTTTTATGTTTATATGGTTCAATTGGCATATCTTGATGTCTTTACCTATACAAGTTTTGATGTTACACCATTAAAACAATTCATACACTGTGTATGATCGATCATACACCACTAATTACTTAAAACACACCTATACAAGTTGATTTCACAGCATTAAAACCTATCATACACGATGTATGATTGATCATACACCACTAATTACTTGAAACACACCTATGTAAGTTGATTTTACACCATTAAAACCTATCATACACGATGTATGATTGATCATACACCACTAATTACTTGAAACACACCTATGCAAGTTGATTTTACACCATTAAAACCTATCATACATGGTGTATGATTGATCATACACCACTAATTACTTGAAACACACTTATATAAGATGATTTTGCACCATTAAAACCTATCATACACTGTGTATGATTGATCATACACCACTAATTACTTGAAACACACCTATACAAGTTGATTTCACACCATTAAAACCTATCATACATGGTGTATGATTGATCATACACCACTAATTACTTGAAACACACCTATACAAGTTGATTTCACACCATTAAAACCTATCATACACGGTGTATGATTGATCATACACCACTAATTACTTGAAACACATCTATACAAGTTGATTTTACACCATTAAAACCAATCATACACGGTGTATGATTGATCATACACTACTGATTACTTGAAACACACCTATACAAGTTGATTTCACACCATTAAAACCTATCATACATGGTGTATGATTGATCATACACCACTAATTATTTGAAACACACCTACACATGTTGATTTTACACCATTAAAACCTATCAGACACAGTAGATGATCAATCACTAATATCTAACAGAACGCTTCACCTAGACACTTCAACAACTCCAACTAACCATCCCTACAGTACTAACCGAAACCCTCTCTTCACCTATTCATTAACGGCTAATGAACTTATTGGACTATTCTAATGAATTAAACTTCTCTTTTACAACTTTTTACAAACTTCATTACAATCTTCACTTATTAGTACTAAATTCCATGTGTTCCATCTTCTCGAATCATGACATATTACTACTAATGGATATGAAAGAGGGAGATACAAGTTGAATGTAATTTGTATGTGGATTGAATGCTAACCCATTTTCAGATTAAGCTTACTTATTTTCTCCATTCTTTTTTTTTTTTTTTTTTTTTTTTTTTTGTCTTAAGCTGTGAATATGGAAGAGGGAGATACAAGTTGGATGTATATACCTTGGTGGACTGAGGAATTTGACTTGCGGTTGAATGACTTTCTTACTAAACAATTTGCAACCAAGGCTAAAGGCAAAGGCAATAGAAAACAATTACAATGCCCTTGTAATCGTTGTGTGTTTAGATTTTGGGGAACTAGAGAAGAATTCTATGATCATTTAATTGCCGATGGATTTGTCCCTCATTATGATAATTATTATCATGGGGAGAGGTCTTCATTGAGTGTGGATGACATAAATGATGGTGTTGATGAGTCTTCTAGCTATGATAATGTTGAGGGCTTATTACATGACACATTTATACATGTGGCTGATGGTTGTGATTTGTCACACAGGGGCACTAATGCGATGACACAAGACGCTAAGAAATTTTATACATTATTAGAAGAAGGGAAGATTGAGCATTTCCCGGGTTGTGAGAACTTTTCTAGATTGTCATTTACGATCAGATTGTATCTTTTCAAGTTCCAACATGGTTTGAGTAATGTGGCATTTGGTGATCTTCTAGAATTATTGAAGGAATTGCTTCCTAACGCCAAGTTTCCTCAATCATTCAACGAAGTGAGAAATATAGTTAAAGATTTGGGACTTGATTACAGCAAGATACATGCATGTCTAAATGATTGTATGCTTTACCGGAAAGAGTATGAAAAGGCTACATCTTGTCATGTTTGTGGTGCTTCTAGGTGGAAAGAGGAGGAGAAGGTGTTAGGCAAAGAGAATAACCATGAAGCTACAATATTCTTGCCAAGGTTTTGTGGCATTTCCCTATAAAGCAGAGGCTTCAAAGGTTGTATCTCTGTGCGGAAACGGATGAGATCATGCAATGGCATCACAATGAGCGCATTAAAGATGGAAATTTAAGACATCCGGCGGATGGAAATGCATGGAAGGACTTCGATTCTTTACATTGGAAATTTGCAGCAGAGCCTCGCAATGTTAGGCTGGGATTAGTGAGTGATTGGTTCAATCCATTTCGAACAATGAGTATCCGCTACAGCACATGGCCAGTAATGTTGGTAAACTATAATATGCTTCCATGGATCTGTATGAAGGATGAATATTTCATTTTGTCGTTGCTTATTGAAGGTCTGAAATCTCCTGGAAATGATATTGATGTGTATCTGCAGCCATTGATTGATGAATTAAAAGATCTATGGAAGGATGGTTTGAAAACTTATGATGCATATGGTAAACAATCCTTCCAAATGCATGCTGCTTTGATGTGGACCATTAACGACTTTCGAGCTTATGCAATGTTGTCTGGGTGGTCTACAAAAGGGTACCTAGCATGCCCTTGTTGCAATTATAGCACTTCTTCCGAATGGTTGCCTCATAGTAAAAAAGTGTGCTTTCAGGGGCATCGGAGGTTTTTTGGAGCGAAACCATCCGTGAGAAGTAACACAATGACATTTAATGGCAAATCAGAGCATGGAATAGCACCTACTGTGTTGGGAGGAAGTGATGTTTTAGAGGAAATGTCTACTTTGAATCATGTGTGCGGAAAGAAGAATCAAGCACCAAAAACGAGTAAAAAGAAGAATAAGACGGTGAAAAAGAATAAGAAGGCGAAACACTACCATCATCAGAAACAACAAAGTGTAACTAGCCCTTGGAAGAAAAGATCCATTTTCTTTGATTTGCCATATTGGGAGCACAATTCCATTCGTCACAATCTAGATGTCATGCACATTGAGAAAAATATCACCGATAGCATACTTGGCAACTTGTTAGGCATTCCTAGAAAGACAAAGGATCATCCCAATATGCTCGATTTAACCTTCAACAAATGGGGATAAAAAGTGAGCTTCAACCAAAGATTTTTGTAGATGATCGGCATGTGATGTTCAACCCTGCTTGCTACTCAATGACAACAAAGGAGAAAGACATGTTTTTCTCTGTGTTGAAATATGCGAAATTGCCGTATGGTTATGCATCAAACATAGGACGATGTGTGGACCTTGATGGTAGGAAGATTTCGGGATATAAGAGTCATGATGCTCATGTAATTATGCAGGATCTGCTTCAGGTTGCAGTGAGAAAGTCATTGCGAAAACCCATTGCACTTTCCATCATGAGATTGGCTGCTTTCTTTAGGGGCATAAGCAACAAAGTTATAAAGTCCGACAATCTTGATCATATGGAGAAAGAGATAAGGGAGATATTATGTGAATTTGAAATATTCTTTTTACCAGCTTTTTTGACATAATGGTGCATTTACCCATACATTTGGTGAATGAAATAATGTTTAGTGCAGAGACAAAACTTGACAATTTGAAGTCATATGTACGTAACAAATGTAGGCCAGAAGGCTCCATAGTAGAGGGTTACTTGGCTGATGAATGTTTGATCTTTTGCTCAAGGTACATGAGCAATAGGGCTACGACCAAATTTAACAAAAAATCTGGAGAGTTTGAGATGACATCCAATAATGATGTTTCATCACCTATTTTCCCAAGAGTGGGCCATCCTGTTGGGGGAAAGAAGAGAGGAAAAGGTATATCAATCATTTTAGAAGCTCGTGTTCGTAGTATGGCACACAAATGTGCCTTATTCAATTTTGGCGATGAATTGGTTGAGAAGTACATCAGGTTAGATAATCCAAACTAATAGTTTCAAAATTTTTCTTATAGCCATATAGCCCTCAATTATATAAAATAATTGTAAAATACCTTATTTATGCAGTGAGTTCTATCAGTTGGTACATAACCAAAAGAATGGAAGATCCAAAACCACCAAATGGAGTCAAGCTCAAGCACACAGTAATGATTTCGAATCATGGTTCAAAGACAGAGTAAATAAGGATATGGTACCAAGCTACATTCGGTATTTAGGTGATGGTCCGAATCGAGTGGCAAAGAGATATAGTGGCTATTCCATCAATGGGTATAGGTTCCATACTACAGAGCGTGATGCAAGATGCAAAACACAAAATAGTGGAGTCAGCCTCGCTGCTTTGACCTCGAGTTTCGCTAGTTCTAGGGATAGTAAACCTGTTACCGATACGATAACTTACTATGGAGCAGTACAGGAAATCATTGAAATAGATTATTATGCTCAATTCAGTGTTGTACTATTTCGGTGTGACTGGTACCAGTAGAGAATGATGAATAGGGGCTTACTTGTGTTAATTTCAATAAGTTGTGGTCCAGGGATGAACCATATGTTTTAGCATCTCAAGTGCAACAAGTATACTATGTCCAGGACCGTGTAAATGAATTTTTGCATTATGTTATCAAGTATGTTCCAAGAGAGCTCTATGATATTGCTTCAGGGATAGAGACCAATGTCCAAGACCCTTCTGATTTAGATGTACATGATTCCGAAATGCATTCTAGTCATGACGAAGTTAGTTTGGCTAGAGATGATGTTCCTGAAATGGCCATTAAAATGACAAACATATTGGATGGTTTACTTATGAAAGATGAGCAAGAGGAGGAAGAGGATGATGAAAATGAAGAAGAGGAAGACGAGGATGAGGATGAAGAAGAGGAGGATGAAGAAGATGACTCGGATTATGATAATACAGACTGGGATTACATATGATGTGTTTAATTATTTATGTATTTTAACCGGTGAGCGTTTGTTTTTTGATATATTGATTGTTTTTTGCTAGTTTGTCATGTTACTATTTAAATATTTATGTGTTTTTCGTTACTTCTACATAGCAACAACGCAACATATTGGTGGACATTTTGCCTTAGTTCTTTTATTTTTAATGATACTAATTATTCTCTCTCTTTTTTTTTTTTTATGTTTCAGGGTATAAAAGATGAAAGGAAAGAAGCAAACTTCTTAGAAAAGTACATCACATGGACCAGCTTTTTGTACACTTGGGTCCATAGCAACGACATTAAGAAAAAGGCAACAACAGAAAAGAGCAAACATTGAGCAACAACAAAGGAACGAGCTTCAACATATTGAGAATAGAGAAGAAGATGACTTCTCAGATGAGGAGTACGCGCAAAATGATGACCTGGGTGATGATGATGGATTTATCGAGAGTGATGGGGAAGATGATCGAGAATGCCTTCCTTCACAAGGCCAAGATCCTGTAATAGCACAAGATTTGAGGAGGTCCTTACTCAATGATTTCATAACGCCGTCGGAAAGAAGTAAGAGAGCTAAGTACATACACAGACACCTAGACTCATTGTTGGACAAGGCTCATGACACTGCTAATACGTCAGGTATATCCCTTTTTGCCATTTATCTTTAATAATTCAATTTTAGGTATCCTTTGGTTGAATCTTGTTATGTGTTATGATTGAAGCCAATCTTGAATCATAACCTACATTTTTTATGATTTTATATTGAAATTGAGGAGAATTGAGATGAGAATTGGAAGAATAAGATGAGATAGATGAGACTCGAAGAGAATAGATGTGAGAAGAAGAGACTAGAAGTAGGGAAAAGTTCAGAGATAGAGAAATCTAGAGAGAATTTAGAGAGGAAGTTCAATATCAATTATCAACATTATGACATTACAATGCATATCATCCTACTTGTACTAATTCTAACATAACCAAGAATCTTATTAGAGAGGATTGAAACGTGAAGAACTCTTATTACTTCTGAAAAACATTTGAAATTCAGCTGGAAATGAGCAAAATGGGATCATCAACGTGAGCATTATAGAAAAATATTGCATATGTCTTACTACTACTAGACTCTCACATCGCAATCATAACATTATGTTTGCTCAGGATCAGTCCCATCAGAGAGACCAACGGATGCCCTAAACGAACAAGCAAGCAGATCTTCATCACAAAAGCGTGTTAGGCCTGAACACACATCCTCACATAGCAGCGACCAAGGCCATCCAGAGAATAATGAAATCAAAGGTAGTACTGATAAAGTTTAGGATCAGTTATGTGATAGGTTTTTAAGCGAGTGTTGTTGTACATGACTATATGTATTTTGTAACTTTCTTGGTCCATGTTCAAATCTTCTACTCCAGTAAAGAAGCATAGAGGGAGGACCATGATGAAGCATGTACACTGTAGAACACTGAAAAATCGTGTACCTATCTTTCTAAATGAGCACAATCAACCAATTGGTCCAAATGACAAAACATTAGATGAGTTCAGCAGTTTCTTGGGCACCTTAGGGCGGGACCCTACCATTGCACCTCTAAATTTTTTCAATAGGAGAAAAGTACCAAAGGAGAAGATATGGGAGTATGTAACGGTATGGTTATTTCAAATTACAATTATATCCTACTTTTATGTTTTCTTTTACTTCTCTAAGATGTTTCGTTGTGATTGCAGAAGAAGTACATAATCCCGCCGCAAGGTTGGGAATGGGTTATGTCGACTGTGAACTCGGCATGGAAGTCGTTTAAATGTGAAGTGAAACAGCATTACTTCACCAAATTTGCAAACAATGTCACTCGTTGGACAAATCGACCAGCACCCATTCCTGATGATCAATTGAAAGATCTATTTAGATATTGGAACTCCTCTACTGCCAAGGTGCGTGGCATCACTACAAAAAAAGTGACTACTACCAACAGTATGATTATTGTTGGCAATGGCAATTTTATTGTTGGTAAAGGCTTTACCAACAGAAATCAGTTTGTTGGTACACTGTTGGTATTGCCACTGTTGGTAAAGGCTTTACCAACAGAAATTTAAAGTTGTTGGTAATACCTCTACAATGGCTACAATTATTTATTTGTTGGTAAAAGTTATACCAACAAAAGCTTTTTGTTGGTAAAGGGTATTACCAACAAAATATTTTCTATTGGTAAAGGATTTTACCAATAACAAATTCTTTATTGGTAAATGATATACCAACAAAAAAATTTCTGTTGGTAAAAGTTTTATCGACAAAATAATAACTATTGGCAAAAGGTATGCCACCAAAGACTTATTTTGTTATTACCAATAATAATTTCATATTGCTACTCTCTACATCAAAAACATAATTTGTTGGTGGCATTACCTCGTCACAACAATTTACCAATTTATATAATCAAATCTATCATTGCATCCAAAATGTATACAACTCCATCCATATTTAATCCACAACAAAAGCAAATCATCCAATACAAATCTCCAACTCCATCCACAATCTAATCTAACTAGTACAAATAGCTAAAAAGAAAAATCCATCATCTACCAAAAAGTTCTAAGTAATTTGCCTACAACAAGAACAACCAACATCATATATCTTCCAACACATAATCTTCATCGGCAAATCTTCCTCTTCACATTCGCGATTAAGCTCATCATCCAATGATCTTCCATTTTCTTATGACAATGACCAATAGAGACATTAAACAACAACATAAGCTCGATCACAATTTTTTAGTATAAAGGCAAATTATTACACTAAAACATTGTCATAGAGCCTATACACAACATCATAAGGATTTCCTTAGTAAACAGAGAACACGACTTTCTATTGGAGTATATTATGACACTAAAACATTCATATTTGCATAGTGTAATAGAAAGTTCAACTCCTATATCTGAATTTGGAAAGGAGTATGTCATGATTTCCTCTACATCTTTTAACTTATAAGCATCATGTACTAACTCATGCAAATTCATATGCATTCTAGAGCTATTCATTGGTAAACAATCATAAGAATGTGAGCTCCCAATTAATATGGTTATTAACTCATAAGCATCAATAATGTCAATGTATATTTCCCTCAAATACAGTTGTCTCCCAAGAAATGTTCACCAAACTACAGTATTATCACATGAAAAATGAATTCATTCTACTTTATAAATACATCGAAAACGTCAAACATACACACAAACAATTGAACTATATATATATATATATATATATATATATATCTGCATCAAAAACCAGTTATGTATAGACGGTTTCCAAAGTAAACTCCCACATGGTCTAGTAGACACAAACATATCTGAAAATCTTTATTTGCAAACCCTATTTAGCTTCAAATGTATCAAACATATGAAGAAAAATGATTTGTAATCTATCAAAATCCACCAAACTATACAATAGTTTGCTTGGATGCCTATATTCACGAATTTGCGAAATACATTTTCCAAAACAATGGCTTCTCAAACAGGGAATGAACACAACCAATATATCACTAGGTTTCTCCTTGGCGTCCAATTACACACAAGTAACACATAACTACCTTGAGTACATCTATTTCATTATAACTATTTACAGTATATTTCAGAGTTATCTAAATTTGAGTCCAATGGAGAAAATGTTTCTAAAAAGCAACAATAGTCAATATGATTCACTCAATCATATCACAGAAAGAATAAAAACGCCAAATAAATGATCCACTCAATATGATTCACTCAATTATATCACAGAAATACTAGTTAATATACTTACTAGCTAATGTTAATCCATGAACGTCACTAGGAGTTGCTTCAAAAAGTGGTGGAAGGCTTCTAAACCCTGTCAACAAGACCTACAAGATAATTAATTCAAGATGAATAACAAGAAACAAGAGCATACACCAAATTCAGAATAACTGCAAAAAGAAACCTCAACACTTATTCAGGAAAAATAGTTCTTTGGAAGCAAGGGAATAAAGCACAACTGATCGCTAAAATATACAAAATTATACTTTATGCAACAATGGTTCATTAAAAAGATTTTGAAGCAGGAAATCAAATTCACTAGAAACAAATGCCCAATACATATGTACCTTAATGTCTAAGAATCATTTAGTGGACATAAGAATTATAACCATGGAATCAAATGCCCATTACATTTGCACTAAACTAAGTCTCAGAAACTTACATGGTTCTGAGTGCCATGTCAAAGAACATAGGCAAATCATTTCTTGTATAACAAAATGAAAGCAAGACATGATGGAAAGTTAGAAGTAGGTATTTAGAGTATAGTTTCAAAACTCTAGAGACTAAAACATATATCGAAGAGCCCATGGATGTTTCACATTTTAATGTAGTTGTTGATAAAAGAACAAGAGATAACATATAGAGAGTAGATTACTTGCACAAACCTATCAAAATTTGTTAATTTAACCCCGTCTCCTAAAAAAATCATACACAATATGCTCATAAAGTTTCATAATGACAAAAAACATATGAAGAACATAGAAAGTTGCTATGCTAATAAACCAATCAGTAAGTATTCGATGAACTATAAAAAGGCTTACCTTAGGGCACTTATTTGAAGGCCTTACTGAAATAATAGAATACTAATCTAAGGCATTTCACAACATTTCAACTAATTCTAAAAAATAATAAATAGAGAAAAGTGATTAGACATGCCAAAATGCTCAACATGATATTCCAATACCAATTACCAAAACATAACTTTTTAGCTAAATTTTTATATTTGAGCTCGAAGTCATACGTTATGAAATTATCAACTATGAAATCAACAACTAAGGCCTCAAATCTTTCTCAACCATTTGATAACATCCCAGTTTAGCTTTAGAGCATTAAATTTTTCAAAAATATTAACCTAGTGGTTGACAGTCTAATCTGGAATTATTTTACAAATACGTTATCAGAATAGAATTTAACCCGTGAAGTTCAATTCAAAGTTTATATAAGTTGGAACGTTACTCCAGAAATTATGAAATTCACACCCAACCAAGCAAGGTTCTAGCTTAACTAACTAGATTGCATATCATAAACTTAACATACTGCCACAAAGGTCAAATACGTTCAATTCAAACAACTAAAATCCATAACTCAAATTTACAACCAATTGATATAAGCTTACCATAAAAGGAGAAAATGGCAACCTTGAGAGGTCAACACCAATGTTGGTTTTATACTTTGGGAGCTATTTTAACTTAAATTAACAAAAATAAAGAGTAACCCAAGAAAAATAGTGATATAAGTTAATTAGGGTTTATTTTCACAAAAAGAAGAAATCGACCCATTCTTTAAACTTAAAATCGACCCATTCTTTAACCTTAAAACAATGTCTAGGGTTCAATTTCAAGACATAATTAACAGCAATATGAAAAATCAACAAAAATCAATGAAAAACTAACGAAAACGTGAACGAAAAAAGAGAGGGAGAGGTGCACACAAAGAGAGAAGAGCCGTGAGCGAGCAGCAATGGAGGATGAGTGGAGGATTTTGCTTGATTTCGCTCGGTTTTGACGATTTTGCTACTTTATTGCAAAAACACCAATTTTATACTAAATCTTGCTAGTTTTATTTAACACCAAAGCTTAAATAAGTTATTTAACATCTTGTTAACATGTTAATGTAGTATTTGGGTGGAGGATTTCGTGAAAAAAAATAAGAAAATCGAGCTAGAAGGCAGCTTGCAGATCATGGGCGGCAAAACTCTGTTTTTCAAAGACAACTTGCATTTTGGCAATTAAAACTCGATTTTTTTTTACCAAATTCATTGTACAAACATCACACAACATTAATATAATGTTTTGGTGCAGAATTTGGGCCGTAGAGTGTGGAAAAAAAATCAAGAAAATGGCCAAAAATCAAGGAGATCTGCAGATCTGCCTCATGAAGCTCAAATGGGAGCTGATTTTGGAGGTCTTTTTGAAGTTTTTGTAATCCCAATCCTACTAGTATAAATAGAGGACGTTGCAAGGAGTAGAATCATCAAGTTTTCAGATAAAAAAACTCAAAAAAATCAAGTGAAAGAAAGGGTCGAAATTGGCTAGTTGTACACTGTCAACAGCCCAGTTTTTTGACGTTTTTGGGTTTTTTTTGCTGATTTTTTGTTATTTTTATCATTTTTCTTCATTAGTTCATGTATTTTGATACTGGAATATGTGTTGTGGAGGCCATCATCATGAAACAATTGCTAATTAATGATTGTTATGTAATGTAATAACTTTTATTTTATTCCACAATACGTACACAAACCACTTCATGTGTGAGCACTCATAAGCCAACAATAGAACAAAAACAAAATTTGGTCAATAATCGAAAGTAATAATGCATCCATGCAAAGAATTAAACGAAGGGTAAACACTAGATCCCATATCCCCAAAAGTATTATAGTTTGAAAAAGTAAACAAATAACTTCTAATTTTATCAAACACACCCCTCAAACTATCAATTTGCATTAATTATACCCTATCTTATATTTGTCACCGAGGAGAAGTTCAAGCCCCACTTGTACTAAAATCCTAAATTGGCCACTAAATCTAATTTAAATAATCTTTATAGTGTACGCCAATCCAATCTCATAAGTTCAAGATACTTTTTATCATCTAATTCTTATCATCTAAACCTATCTTCTTCTCATCAAATTCTATTGATTTCACTTCTATCTATCTTCTCGTTCTCTTCTATTCTCATCAAAATTCACTTCTTATCACAATTTAAAGCCTTAAAACCCTAGGTTATGATTCAAGTTTCATTTTCTCTAATTTTCAACTTAGTTGTAAGGATTGTAACAAAAATCAAACCAAATTTACACTAAAATATGAAAGTTGTAAACAAAACTAATGACTAAAAACCTGAAATATGCATGAAAAATATACTAAAATCAAAAAAATAAGAAGTAACACCACAATCCAAACCCAAACCTCCTCAATAAGCAACACTAACAACCGCCCACCACAAATCTACTCAACAACAAGCACAATCAAGATAAATTTCAGCAAATTCATGTCTCATATAATAAATTTACATGTTTTAAACAAAATAAAATGTAAAATGTACATAAAACATTCTTGTTTAATACCGGAAATTTAGGGCGTAGAACCGGGGGACTAGACGAACGGACGGCAGAGTAGCGGTGGCCGGCGTGGTGGCTCTCGAGTCGAAGGGTGAGAACGGACGACCTACGGCAGAGCAGCGGCGGCGAGATTGGTGATCGAGCAGGAGAGTGGGGCGCTGGAGACAGAGCGGAAGAGTGGGGGTCGCTGGAGAGAGAGCGGGAGAGGGTTAATTAGTGTTTTAGGATAGGTTCATAAGTATATTGGGGGGAAAATTTAGGTTAGAATTAAGTATTGGGGGAAAATTTTGAGAGGGAGAATAAAATTTTGAGAAGAATGAGGAAAAATTAAAGGGGGAAATATAAATTAAGAGGAAAAATAAACATTGCATAAAAACAAATTAAATACTATTAATTTTTATAATTTAAAACTAATAACTTTGTTTGTTGGTAATGATTCTTTTAATAGTGTAAAAATAATATTAGCAATAAATTTGTTTGTTGGTAAATGTCTCTATTAGTATTGGTTCAATACTAACAATTTATTTGTTAGTAATATAATTTTTCCTGTTGGTGATGGTTATTGGACAAAACTAACGAGCTTGTTTGTTAGTAATGAATTTGTTAGTAATTCAAATATATTATTACCAACAAATTTGTTTATTAGTAAAAAACTCTGTTGGTATTGATTTAATTAATACCAACGGACGCTATTTTTTTTGTTGGAAAATATATTTTTCACACTATCTAAAATAAATTACATATTTATTACCATCAACACCCATGACTGGTAGTATTGATCACTCAATTCCAACAGAATATTTTAATTTTTGTTAGTATTGGTCATATTTTTTGTAGTGAGAGATACGTAAGTAAATGTTAGAATTTGGTAATAAGTAAAGTATAAATATAAAAATAAAATAAGTAAATAAAATTAAAGAGTGGAGGGACAATGAAAGTGAAGAGGGAAAATAAAAAATTTTTGAAAATATTATTATTATTATTATTAGTTAAAGTTAAATTATTTAAAATACATGATCAATTATAACTTATTACTAGTATGAAGTTTAGTGTGCTAAGTTTTTAGTTCATAAATTTTGTGAAATAATATTTTAATACAGCAAGTTATGTATATTTTATAAAATCATCTAAATAACGGTAAGAAAGAATAAAAATGGGACCTACTTATACCAATACAGATTGTTAGTTAAACTATTTTTTAATTATGTTTTTAACTAAAAAATTATTTCACAAAAAACACTATAAAATTGATATATAAAACTTTACGGCATTAATATCTAAATTGCTCTAATAAAATTTTTTATAATTACAAATTTTTCCAAAATTTTGTTTATTGATAAATACATCTATTGGTACTAATTTAGTCAGTACCAACAAAATTTATTTTATTTGGTAATGATCTAGTTAATACCAACAAAATTTATTTTTGCAGATATTAAGCTAGTCAATACCAACAATACTAATTTCTGCTGGTATTAAATTAGTCAATACCAACAGCACATATTTCTGTTGGCATTGAGTTGGTCAATAGCAACAGAATTTGTTTCTGTTGGTATTGAGCTGGTCAATACCAACAGAAATCTATTCTGTTGGGATTGACTATATCAATACCAAAAGAAATTTACTTTTGTTGGGACTAGATTTTTATTATTTTCACTTCCTATTCCTTCCGAGTCATTACCAATAATAACATTTTGTTGTTGGTAATGTACAATCATTACCAACAGAACCTAAAATACTACTGTTGGTAATGGTCACTTTTTTTGTAGTGCATGAATATGTACATTGCATTGCATATGTTATTGTATGTGTTGATAATTATACTCGCAGTACGTATAAATTTAGAAAATTGCCGAAATCAACACTCGAAATCGGAAGAAACAAAAGTACATGCACACTGCCGGAAAGAAAAGTTTTGCAAGGGTCACGTGCAGATTGGTAATTCACTTTCTTTTTGATATATATATATTCATGTTTATTTCTTACATCTAATTTTTGTAATTGTTTTTGTTTTTAATTTGTTGATGTATTCAACTCTTACCCTTTTTACAGACACAAGAACATACAAACAAATAGAAACCATCACGGAGTAAATTATTCATTGAGACACGAAAGAGGAACCCTATGAAAAAGTATAAAGATCCTGTGCAGCCTACAATAGCAAAAATTATAAATTTTAATTTGCTTTTACTATTCGCATAAGGTATAAAGAGTATGAAGGCATTTTCATATACATTTATCAATTGGGGATAAGATTGAAGCAATGAAATTGGATTTATGTGAGTTGGATTTGATGATGATGGTGGGACTGGCTTGATTGGTGGCGTGTTTGATATTTTGAATTAGAAAATTTTGACGAGTTATCTACAACCCATGTGGCCATTTTGAAGCATGGTGTAATGAGTTTGTTTTAGGATATTGGGTGGTAGATGTTTTAGATAATATTCAATTATTTGTGCGTCACTTTTTATGTAGGAAAAGTAACATGTGGTGTTTCGAGTAACTTACTATTGTTATTGAAAAATTTTGATGCCTCAAACTAATGACGTGTCAAATTGATGTAATATTGTTTCACTTAAATAATTTAAATCACTTTTTGCCAATGTTATGTGGGTTAAGATTGGAATGAGATTATCATGTATATCACCTATATAAATTTAATTTTAATTATTTATGTGTGTTGTGTGAGCAAAATATTCTTACATCATTACTTTATTGTATTGAGTTACTAATATGTCATGGATTATTGACTTATTCTAGAAAGGTGATGTGAAAGTAATGTTAGGTATTTTGAAATGGCTTGCTCAAATTATGAGTTGTTGAGTTTCTCTTTTTGTATATTATTGCATATTATGGCTTATTTTAAGAGAAGATATGTACATCTTATATATATGCATCTATATAAATATTTGTGAGTATCACTCTAAGATAATGTGATATGTAGATTAGTTAGTTAATTAAAATATTTGATGAACCACCAAATTGTGGGGTGGTTACATATTAATATTATTAGAATACTTAGTTAATTAAAATTTGGACCATTTCTTGACACCTGATTGTACCCTTGAACTCTAGTGCATTTATGGATAAGAAAGTTTTTAGAGTGGGGGAAATCTTTTAAGTGATTTAAGTGAAAAAACATAGATACATTTAAGTATTATAAATTAAATAGAGTTATTAACTTTATTGGTCCTGAATTTTTCTAAATTCATTTAAGTGATTTAATATTGAGTTGGTTTATGGCATGACATTATAAATAAGGTATAACTTTTTACTTCATTTCTTTGATGTAGAAAGAAGTTGAGGAACATCAATCTAAGATTGATTCTGAGGGAGGATCAAATAGCCAAAGTACAGATGCATTTGATGAAGTAATGGGTGATGAGCATCTGGGTCGTATCCATCTATTTGGGAGGGGAGTTACCCAGAGAGATCTTAAGGAGAAGGTTCAAATGGGTGGAGTTCAAGTTCCAAAAGAGGTTATGGAGTCCATGAAGGCTGACATTAAAGTTGAACTGATAAAAGAAGTTATGCAGGAACTGGTCTCTAGACTTGCCTTAGTAATCCAAAGTTTAAGCAATCTTGATCCCCATGTACTTCAAACCTTGGTAGAAGGATCACCTGGAAATGGTCATAGTACTACTCGAAATGTTGCTTCTTCATCGGGTGCTGCAAATGAGGTATATTAGTGCTTTAGTTCTATTTTTAACTCAAAAGTGATCATATCTCTCAATGATTCTTCGTGGAAAACTAAAGAAATCATTTGTTCCTACATCTCTCTTGTTGTATAAGACTCTAATACTGCTACTTATACTCATTTTATATGTTTTTGGTGTCAGGGTGCTGAGGATCTCGATAATGTTGATGGACACGCGGCCAATAAAGGAACATAGTGTGGAGTTTATGATTATGAACAATGTACTTGATGTGGTTGAATGTAAATTGTATTTTTTGATATTGACTTGGTGGTTATAGACTTTTGTGGGTGTAGGACTTTTTTGGCTTTAATATATAAAGATTGATATATTTTAAGGTCTAGACTTTTGTGATTAGCAGCTATGTATTTGATTCAGTGGTTTCTTTTGATTATCTACTATGTAATTTGTATTTGGATTATTATTAGTTTTGATGTCGAGCAAGATCTTTTGAATGTATGGATGTGTTAAGATATGCTTATGGATTAAGAGGTGTTAGTTTAAAAAATTCTTACAATATATGTCAAAACTGAATTGATAACTACACTAGTTTTTGTACAAACAGCTGCATTAGCGATTTCAAACAGCTGCACTAGTTCATCAATAAACCGCTGCAAAAAATAGTATAATTGTTGCATTAAGTATCGATAAACCGCTGCTATAGGACAAAAACCGCTGCATTAGGTCATAATAAATCGTTGCATTAGGCTAAAATAACCGTTGCATTAGGTCATCAGAAACCGCTACATTAGGTTAAAATAACCGTTGCATTACATATCTCAAAAACCGTTGCTATAGGTACATATAACCGCTGCATTGGATCATCAACGAACCGTTGCATTAGATAACAAAATCGTTGCAATAGGTATCTAATAAACCACTTGTATAAGTCATCATAACCGTCGCATTAGATATCCCATAAACTGCTGCTATAGATCAAATTAACCGTCGCATTAGGCTTCCATTAACCGTTGCAATAAGTCAACTAACCGTTGCATTAGGTTCGCAATACCCGTTGTCATAGGTCAAATATTCGTTGCATTAGCTACCCAAATGCAACGGTTACTATCCGCAACTATAGTAAAAAAAACCACTGCAAAAGGCTAATGCCACGGACTCGTATGCAACGATTTATGAACCGCAGCATTAGATTTAATGCAACGGTTTTGACCCATTTGCTGCGGTTTTGTCCCGTTGCAAGATACATCAAATAAATACAAAAAATTAACAAAAAGACTTCATGTACACGGTTAATGCAATTTTCACATAAAATAACACAGGTTGCATTTTGGGCGGCAACTTTAAACAATTGTTTTTACCCAAATATATTGCATACTACTTAATCATCATCACCTTGGGCTGAATTTGCAGATTTGGGCGGTGCAAAGTGAAGAGAAAGCATAAAATATATAGATCTTATACAAGTTGCAAGCTAGCCGCACCATTTAGCAAATAAGAAGCAATTTTGTTGATTTTTTTGCAATTTTTTTATCCCATCTCAACCACTATATATAGAGGAGTTGTGAAGGGTTGTGAGCATCAGATTTGGAATAAAAAATCACAACAAATAGTGAGGGAAAGAGAAAGAAATCGAGAGAAAGAGAAGAAGGAAAGGAGGAAAGAAAGTTTGGTTTGTAATTTTGTATTTTTAGTTCTTTCTACCTTTTTTCTTTGCTAAGTTCATGAATTTTGTGTTTATAATGTTTAATATTAATTTTATCATGAACTAATTTTGTTATTCCAAGGCTACGATGTAGCCTAAGTTGTAATATACGCTTATTTCTAATTCAACGTATTCATTGTTTTGTTATTACGTTGTTGAAGTGTTTATCATTGTTCTTCATGAGTTTTAAATGTTTGATCACCATTTAAGGCCTATAATAATTCATAATGAGTCTGAGAGGAGATTTATGATGAGTGCTAAGGTGATAAGCACCACAATTTGAGCGAATGCTCGAGAGAGATTAACTCGATTTGTGTGGTTTTTAAGAGAAAATCATAGAGCTTTAAAAACTCTTTTCTTATTTAAATTCATGCACGAGAGTGATGGGTTAATATGTAAAAGAGCATGCTAAATGTTGCTCGAGAGAGAATATTTAGTAAATTAGGGTTTTCAACCATCAACACGTAATAACAACTTGAATAACCAGAATAGAAGAGCGTATTGATGTAACTAGGTGAAATCGGATGCCTTGGATATTATTAAATCATAAAAACTTTATAAAATCAGTTAACATATTTTATTTCTTTTTAGTTTATTTTATTTCATATCAATATCTCAAATTTTCAGTTTTTCAAATAGCATCAAAGCTACTAATTTTGGTACTTACTCAATAACAATCCTCATGGGATCGATACTCTACTCATTTCTATATTACTTGGTATGACTAGTGCACTTGCTAACGCATAAGCAAAGTCTGCATCATTATCAATACGCAGCTTACCCAAGCTTACCATAGTTTTTAGACTCATGTCAGCCTGTTTAGCTTGCATAAGAACATAATTCAGTATTACAGCCACTTCCCGAACCTGATTTGAGCCGACAATTAATCCTTCTTGCCACCACTCTTGCTCCTTATTCTTAGTCAGCTTGAAAGGTTGATCAATTCTATCATTTGGCATTGTGAAGGATAACAAGAACCATTCCGGATGCCTCACGTTGGGTTGTATTTCTGGAAGGACACCTAAATCTGCCCACATAACACGCAATCTCTTGGTCCCAATCCATCTACAAGAGCCTAGCTAACATCTCACATTTGGACAAGATGTAAACTTTAGCCTAAACATCTTACTACGCAACAACTTTACTCTTGCAAGCAACCTTGAATCTAACACTTGGATGCATTTAACAGGAAGTTTTGCTGCCAATTTACCCAAGATTGGTGCGGACTTCTCTTCACTTATTCTTTGTTTCCTAGTCAACCTTATTGTCCTCCAATCTTCAAAACACACCACATTTTTCTCCACCAAATCTATTTGTTTCAACTCCTTAAATTCATAAGTTCCTTCCCCCGGGGTCAAGAGGAGGCCTATTACAGGTGTTTGTGGTTGGATAAGCCTTAACTCCACTCAAGGAACCCTGCAATGCGTCCTGATCTTGCATACTTCTTGTCTGAATTGGCATAGCTGCTTGTCCTGGAGAAGTAAATAACACATTGTGTGCTAAATTTGATGATAACACAGCAGCAACACCCAGTTCCTCAGCTGACTTCATGGGCTCTGCAGTAAAAATTCCTTGATTGCTTGCTGATATGTCAATATACTCAGCTCTTCAATCATTTCTTATAGAATTACCCCCTTCCCTTGCCTTATTCATCATCCTTTTGTTCCAAGAAGATGCTCCAAGTCTATCAACTGACCACAACTCCATCTTAGATTGCCCCACTTCAATATTCTTGAGCATGTTTTGCTTTTCAAGAAACACCTTATTTTCCTCAAGAAGTAAGAAAGCTGGTGCACTTCCTTTGTGAACCACAATCGCCCTTTCTAATGCTCTTAATCTCTTACTTGAATAACACTTCTTATGGTTAAGGAAAACTATTGAATTGATTTCAATCTTTTGCTGCAAGGTGAGCTCAAACCTCAATTTCCTAACGCTTATGATTTCAATGTATACTTGCAATTTTTCCACTGCAACAATCGGTGACACCACCTCCTGTTCAACAGATTGAGAGGTTCCATCTTTATCTTGCAGTGAGATCTTCAACTCTTGAAGAGTTTGTAACATCGTCTGAAATTGTTGCTGTATAAGTCTTTGAGTACTATGTATCTTTTATTTCTTAAAGCGGCTCTGCAACAACAATTGAATCCATTTTTATCTCAATTTTATGCAAGATCCTAAACGTATACCTTGCTTGAATTCAAATCCAGCAAGCTAGATCATCTTCCAGCGACTACAAGCTGCAAATTCTAGCTAACAGTTCACACAAACAGCAACTCTGTTCACTTCACTTGTATGAATCTCCACTTGAGTGCTGCTCAGTAATCGCAGCAGAATACAACCCCTAACAGCAATGCTTCTTGAGCAATTCTAACTCTGAATCTGAATTGATTTCAAATTTAGCTGCAATTGGTCTCAACACCATGTCACAAGGTGCACATTCAGATTACTGCAATTCTGACTATGAATTGATGCTAATTCTACTTATGTGCAAGTGTCGAGTATAGATTCAGCAGGTCCTATGGAATACATTGAATTCTTGTGCAACTCAAGTTTGATCGATGCTTAACAGCACAAAATCTCTTGATCTCACACAATTGAACAGCCAAACCTAGGTTAAATCTTGATTAGACCTTGCACCAACTGAAATTTCAACAATTAAAGCATAGTTTCTTGATTAATACAACCTGATCAAGATCTTGATATCAATTTAAGCTTGATCTAATGCGTATACAGTTAAATTGAACTAAATCAACTTAATCGGAAGCAAAATTCAAAACTCTGATACCAATTGTTATGAATCAAGAACAATCTTGATTCATAACCTAAGATAGAATAGAGTTTATATAAGAAGATAAGTGAAAGAGATGAGAAATATACAGAGAATTAGAGATGAGAGAAGAAAAGCATCACATTTATCATTCATGAATAACAAGATTACAACCTATCATCCTACTTTACTAATATAGAGAAGACGCAACTACAAGGAGAAGTAATATACTTGGACTTAACTTCTAACCGACATCTAAGAGAACAGCCGCCACAATTGACCTCCAAGACCAACTACTTCACTAACTTGACAATGCCAACTTAATCAAGAATAGCCCACACTAGCCCTATAAAAGAACCATATTGATACAAACTAATAGAATATGACTTATGACTCAATACTACTTAATACTTCCCATTACATTCATGACATTAGGCGAGAGGCTAAAATACTACTGAAAGGCCATCCCGGTCAATGAACTAGGAAAGAGCTTTATTTTCAAATATGGATTATCATTTGCTTCCCTACCTTGGCAATTAACCCTTGTTAAGTGCTCATGGGTTGACACGTTTCCCTCTCCTAAAAAGAGAGAACTCAGGAACCTTATATCCCAGAGGAAAAGAATAGTCTCGGTCCACATAGTTGGGATATAGTTTATGATATATGGGTCTGTTAACCCTTTATACGCAAACCCATATGTCTATTTGATGAGGGCGGCCAGTTGGTCTAGGAGGGGAAGATTAGCTATCTAGTTGGGCAGTGACAATTGCCCTTCATGGTGTATTCCATTACTAAAAGGGTCTATAGGATAGCCTTGGGCTCTCGTGACCAGTGGATTAGGATATGGGGTTTGACTTGCATAAGCAAGATGATCTAAGTGGCTACTAGAAAGTCTATACTCCTATAAGGGCTTGGTTTATACTGAAGTTCTCTCCATCATAGGCTAGCACAATGTGAGACCCTAGTGAGGTTTAAGCATGGGTAAAACCTTAAGGTATTCCAGAGCTCAAGGGTTGTTGATAATCCCCTAACTAGTCTATTCCGTAAATGATCACATCCTAGGGACGAGTAACATTCACCTGCCCTCAATCTCATTGATTGGTTCTGGCCTAGGAACAAAGTACGGGTTTCCAACAAACGAAACCAGACCTTGCCCCCCGGTCCCAAAACCTAGATCATACCTTGAGGGGGTGAAAGTTACACCAGCATAAGGGATATGCCCTTGCCCCTTAGTCTCATGGGTTGGTGATGCTCGAGGCTTGAGACTGCAATTCCTCGAGAAAAGGACTAGACCTTTCTTAGAAAGGTCTAAGCTCCGAGGCATAGTGTCATCAGCTCTTAGGTCAGGGTTTAGCCTTAGAACTCCAAGCATGTCTGTTAACAAATGACGTCGAGTCTCGGGGTGAGCACTATTTTTGTCGTAGGTTGGACCTTCTATCCTCAAAGAGGCAGCATGACCAAAACTGGCAGGTGTTTTTAATTAGGGATGCTTGACCTAAACTATCTAACATCTAACCTTATTGCTTGGACAAGGCTATTATGGGTCTCAATGCCTTAGCAAGATGGGCTCAACCTCGATAATTGTTTAGCTAAACACATTTCTAGCTATGAAGCTGGCAGTGGACAATAGGGTCGTATTCTGTCTGTCTCTCTATGTACCATGTCATTCATTGAAGGCTTAACACATTTAACAACATCCCTTAAAATAATCGTGCTTTCATGTTGGTTAGCAAAAGTATGTCTAGTTTCGACACATTAATTCTTTGAGAAGTTGTCAAGGACCACTCTAACTTATCCTCAATACTTTGCATCCTTCTCTTGAGCATGACCATGAAACTCTTATGAGAATAGTTGTTAAGATCGACACTCTCATCCTCTAGAACATTTTCATCACCTCCACTCTAAAAACCACAATTTTGACGAGTCTCAGCTTCCCATGAAACAAGGCTTGTTCTAAAGTATGGTTGAATTATGGTCCAATTAAGGCTGTGCCTTAGGGATTCTCACCCTCAAGGGAGGTAATGCTTCTAGTTTTGACCATTTGAATATGGTATGGTGTTAGATTTTAAGCTTCCACCATGTATGGAAAGGCTTTAATTTCCCACTGTGGTTGCCCAAAAAGTTTTATACGTTGTGTGTTTTGGTCTATATAGTGTGTGTGTGTTGTACCAAAAAAAAATATTCAAACAAACATGAAAAAAGGAACTTACTACGACTTAGGAGTAAATCTAATTTCGGACTACATGTGTTAACCGCAATCAACCACCCTAGGACAAGGGTTGCTACTCTTGGTGAATTCAACTTAGGTTTGTAATTAATTGATGGATTCTACTAATGCTCCAATGAAGAAGATTTTGATCATATATTTTTGGTGCTTTTGAATTAATTAGATGGAAAAATGTAAAGAGGATATAGACCTGACCTAAGTGGTATCGAGGTTGAGGGAGCAAAGTCCACAAACACTTTATGTCATACACTAAAGATCTAGGAACTAGAGTGGAGACAATTTCGGGAGATCAGTAGCCTATTGTGCCCAAATCTATAGATTCTTAGGCCTGGCACTCTTGACTCAAAATAACTCGTATGAGTTCAAACTTGACAAGGCTTAGGTGGAGTGAACCGTATTTGGGTCATTAGACTAGGACTAACGCAATCAAGTGCATGGCTATCAAAGCCCTGAAATGATGACTCAAACCTAAATGCAATTGGCCCACTAAGCCTTGTCACCAATCTAAGTCCAATGCATTAAAGCTCTGGATTGATCGTCAAAGCCTTAGACCAATGAGGTTAAACTTAACTTGTCAAAAGGGTCGAGGACAAAGACTATGAAAGATGGGGATACCTTCTAGTATACCGTAACTGAGCACCCGGTTGTATTGTTGAATAGAAAAATGAAGATACGAGTCCTATGTAAAAGGAAAAGAAAAGATAAAGGACAAGTGTGTTGTAAAAGATGAATTGAGTATTGTTGCTAGAACCCTTTGCTCAGTGCAGGAGTCCTTTATTTATAGACAAAATTCCTAATTGTTGCATCCTTATTTGGTGGCATATCTCCCCCACTTCTAGCCTTCATGCTTCCATAACTTTGAATTGACTTTTAAAGTGCTTTGACGCATGCGTTTAAGGTCAAATGGTCTTCCCCATATTCATTCATCTTCACTTGAATGTTCTAGAGGCCTATGTTTCTCATACGTGCTTCAAATAACTATCTCGGGCTTAGGTAGTTCCCTTTCCCATAGCACTCTTGGCAATACCCTTGAGCTTGAGGTTGTAAGTCCAGTCAGCCACCTCAAGTGGCTATAATTTAGGGACTTTAGTTGCTGAGGCAACTATAAACCAAACGACGTTGTTTTTAATTCTCAAGCCGTCTGGGTCTTGAGCGTGGTCCTACATCTTGAGCACTTGTCTTAGTAACCCAAGACGATGTTGCTCAAACTCCCTCGAGTTAGGGGTTTATGATAGAATCCAAATGAACTCAACAAATTCAATCCAACGAAATGTTACAAACTCAACGAATCACAATCCAATCCATCAAATTCAATCAATTAATCAACAAATCAATCATTCCACCTCAAAGATAGCCTAATTTGTATAAAATATTTGTAGTATAATGATCTACAAGTATAAACTATAAGGTAAGGGAAAGGGAAAGGGAGGTCGAGAAAGAGAGAGGGGAGGATGGGTTAGAAAGATAGAGAGAGAGAAAGAGATAATCAAATGATCTTCCGGACTACTCCTTTATAATGAAGACCCTTATTTATAAAGTTAGGGGAGGGGTATAGTGGGATTGAAGGGTTTAGCTAGTTTAATTAATACCTAGGCTACACTTCACTTGACATCTATATTTCGATTATATCAGTGTCAACAATATATTTAGGAATTGCTATTCCCAAAAACAATAAGTGTTATTAACATGATAATAATATAATTTATAGTAAATAATAACCACAAAATTACATTATATTGCTCTGACTCTAATAGTTTATGTTTAGTTGTTATTCCTCCAAGTGTCAAACTTAGCTTTATCTAATAATGATGATTGTTGAAGCAAATGATGCAACCAATTTTAGAAGTAGCAAAATTGATATGAATCACCAAATTACCTGAAGGGAAAGGGAATGATTCAACAGTATTTCTTTAATTTTATTAATAAAGTAAATAAAAAATTAGGGGAAATAAATCCAATCAAGTTCCTATTAAGATAACAAGAGAGAAACTTAAAATAAAATTGTAAAATAAAAAACAAAAACTACCGAAAAGAAGCAACCTAAGGGCTCTTGCATAGATCTCTAACTAAAATAAACCCATTAGAATTAATTCTACTCAATTTTGAAAAAAGCCATTTGACCCAAAAAAAAAAAAAAAAAAAAAAGAGAAAAGCTAGCGTGCACTCCCGCAGTTTTATAGTTGCGGCACACTCGTGCTACGTTGGCCACTTATGTATACATGGAAAATTATCACTTAAGTACCCATAGGTTTGAGCATTTATCACTTATGTATCATGACATTTTAATGTATACAATGATGTACCCCGAGTTGTACATATTTTATCACTTAGATACCCTGAAGTTTTAAAATTTTATCAATTAGATTCCCTTTTGTTAAACATCCGGTGGGGTTCATTTACTAGGCACTAAGACACCGGATCCCATTAGAACTCCGAAGTTAAGCGTGCTTGGGCGAGAGTAGTACCAGGATGGGTGACCTACTGGGAAGTTCTCGTGTTGCCAACCCTATAAGGCGGGGGTCCTCGAAAACAGTCTTTCGGTAGGGTTACACCCTGAAGGGGTAAGGCTGTGTACATCCACCCCTCCTAGACCCTACTTAAGACACTAGGTCTGTTGTTGTTGTTGTTAAACATTCGATAGATTTTCATTAGAAAATGCTAAAATTGAATATGACTTCAACATATGTAAGTGTCTTCATTAGAATTTGATATTTTTTAAAATTCGAAAATGAGACAAAATTATGGTAATTTTTAAGTGGCCCACATCAACATTCGGTGGATATTTGATTCCAATTCATTGAATTTTTTATGAAAATATTGGCACTAGCTTATATATTATCATATTCATGCATTATATCAACATTAATTCTTATAATTCATCAAATTCCGTCATATGGTACCTAAGTGATAAAATATTCAAACCACAGGGTAGTCCATTGTATATATCGAAATGTCAGGGTACCTCAGTAGTAAATGTTCAAACCTTAGAGTACCTAAGTGATAAATTTCCTATATGTGTGTGTGTGTGTGTGATTTATGCATATAATTTTACAACATAATACTAAAAAGAAAAAAATAGATCATAAAAATAAAATCTAAATTAATTTCTATCAATTTAGTCCTAGTGTAATTTATATTATGTCAATTTGGTATTTGATAAAAATTAGAATTAAGTTAATGATGTAATTTTGACTGCTTGATCATATCATCAAATGCAAGGAATTCAGCACAAATTCATTCATTGACCTGATTTAGACGCACACTAACCCAATTGTTAGAAGTTGTTAATTTTATTTCAGTTTTATCCTAAAAGTAAATGGAAACAGTGTAAAATATACAAGAACAATTACGACAACAAGATAAACGGGGTCTAAATTGACATAATGAATCAAATACATGAATTTATGATGTAAATTACTCTATAGCAAATGTTTGATTATGGTCCCAGGAAATTCAATGTCCACTATAGAATGTAACTGAGTTTCATAAGTCTATCAGTAATAACAATTTGGAGAGCCTTGACTAAAATAAAAGGTAAAATTATCTGAGAATTTCTATTCGAGATATTAGGATGCCGTTTGCCAGTTTTAGCCACCCGTCTTATTTAGGCTCGTTGGAGGCAAACTTGGATGATTATATCCTAATTTGGGGAATAGATATTATAGAGGATTTTATTGATTTTATAATTGGGTTTTAAATTAGGAATTTGTTTTAAATGGGTAATAACATTTTGGAAACTATCTAGTGGTTTTAATTACCCGGTGGTTATTTCCTGTACGCGCTACCCGCAGCTCGATGCTAGCTGTTTTATGTGCCCCAGATCGTGACAGGTGTCGAGATCTGCAGTCGTTGAATCTGAGCTACACTGTTGCTATTTAAACCCTTTATCTTCTAGGGTTTCGTTGGAAGAGATGTACACAGATGAGCAAAATCAAAGAAAATACGATGGGATTTTACAGTGAGCAAAATTAAATGGCGATACCCATTTTCATGGGGTTTGTGCAATGAAAGCAATGCACAGAAAGAGAGAGACAAAATGGAGGAGGAGATGGCTTTCTAGTGAGAGAAAGCTTGTAGATAGAAGTTGGAGAGCTGAAAAAGAAGAAGACGGTGGTGAACCTCTGGAGGTCAGGATGCTCGGTTCAAGGCGGTGACTCAAAGGTGTAGTCCCAAAGGAGGTCTTCTTCAACGATACAACTAAGGTTTGAGTCTCTAGGTTGTTGTTTGCTCATATCGCTCAGCTATGGCTTTTATATTGTTCCTTCTTGGTTTCTTACTTTAATCCCTGTATTGGTTTTTGTTTTAGACTTGATGCTCGGTCTGTGTTTGGTACCCTAAATTGTTGATAGTGGATTTGACTCCTCTAAAAAAGAGGCCCGTGGAGTAGGACCTCGTTGAGGTGCCGAACCATGTATATCTCGTATTCTTCGTTGTTTTTTCGATGTGTCTAGTTAATTTTCGCATTGGTTTGATTGCAGGTTTTTGTTGCTTAATGCTTGGACAAGATCCTGCTTTTTCTCGAGTTGTGTTCGAGTCTGAGTTAGGGCTCGAATTCACAACAATTGGTATTGGAGATTTTTGTTTTGTAGTCTATAGCCTGGTGAGAACAAAAACCCAATGGAATAGAACACGAATGATGGTTTATGTTTGATTGTCTTGTTTTTCAGATCTAGTGTTTTCATAGAAAAATTGGGATGTTCTTTGTTTCTCAGAGAGAAACGAAAGAATTAAGAAAATGTTTGTATAAATAGGGTCTGAACTGTTTCATGATTTTTGTGAAATTTTTTGAGTCAAAATTTCCTAATGGATTTAACAAGAACATTTGTTTTGAGACCATCAGCGCGCTTCTGTTTTCGAAAAATCTGAGTGTTTTTTTCGGCTACTGCGCCGTTTGTCGTAGTGTGATAAAAGTCTGGAAAAAAAAAAGGAGATATGAAAGAAAAGGAAAATGTTTAATCACTATCAGAAATTTAGGTTCGGCTTTACATCATAACTGGGGGCTAGTTTAGGCATTGGATTCCGTCTAAAGCTCTGGTTTGTCTCCTACGTAGTAGTTGAGACAAGTCTTAAGTGTCTTCGTTTTGGGCACTTGGTTAGGTGGCCTAGGTAGCATGGATTTCTCGTTGTTGTTTGAATATCCTCTGATTTCCTATTTGTGGAAAAGATGTTTATGCTTGAGACTAACGGTTTTTCTTGAAGTGAGAAAGCTCTACGTGCATCTGATCGGTGGAGTGGTTTGGTGTTAATCTCTTGTTCAGCCTCATGTATGGTTGGTTGACAATCTGGTGTAGATTCTTGTTTGGTGGAGCGATTTCGGAGTTAAAGTGCTTGAGCCTAACCCGGTTGATGGTCGGATGGGAATCCTTGATTTGGATTCTGCTTTGGTGTTGTTTTGAACACCTGTGCATGGTGCTGGTGCTGCTATTGTGTGGCTAACCATGCTGTTCAAAAATTGAATTGTGTGCTTTTTAAATTTTCTGTGTGATTTGTATGGTTAATACTTGTCTAATGCTTAGTGTTGATTGTGAACTTGCTAGAATGGAAGTCTTGAACCTAGAATTGGCTACTCTTATGTTAGGCATGTCCAGTTGCACAATCTTGAATCCCTTGTGTTGGTAGAGCATTTCATGTTTGAGTTTTAACCATGAGATCAAACCATGTATGTGAGAATTGGATGTTCTTGAATGTTTGAGTGACCTATTAAAATAAGTTAATTCTTGTAAAGGGCTAATAGGACTTGTGAGTCCTTGTGGAAATCTATGTATGATTTAGTGTCTTAGTCTCCATGTTGATGTGTCTCATGTGTTTTCCATAGCTATGTTTAAAACAAGTTGGTTTATGTTGATACTTGTTGCTTGAAATGATGAAAAGCATGTTGTTTTAAGTGTTAAAACATGTCCTTTTTCAAGCTGAATGGGCTGCTATAAGTTGTTATGGGCTGTTAGCTGTTGTATGTTGCTGTCCATGTTGCTTATATACAAATCATGGGCTGTTAGCTGCTGCTTTACGCCAGTTTTTTGGACTATTCTTGCTAGTATATATCTTAAGTGTTGTCTATACTTATTTTACTGCAATATTTAAACTGGTAGTTGCTGTTTGCAGAATTCTAGTATGATTTTAAGTTGTTTTGCTGAATTTTAGCCAAGAGTGGGGAAAAACATGATATGTTTGAGTCATATGTGGACTTGTGTTGTCTTGGGAGACTTCTATGCCCTTAGGATCAATGTTTCATACCTTCTTTTCTAGTCTGGGAAAAAAGGCAAGGTATAGGTCTAATAAGAACCTTGATAGACCATAGGTTTTGTAAGGTTACATTTAGATACCCTATTTTGAGCGATGGTCATAAGTTGTTTGCTCATGTTGGGTTCTTATGGATGTTGTTCCTAGTGGAGTCTTGTGATGCAATGATTTGGCTAACTTGAACTCTAAGTGAATTGCAAGTTTAGCTTGGATTTCATGTTTATATTGTGTTAGACTTAATTACCATGATTGTGCCCATGTTATGTTTTGTGAGCATGCTCGATTTTTTGGTGTGAAACTCGTTTTCGAAGTGGCCTCTATTTTTAAAGAAGTGTTATGAGCTAATTTCATGAGACCATGGTGGAGATTGTTGGATTATGTTTCCATGAAATTCGATATCCACTATATGATGTAACTGAGCTTCGTAAGTCTATTAGTAAGAATAGGATGGAGTGTCTTGAATAAAATAAAAGGTAAAATTGTCTAAGCATTTCTATTCGGGAAATTAGGATGACATTTTTCGGTTTTAGCCGCCCGTCTTATTTAAGCTCATTGGAGGCAAACTTGGATGATTATATCCCAATATGGGGAATAGAAATTATAGACGATTTTATTGATTTTATAATTGGGTTTTAAAATAGAAATTTGTTTTAAATGGGTAATAATATTTTGGAAAATATCTGGTTGTTTTAATTATCCTGTGGTTATTTCTCGTACCTGTTACCCACAACCCAACGCCAGCTGTTTTACATGCCCCAAATCGTGACACGTGTCAAGATATACAGCTATTGGATCTGAGCTGCGCTGTTGCTACTTATACCCTTTAGCTTCTAGGGTTTTGTTGGAAAAGATGTAAACAAATGAGCAAAATCAGAGAATAAGATGAGATTTTACAGTGAGCAAAATTAAATGGTGAGACCCATTTTCATGGGGTTTCTGGAACGAAAGCAATGCAAAGAAAGAGAGACAGAGACACACACACACATAGAGAGAGAGAGAGAGAGAGAGAGAGAGAAGAAATGGAGGAGGAGATTGGCTTTCTAGTGAGAGAAAGTATGTATGAGGAGAGAGAAAGCTTGTAGACTGAAGTTGGAGGGCTGAAGAAGAAGAAAATGGTGGTGAACCTTTGGAGCTCGGGATGCTCAGTTCAAGGTGATGACTCGAAGGCATAGTCCCAGATGAGGTCTTCTTCAAATATAGCTAGGGTTTGGATCTCTAGGTTGTTCTCTGCTCATATCGATCGATTATGGTTTTTCCATTGCTCTTTCTCGTTTTCTTGCTTTAATCTCTGTAATAATTTTCGTTTGAGACTTGATGCTCGGTCTGTGTTTCTAGCCCTAAATTATTGATAGTGGATTTGACTCCTCTGAAAACGGAGGCCCGTGGAGTAGGACCTCGTCAAGGTGGCGAACCACGTATATCACATGTTCTTCGTTTTTTTTAGATGTTTCTAGTTAATTTTCGCATTGTTACGATTATGGATTTTCATTGCTTAGTGCTTGGAGAAGATATATATATAAGCGTCCGAATTCAAAACAGCAAAAAAATTACTAAATTATTTTATAATTTAATAAATATTTTAGGGTTCTTAATGCGAAAGGTCCATGCACTTCACCTATAGTTTCAATTTAGTCAATGCGCTTTTAATTATATCAATTTAGTCCATGTACTATTTACTTTTGGTCAATTTAGTTCATATAGTAAAATTAGCGTCAAGTTCATAATAAAATTATTAACGATTAGTAACCAATTAATTTAAATGGAGTTAGCGGATGGATTTGCATCTTGTCATTTGCATCTCACATAACTAAATTTTTAAAAAATTACATCGTTAACTTAGCTTCAATTTCAACTGTTGGACTAAAGTGACACAATGTGAATTGTATGGGAACTAAATTGACGCAATTAAAAGTATAAGAACTAAACTAACACAATAGATAAAATATGGAGACCTTTTGTTAGAAAGGGCCTAGCCCACTAGTTAACCCTTCCCGCCAACCCGCCAACCTCACCCGCCACATCAGCTTGATTGCCACATTATTATAACTAACTTTTGCTAGTATAAATAAGTAGAGATTACATTAGGGTTTCTTATGCTCATTGTTATGTGTTGACATATTCTTTTTCACCCCCTAAATTCTCTCTCTATCTCCCCTTTTTCTTCTTCCTCTCTCCCCGTTTCTATATTTGTATTTATCTTATACTATACAAATATATACAAAATGGGATAACAATCTAGCTATCCCGCAGGCCTTGGTATTGATCTTGGGTTAGATTGTGATTTACTTGATTGGAATTACGATATAACATTGATTGTGTGCTGGATTGTGAGCATTTGATTGAATTTGGGGAGTGGATTATATTTATTAGATAGAATCCCCTCTCGAATCCTATCAATTGGTATCAGAGCAGCCGCTTTTCGGAATCATCTTAATCGGTGGTCAAGCCGCTCCTCGGAATCAATCAACCAGTGTTAATGGCAGACGAAACGCGGCCGCAGATGTCGATGAGGGAGCTGGATGAGAAACTTGATCGGCAATGTGATGACATGGTAGATGCCATCACTGAGATGAGGCAGATGATGAATGGGCTATCAGTCCAAATGTGAATAATCGCCGGAATGCATCGCGCTAGGCCAACCCCACCATGTAAGCGTAGTGGGGATCAGGGATCAAAACACAAATCCCTATCCTTGGGTTGTCACCATCAAAGAGGTAACTATCACTTTCCTACTCGCCTAACAAAGATAGACATCCCTAGGTTCAATGGGAGTGAAGTGGTGAACTGGATTTATCAGTGTGCTAGATCAAACACTGCAAGGACCGAAATCCATGCTCGCCAATGTTGCTTTAGAAGGTGCTGCCCTTGGTTGGCATAACACCTACCAACAATCATGGCCTGTTGGCATGGCCATCCCTTAGGATGCGTATTCAGCTAAAATCAGAAAGAGATTCTCCAAAGTTGCCCAAAACCCCCTTATCGAGCCTACTAAGCTCAAACAAACCAATACCCTTGATGAATACTTAACCGCGTTTGAGCCCCTGGTTAGCCGTAGTGGGCTCAATGAAGAACAAAGAGTTGGCATCTTCATGGGGGGATTATGTAAAGATTTGGCGGGATGGCTGAAGTTGTTTAAGTCGAACACACTACAAGAGGCCATCACTCTAGTGCAGCTACAGGAAAAGAACTGTGGATATGTTGAGTGAGTGACGAGAAAAAATCCCACCAAAATAGCTCCACTTTTGCCGCTACCGAGTAATACCGCTAGGGTGACCGTTAGCTCGCCAACAAGGAACCCACCAAATAGACCATTGGCATTGCTGGCACAGCCAACTCGAAACCCACCAAACTCTAGCCCCACGTGAGGGTTGTCACCAGCTGACCTTGATGATCTTTGGACCCGCAATCTTTGTTTCTATTACCGGGAACCCTTCATGCGCAGGTCATGTATGCCTCATACGGCGCCAAGTGTAGATGTTTTGGATTGAGACGTCAGATGGTGAGCCCAGTCTTGAACCATTGGAGGCTGACCTGGAACCTGCCCTGGATCCCCATATATCCATGCATGCCCTCCATGGAATGGCCCAGTGTCAAACCATGCAGGTACAAGGCTACTATGGCAAGAGGCCCTTGAATATTCTCATTGATAGTGGGAGTACCCACAATTTCTAGATGTTCATCTAGGTCGAAGCTTGGGCTGCTTGATTGACAGTGACCACCGCCCATCCGTCATCGTCGTGGATGGTTAACAGATTTCATGAGCGGGTATGTGCCGCAGATTCCGTTGGTCTCTTCAGAATGCCCCAGTTCTCTTTAGATGGTTTGTTGATCTCTTTATCGGGTTATGACATGGTCTTAGGGATCCAATGGCTTCGTACTTTGGGGGAATTTTGTTGGAACTCCAATGCTTTGGTTACGATATTATGCTTGGTGGGTCAGGAGTACACCCTTCGCGGGATTCGTAACATAGATCATAAGGCGATCTCAGAGAATGCCATCTCGTCGCTTATCTCTCAACCAACTTCGTTCTTTCACCTTAACAGTTGATCATCTGGATCAACCCTTTTTTCTCAGCTTACATATCGCCATGCTTGACTCAGTTGAGGACCCTCTTGCCCTCTAGTTACTTCTAAATGAGTTTACTGACGTGTTTCAATTGAGCATAGAGCCCCCGCCAGCTAGACCCGATTTTGACCATCACATCCTGCTCAAAGAGAACAGCAGCCCCGTTAACCTTCGACCGTATTGGTGCCCGGTATTCCAAAAGGATATCATCGATGCCTTAATTTAAGAGATGTTGGCGGCAGGCATCATTCGCAACAGTTCCTCGCTTTTTGCCTCGCCGGTTGTATTAGTTAAGAAGAAGGACGGATCTTGACGGCCATGTGTGGATTACAATGCTCTGAACAAAATGACGATCAAAGATAAGTTCTCAATTCCGATTGTGGAAGAATTACTCGGAGAACTTGGAGGGGCTTCATAATTCACTAAGTTAGACCTCAAGTCCGACTGTTGGCAAATTTGTATGGTAGCCGATGACATTTACAAGATGGCATTTCGGACCCACTCGGGCCATTATGGTTCACCGTCATGCCCTTCAGCCTATCCAATGTGCCATCCACATTTTAGAGCCTTATGAACGACATATTTCTTCCTCTTCATCGTCCCTATGTACTCATCTTCTTCGATGACATACTTATGTATAGTGCTACTTGGCCTCAGCACTTAAAGCATATTCGCTTAGTTCTGGGTATACATCGCCAACATTGCCTCATAGCAAACAAGGCAATGTGCACTTTCAGCTCTAGACGCATCAAATACCTCAGTCATTTTGTGGCAGGTGACAGGGTCGCGGCAGATCCAGCAAAGTTGGCGGCAGTAGCTAGATGGCCCCGTCCAACTACAATAAACCAGCTCCGTAGCTTCTTGGGCCTCTCGGGATATTACCGGCATTTTATTGCATAGCATGGGGTCATTGCTCGCCTTTTGACCGAGTTGCTCAAGAAGGATAACTTTGGGTGGAATTCGTAAGCTGAAGTCGCCTCTCAACGTCTCAAATGTGCCCTCACGTCGGCTACGGTATTTGAACTTCCCGATTTTAGACAGTTGTGATTGAAACAGTCACTTCAAGGGTTCGAATTGGCGTTGTGCTTATGCATGAAGAACTTCCAATTTCTTTAATCAGTAGGACATTGTCGCAAAGGAATCAATCATTATCAATATACAAATGTGAGCTTTTTGTCGTAGTCTTCACAGTAAAAAAGTGGCAACAGTACCTCACCTACCGCCACTTCATCATTTGCAGAGATCAGCAGAGTCTCAAGTTCCTCTTAGAGCAACGTCTTTCGACTTCTCTCTAGTTCTTGTGGCTTGTAAATCTGAATGGCTTCGATTATGATATCGTTTACAAAGAGGGGACTAAAAATCGGGTTACTTATGCTCTATCCCACCTATCGAGTTCGGAAGTTCTGTGCATGGCTCTATATGTCATCTCGTCAAACTTTTATAAGGCTTTACTAGCTTTTTGGTGAGAAGATCAGGCACTCCACTAAATTATCGCTGACAAATTGGCAGAACCCCTATCACACCCCCGCTTCACTTGGCGTCAAGATCAACTCCACCATCAAGGGAGACTCGTTGTTGGTGGCAATTTCGCTTCGTGCCAAAATAAATTGCCGTGGATACATGACACTCCCCAAGGAGGACACTCTGGTAGGGAAGCACCATAAAAGCGAGCTCAGAAAATTTTTTATTGGCTCGGCCTTAAAAGAGATGTCCAAGAGTTTGTTCACAATTGTTCCATCTATCAACAAAACAAGTACGAAACTATCGCTAATCTGGGATTGCTGCAACCCTTACCAATTTTAAATACAGTGTGGAGTAGCATATCTCTCGATTTCATTGATGGCCTTCCGCCCTCTTCCAGGTACACGATCGTCTTGGTGGTTATTGATCGCTTAAGCAAATATTCCCATTTCCATGCACTCCGCCATCCATATTCAGTTATTGACGTCGCTCAGCTTTTCTTGGATCAAATTTATTGATTGCATGGCTTACTGGACTCCATAATTAGTGTCCGCGATCCGATCTTCATAAGCACGTTTTGGCCGGAGCTCTTCTTGCACCTTGGCACCCAGCTGAATCTCTCTTCTTCATACCATCCACAATCCGATGGTCAAACAAAGGTGCACACTAGGTGACTTGAAACGTACTTACGTTGTATGGCTGGCGAGTGCCCACGTGATTGGCTGCAATGGCTTCCACTGGCCAAATGGTGGTACAACACGACTTTTCATTCCGCCGCCCAAGCAAGTCCTTGTGAGATTCTGTATGGGAAAACTCCACCAGTCCATCTCCCGTATCTTCTGGGTGAATCTGTCGTTGACACGATCAATCTGCTCGGCAAGAATTTATCAATCGTCTCAAGCACCACCTCAATTACGCCCAATACCGCATGAAACAATAAGTAGATCGCCATCATCTGAACGAGAATTCCAAATTGACGACTACGTATGGTTAAAACTCTAGTCTTACCGGTAACACAGTGTTGTCAGCCGCCAATACCACAAGCTTTCATTGCGGTTCTTTGGGCCTTTCCGTATCATTGATTGTGCTGGGCCAGTCGCCTACAAGCTCGATCATCCTACCCATGCCGCCATCCATCATACGATGCATGTTTCCCTCCTCAAACGTTGCACTACTGCTCCCGCTAGCTCTACTCCACTCCCGACTGAGTCGCCTGTCACGTTGTGGGCAAGCGTGACTTGGGGCCTAAGGTCACCTTCGGTGACTTAGGGAGTTTTAGGGTTTTGAGAGTATGGGATGAGAAAAGAATAGTAGAATTAGAGTATGAGATGAGAAGAATTTAGAGAATGGGAGATGAGAAAAAATAGAGATAATTTTATTCATAAAATTCAATGATCTAAATTATAACCTAAAGCCCTCTATTTATAAAGGAAAAATTCTAATTTAACAAGGAAAATAATATCGAAAAATAGGCGCCTAAAATTAACAGGGAAAATTTAAATAACAAAATTTAAAATATAAAAGGCGGGAAATGAAAATATGAATTTCGGGCTAATTTCCCAGCGTGCCCTTGCTGTCGTGACATTGCCTTCCCCTTCAAACGATCCTTGTCCTCAAGGATCGAAGTGCAGGAATTGCCTTCGGATGAAGGACCAATCTTCCAAAGTGGCTTCTTCCTCCGGCAAGTTCTTTCATCGAATTAGGGCTTGAACAACCTTCTTCTTGTGCGGGCTCCTCTTTGTCAATCTCTTCTTCCATTTCTTCTTCGATTTCCTCTTGAGCCTCCGTGCTTTGTAATTGTTTGACCTTGCAAATAATATCGGAACATTATAATATCGAAAATATTTTTGGCACTTGTGGATCCAAGCCCTCGGGTTGGTTCCATCAAAATATGGCGGATCAATTTTGGCTATGCGATGGGTTGCCCATGTTCGGTTGCTCCCATCGTTCCTACTATCTTCTCCGTCTTCATAGGTCTGGTGGTGGGTGCGTCCGTTCCTTGGCTCAGTGTGGCGTGGGGGTGGTGGCAATATGCCTTCCCCACCTAATCGGACACAAGTACCCGATCCTCTTCCTTCGATGTGGGTCGAGATCTCCGGGGTGATGGGTTCAGGATATTTTCCTTGTTGGATTGCAAACCTCTTCATGGTCTCATGTAGTGCGTCGATTGAAGATTTGAGATCAACATTGGTCTTCTCAATGGTGGACTTGAGATCGTTGTTGGTTTGGATTTGCTTTTCAGACAAGGTTTCCAACTGATCCAATCTTCTTTCGATTGCGGCAATCCTATCTTGGGAATCGGTGGTGTCTTCGGAAGACGACATGGTGGCAGCGGATTTTCTTGTTATGGCCAGCTTGGTTAATCGAAAGATGGCTCTAATACCACTTTGTCACATTGTGGGCAAGCGTGACTTGGGGCCTAAGGTCACTTTCGGTGACTTATGGAGTTTCAGGGTTTTGAGAGTATGGGATGAGAAAAGAATAGTAGAATTAGAGTATGAGATGAGAAGAATTTAGAGAATTGGAGATGAGAAAAAATAGATATAATTTTATTCATAAAATTCAATGATCTAAATTATAACCTAAATCCCTCTATTTATAAAGGGGAAATTCTAATTTAACAAGGAAAATAATATCTAAAAATATACGCCTAAAAATAAGCGGGAAAATTTAAATAACGAAATTTAAAATATAAAAGGCAGGAAACGAAAATATGAATTTCGGGCTGATTTCCCAGCGTGCCCTTGCTGTCATGACTTCGCCGCTAACTCCCATTCCAGTTGTTTGCCGCAGGCGTGTTGTTGTACTCAAGTACTTATTCAGTGGGAGGGTCAACCTCACGAAGACGCCACCTGGGAGTTCCTCTACGATCTCCAGTTACGCTGTCCGCAGCTTGACACTTGTAGACAAGGGTCAAGTCCCCGGGGGGGGGGGGGGGTGAGTTATTGTTAGGAATGGGCCTAGCGCACCCGTTAACCATTCGCTCCAACTCGGGTTCCCACACCCGGCAACCTCACCCGCCACATCAATGTGATTGCCACGTCATCATAACTAACTTTTGCTAGTATAAATAAGTAGAGATTACATTAGGGTTTCTTATACTCATTGTTATGTGTTGATATCTTCTCTACCTCCCCCTAAATTCTCTCTCTATCTCCCCCTTTTTTTTCTTCTTCAATCTCTCCCCCTTCTATACTTATATCTATCTTATACTACACAAATATATATAAAACAAAATAGCAATCTAGCTATCCCGTAGGCCTTGATATCGATCTCGTGTTAGATTGTAATTTATTTGATTGGATTTGTGATTTAACATTGATTGTGTGTTGGATTGTGAGTATTTCATTGGATATGGGGTGTGGATTGCATTTATTGGAGGGGATTCGCACTCGGAACCTCTCACCTTTCAAACAAATAATATAATATTTTATTTTATACTTTAGTTATTATTATATACTTAATATTAAAATTATACACATAAATTTATATAGTATAAAATTCTAAATGAAGGAATTACAACACCAGCGAGTCTGGCGAGTGTCCCCAGCATTTTTCATCAATTTTTATTTTAATATTAAATTCTAAATTAAGTCTCCATTTTCGCGCTGCTGTAAGGATCGAAAAAATTGATTTTGCGCCTAATATATCACCTGTGCACTCCGGCGGTTTGCTTGGGCCAGAGTCCAAACACGCAGCCTGTCCTTATGACTGGGCATGTAGTCCGATATAGAAAGGGCACCCAGTGGCCCATCATTGTGCATGTGCGTTGAAACAATGCCCAAGCTTGTCTCCTACGTTTTAGGTTGTGTAATTTCGCCCTGGGCTTTGCTGAATCGCATCATCCTCGCCCGCTTGGAAAGAATTCGCCCTCAAATTCAAGTCGCTTTCTTTGTCATCTTAACAAAAATCTCGTGTCAAATGTTTAACATTGAAAACATCTAAAGTCCTCATACCACTTGGAAGCTATAAGCGATATGCATTCGGGTTGATTTTTTCAATCACCCGTAATGGTTTGATCTTTTGAGCTGTCAATTTATTGTACTCCCAAGTTGGAAACCATTCTCGAGCAAGAATAGCCTAAACATGATCTACAACCTAAAATTTCATTACCTACATCACTTATATATTGTGATGCAACCCGTTAAGGGGCTTGGCGGAACAAGACCTTGGCGGAAGTGGAGCAAGAGGGATGCGGAATCTGGGTCTGAGAAGTAGAGTTCAATAGGAGTTTTGTTTTAATTTTTTAGACTTAATTTTTGAATTTTGAATTATCACTTAGAATTAGATTAGTAATCTAATTACTCACCTCTATATAATAGAGGAGAATTAGGGTTTTTCTTTACTTCACATAAATTTTCAGATTATTTTCTATTTTAAGCCTCTATTCTCGGGTTGTGAGAATTAGGTTTTAAATTTTCTCTTGAAGTTTTTTTATTCGTTAATAAAATTAAAGGGAAGGCCTTCGATTCCTTCCCGTTTGTTAAGTATTAAAATGAATCTTGAGCTTAACCTGGGTGAGAGAGAGGTAAGATGAGAGAAAGAAGGGAAGGAGATGAGGAAATTGAGAGAATAACATCTAAAGATATTTCAATTTGATTATTCATGAATGAAACTTACACCAACACTAGCTACTTATAGCTAATACAAGATTAAGGAACTAATAATGAATCTAGACCACTCAACTCAATACAACCGACTCAACAACCGGAAAGCACAATTACAACTCACAACAACCCAAACTACCTTTCCCGCCAAAACACTAAACTCAAATACATTTTCGGGACATGACAATACCCTCCCCCCAAACTCATTCTTGCCTCAAGAATGGAATGAAGGAAATTGGGACTTAATGAAACACCAGTTCTCCCACGAAGCTTGTTCTGGACCTAGATTGGTCCATTGGATCAAAACCTGCTTAACATCCGCTCCTTGCTGCTGCGCTACTCTGCTATCCGGAATCACCTCAGGTTCCAGCACCAGTTGCCCATTGGTTTCAGCGTGTAAGATAGCTGCTGCACCTTGATCTTACTTGCTACTCCCTTAGCTTTATTTGCTACCTGTTTCTTAATTAAAGAACCATGGAAAACAGGATGGACCAAACAATCAGGTTGGAGCTCCAACCTGTAAGCCACATTACCAATTCTGTCAATGATCTTGTAAGGACCATAAAATCGAGCTGACAACTTAATGTTCTTGTGTATGACCATAGAGCTCTATCGGTAGGGCTGCAATTTAAGATAAACCATGCCTCCAACATTGAATCTTCGATCAATTCTCTTCCTATCAACATAGAATTTCATTCTGGCTTGGGCTAACTGCAAATTGTCCCTGAGTTGCCGAGCTAGCTGAGCTCTTTGATGAAGTAAATCATTGACTCCTTGCACATGAGAGATTACTCCTTGATAGAGCAAGGGAGAAGGAGGTTCATACCCATAGAGGGCCTTGAAAGGAGTAGTACCTAAGGAGCTATGAAAACGAGTGTTGTACCAATATTCCGCAAGGGATATCCACTTATGCCATTACTTTGGATAGGAGAATGTCATCCCACGTAAATACTACTCAATACATTGATTTCCCTCTTAGTTTGTCCATCTGACTGAGGGTGATAAGATGAACTCAGAGCTAAGGTCATTCCAAGCAATAGAAACAATTCTTGCCAAAAGTTGCTTGTAAACAACCTGTCCCTGTCTGAAACTATCATTTGGGGGAGACCACGTAGCTTGTAGATGTGATCCAAAAACAATCTAGTAAGCTTTTCTGCAGTAATTGGATGATGGAGTGTAATGAATACCGAGTAAAACGATAAATTACTACCCAAATGATTTCCCTGCCTTCACACTTAGGTAGTCCTTCGATAAAATCCATACTGATGTGGGTCTAAGAACCTTCAAGAACTGATAAAGGTTGCAGTAACCCCTTATAAGGAGTGTGTTCCACCTTTATCTGTTGACAAGTCTCGCATTGTTGCACAAACTCATGCACATCCTTCTTCAACCCTGGCCAATATAAGTATTGCTTGATTCTTTGATATGTTCCCTCCATTCCAGAGTGTCCACCCCATGGAGAATCATGAGAGGCTGCAATAATTTGCCTCCTCAACTCACTGCTTCTACCCACATAAATCTTGTCACTGATTCTGATTATTCCCTTAGTAACAGTCACACTTGCATCTGAACTTACAGACAGAGGCTAGATGCAATGAGGAACAATGTGCGATTGAGCAAAATCATGTTGCTCATAGGACTTAATTACTTCAGTCATTCATAGGGGTATCACTTGAGTGACTGCAGTACACATAGCATCTTCTATGTCCTCTAATTCCCCTTCGTCCACACGCCTAGAAAGAGCATCAGCCACAATATTTGTGCCCCCTTTCTGTATTCGATGGTATATTCCAATCCTAACATCTTCATCAGCCTTTTCCTTTGAACTCTTGTGGAAATCCTTTGCTCTAACAAGTACTTGAGGCTTTGGTGATCAGTTTTGATCACAAACTGATGGCCTTCTAAGTAATGCTGCCACTTTTGAACAGCTAGAAGTATTGCCATGTACTCTTTTTCATAGATGGACAGCTTCTAGTTCTTGGGTCCTAATGCTTGGCTTAGATAAGCCAAGGGTCTCCCATTTTGTGAAAGCACTGCCCCAATACCAAAACTGCTTGCATATGTCTCAAGTGTAAAAGATTGGTTGAAATCAGGCATTGCTAAGACCGGTGCCTTAGTCATAGCTTGCTTTAATAAATCAAAAGCCTCTCTAGCTGATTCATTCCAGTTAAAATTGTCTTTCTTCAACAGATCTGTCAAAGGCTTAGCAATTAAGCCATAACCAACTATGAATTTGCAATAATATCCTGTTAAACCTAAGAATCCCCTTAACTCCTTAAGTGATTTGGGCTCGGGCTAGCTCTCCATGGCTTGAACTTTACTGGCATCTGTAGCAACTCCCTCAACAGAGATAATATGACCCAGATACTCAACATGAGTCTTGGCAAAAGCACATTTCGAGAGCTTAGCAAACAACTTGTGTTCTCTCATACACATTCTTGATGTCCCGTCCTTCTTTTTCACCAAAATCACCGGAGATGCAAAAGGACTATGACTATGCCTTATGAACTTGGTCCTTAGAAACTCATCCACTTGCTTGCCTATCTCATCTTTCTGGGAATGAGGATATTTGTAGGGGTGTAGATTAACTGGATTGGATCCTTCTTTAAGTGGAATTGAGCGATCAATTTCCCTTCTTGGAGGAAATTCTTCAGGTTGCTCAAATAAATCTTTGTACTGCTCCAGCAAAGCATCCAGAGGAGCCCCAACACCCTCCTGATCAGTCACTGCAATAGAAGAAATTGAGTAGAGTTGTCCTACCCAATGGTAATCACTCTTCTTGAGGATCTTTTGCAAATTTTGCCTCTCATAAATTGGAGCTGGCCTTGCTCCACTATGCCTTGCAACTTAATTTTCAGACCATCCTTCTCAAAGGATACTACTAGTTGAGAGAAATCAAAGAGCATTGGACTAAAAGACTTCATCCAATCAACCCCCCAAACCATGTCGCAGCCTCCTAGTCTCAAGAGTCTAAAATCATATTCAAATTTATGTCCCTGCATCTTCCAACTAAAGTTCTTACACTTAGTGTGTGTTAGGAGTGAATTCCCATCTGCCACTGTAACCGCTAAGGGATTTGTCTTGATAATCTCTTGCCCCACAGCTCTCACCACCTTAGGGTCAATAAAACTGTGTGTACTCCAACCGTCAATGAGCATCAACAATTCTTGCTTTCCAGAGACTCCTTTAATTCAAATGGTGTTGTGAGAACCATTTCCTGTTAAAGCTTTCATTGAGATTTCAACTGAGTTGTCATTATCACTGTCATTATTCTCTTCTTCCTCCTACGGCTCTTTATTAACAACCATGTCTTCATCATCATCAGTTACTTCCCCAGTTACTGACATTAAGTACTTAGGATCACATTTGTGACCAAAGAAGTACTTTTGATTGCATTTGTAGCATGACTTCTGTGGCCTCTTGTCATCAAAGCTACCAGTCTTACTGATAGATTGGGTAGATCTTGTGGATGAAGAACCATGATAGTTACTTTTCACCCTTGGAGCCTCAACATTTGTCATCACAGAACTCTCCACCTTCCTAGCTTTGGTGTATGCTTGAGTCAAGTTGTCAGATTCAAAAGCTTTCACCAAACTCTTGATGCGTGGTTTGAATCCACTCACAAAACTGGACACATAAAATGCTTCTGGAGCATCAGGATAAACAGAGAGCATTCTAGCTCGCAGCCCTTCAAAACGAGTAATATAGTCCTTGACAGAAGCAGTTTGAATAAGCTTATTAAAGTTGTCTACAACTTCACTTACATCTTCATCACCATACCTTGTACACAGCTCGTTCGAGAATGTAGTCCAAGTAAGTAAGGTTAGGCTTAGTGCGTAACAATCCATAATACCAAGTCTCCATTTCACCACGCAAATAGACTACAACAAGCTCAACCTTCTCTTGATCATCAATATTATAAAACTTGAAGTAACTTTCGCATTTCCTCATCTACGAATGAGGCAAAGTACCATCAAATGGTTCCAAATCTACCTGAGGCTGCCAGAATGCATAATTTCTTACATTAGTAGCACTGTCACTCATATCAGTAGCTGGAGGAGTGTGATCTGGTGGCCTAGTTTGCTGACTAAATGGTTGTTGACTAGATGGAAGAAGAATTCCTCCACCAGGTGGTTGTGACTCACTTCGCCTCTGCCAACCAGAGATTTGTTGAGAGAATTGCTATGACTGATTGTCGAACTTCTGATCCAATTTCTGAGATTGATTATCTAACTTCTGATCCAGGTTTTACTCCATATCCTGCTGGAAGGTTCTAAGCATGTTCTGCATCATTTGCAACATCTGATCCATCTGAATTCCTTGAACATTACCTCCTTCAGCTCCATCCACCGTAGCTGCGTAAGTAGGTGCTCCTCCTGCTGCACTACCTGTTGCAGCATTTGGCACATTGTTAACTGCATTGGAGCGAGAATTAGGAGCCATATCAGATCTTCTTTTCCTAGCTAGAATTAAATTGATCTCAATTCAGATAATGTCGAGCCAAAAACTACTCAAATCAATCGAATTAAAGTAAGATTCAATCTGATCAAGTGCTTAGCTCAAGGCTCTAATACCAATTGTTAAGTATCAAGATGAATCTTGATCTTAACCTAGGTGAGAGAGAGGTAAGATGAGAGAAGGAAGGGAAGGAGATGAGGAAATAGAGAGAAGAATATCTAAAGATATTTCACCATTCCCCCAAAATCCCACTTACATGCTGCATCATACTGTTAATTTATACTTGACAATTGCCTATTGTAGACAGTCTCCTGTTAGCTGATTAATGCTATGAAGATAGGTGATAAAGTCTTCTGCTTTCCCATGTGAGAGAGTAAGGTTTGGTACTGGCACTAAGTCCAATGGTATCCGAGGGACATAGCCATGTACCACTAGAAATGGTAGAAACCTGGTACTTTGATTAACTAAGCTATTGTAGGCAAACTCTGCCTGATAAAATTTCTGGTCCTAGCCCTTCATGTTGTTAGCTACTAAACACCTCAATATGTTTCCCAAGGTCTTGTTAGTTACCTCTATTTGTCCATTCATTTGTGGATGATGAACGGTGTTGAATTCTAATGAAGTATGTGTCATTTTCCACAAACTTCTCTAGAAGTTGTTCATGAATCAGGCGTCCCTATCAGATATGAAATTGGCACGTAACCCTTGTAGCTGATGAGCATCTTGAAAGTACAACTTTTTTATGCAAACAATATCTGCGATCTTCCTACAAGTTATGAAGTGCGCCACCTTAGAGAACCTATCTATGACCACAAAGATCGAATCAACCGCCGGTCGGGTCCTCAGTAGGCCAAGTATGAAGTCCATGCTCACATCCCTCAAAGGTTGACTAGGGATTGGGAGTGGTAAATAAAGGCTTGCATTGTTTGCATCACCCTTGGAGATTTGGCATATATGACATCTATTGATAAACCACTTGATCTCTTTTCTGTTGCTTGGCCAATAGAATGTACTCACCAACAATTCATGGGTTTTCTCCTGGCTCATGTGTCCTTCATTATGCTTCTCTTGGATAATCTTCGGTCTTAAGCTTGATGTCGGGATGCACAATAGATTGCCTTTGAAGAGAAATCCCTTATATACCAAATAGCATGGGGCTATGCCCCATAGTGCTTCACGCCAAACATTGCTCAAGACAGGATCATTTTTCTATTACTCTGATAGGGTCTCAAACCTCAAAGTTGTTGCCTTGCTATTGGTAAGGATAATCAACCTGCTGCTCAAAGGCATTTGCCACCTTATTCATTGCGCCTAATTTATGCCTAAGGATAAACTGAACAAGCTAGAGTATCTCCTGCCCACTTGGCGTGCCTTTCAGAAAGTTTGTCCTAATTGTTAATATACTTTAGCGCCACCTTATCCAAGTATAGGATAAACTCCCACTTAGCAAGATAGGACTTCCAATTCATTAGTGCTCAAAAAACTGCATAGAACTTGAAAATCATAGGTTGAGTACCTCAATTTGCTCCCGAGCTTCTCGCTAAACTACGAAATTGGCCTACCCTCCTGATTAAGGACAGTGCCAATTCCCACTTTGGATGCATAGGTATGTAGTTCAAAAATCTTTTCGAAGTCCGGCAAGGCAAGAACTAGAGTCATAGATAACCTTCGCTTGATATCTTGGAAGGTTGTAGATGCCTCAGGGTTCCATTTAAAACTTCCACCTTTCATACAATCTATAATGGGCCCCATGATGGTGTTGAAACCGGAGATAAATCTCCTATAGAATGAAGCCAAACCATGGAAACTATGAACTTCTGTCAAAGTGCTTGGCGTGGGCAAGTCTCAGATAGCTTCCACTTTGCTCTCATTGGCTACTATCCCTTCCTTAGATAGGACAAACCCAATCAAGGTTATTTGTTCGGTCATAATGGCACACTTATTCAGTGCCACGAGCAGGTGGTGCACTCTTAAGGTCCCTAATACCGCCCTAAGGTGCATCAAATGCTCCTCCTTGTTGCCAATATGATTTCATTAAAGTATACCACCATAAATTTCCCAATATAAGGGTGTAACACTGGATTCATGAAACTCATGAAAGTACTAGGTGTGTTGGATAGCCCAAATGGCATAACCAACATATGGCCCTTCTCTGTTGTCTTCCATTCATCTCCTAACATAATATGAATATCGTGGTAACCACTCTTTAAATCCAGCTTACTGAACACCTTGATGCTACTCAATTGATCAAGCAAGTTAATCTAATCTTGATATTGGATATCGATAACAAACACTAATCTCGTTTATATCTTAGCTATACACACGCATTCGCCAAGTCTCGTCCTTCTTAGGTATTGATAATGTCGGTACTAAAGCAGGGCCTCCGACTCTCTCAGATATAGCCTCCAGCGAGTAGCTTATTGCTTAAACTCCTCATGCTCTGCTAGGCTCATCTGATAGTATGGCTATTTGGTAAGGAGGCGCTTAGAATTAGGTCAATCTGGAGCTGGTTATCCCTCAATGATGGCAAGGTATTTGGCAACCCCTCTAGAAACACATCATCAAACTCCTTTAATAATCCCTTTAATTTAGGTGTCATTTCACCTTGATCCTCCTGATACTCTTTCCTTAATGAAACGTACACAATCTTAGTTTTGTTAACTTCTTTGGTAAACATCGCTAGGGTTTGTAATACGAAATTCCTGGATGGTGTTGGACAAGGCTCCTCATCCTTCTTCAGTAATAGCACGATCTTTGTGTTACATATGGTGTCCTAAAAATCCAAATTCGTCCTGTAAATGTTATTTTACTAATGAATAAAATTAAAGTTCCAGTCGTTTTCTTGTTAAATTTGTGTAAACGAGCATTTATACTGCATGTGATTTTGTTTTTGATAACATCCATGACATGGGTGTAGTCCTCATACTACAATTTATATGTTTATTCTAAGTTGTTTATGAGATTAACCCACAAATAGACTTGGAACAAATGAAATGGATTATTGTTTGAAAAACTCGTAGTCAAAGACAAGTTTAGACCACTCGTATGCTAAGACTATAACGTGACACTTTAGATGACTTGTCTTGATCATGTGGATGGTGATCCAAAAGTGTTATGTTGGTGTGTTTAATAAGATTGGCACACTGAGTTGGATCATGTCTGTTGCTTGTTTCTAGACTACTATCGGAGATGAGTGATTCATGTTGTACAGTTTGAACAATGACTCTAAATCCTGAGGGTATTCTAAACTTGTGCATGGAGCATTAGTTACTTTGGTACACTATAAGTAAGGTCTAAATGTATGACTAAATTCCCACGTACATTAGGTAGCAGTGTGAAGTGTAACAAAGATTAGGTATTCAATATGAAATCTGCAATCTCTTATGAGATACAGATGTCCCCTTAGTTGATTCGTAAGTATTTAAATAGTTCGAAATCTTTGGGCAAAGCATTCCAAGTGTTTGACATTTGAAATTTGTACTATGAATATATTCAAGTATAAATAAATTATTCAGTGAGGGCGAGTTGGTAACTAATGGAGAAGCTGGGAGAAGGATAATGGTCGTGTTTATAATGGTACCTGGTATTTTAAAATATTAGCTAGATATTTTAAATTCTTATAATACTAGCCCGATATCCACTCACTCAAATACCCACAACACAAAATAAGCGCCCTTAAAGCCAAATATCTGGGCACCTAGAGCTGGGAACCGAATTGGAAGCCCAAAAACCAGGCGAACAGCTGGTCACCCAACGTATGGGCGACTGGCAAGTCACCTTACCGATGGGCAACAACCTGGTCGCCTATGACCCAGGTCGCCTTACCAGTGGGAAACCACGTGGTCGCCCACGACCCGGGCAACCAGCAGGTCGTCAGACCGGTAGGTGGCCACGTGGTCACCTATGACCCGGGCGACCAGCAGGTCGTCTGACCGGTAGGAGACCTCGTGGTAGCCCACGAACCCCGCACAGCTGGTCGCCTGAGACCAACTGGGCACCCATATATGCGGCCCTATATAAGAGGGGGGGGGGGGGGGGGACCCTACTCTTTCCCTCAACTCGATCTCTCTTACTCTCCCTCCTACCCTCTTCGTCACTCTCTTTCTCTCTCTCTCTCTCTCTCCAGCCCAGCCTAGCAAAGGGTAGGCCACTCTATGCCTCAGCCTCCTATCGTCCTCCATGTTCATCTCTCTGGAGCAATAACTATTTAACCTTCTACTCCTCTCAGGCTAAGTCTTTTATGTCTTTTATATGTAGTTACTTGCTTTTAATGTTATTTCATAAGATAAGTACTGACTTGAAGGTCGAAGGGGTCTCCTGTGGGTTACCTCGTGGGTCCCTCTAACCGTCTGTTTGAATCTTGTAGGAAAAATCAAGCTGGGCGTGCAGCTAGAGGTTGAGTCCATTTCATCCTTATGAACCCCATCTCATATTGGACTCCTATTCGATGAATAAGCTTACTAACCAAATTCATCGAAAACATAATTGGCGCCATCTGTGGGAAGGATTACAAGCTCACACCTGGCTTGATGTTTCTTGTAAGGCTCAAAGTCTTAAGGGTCAAGCAATGTAAATTTTGGTATTTTTTGGGTTTCTTGCCCTTCTCTATAAAGGCCCATCCAAAATAAAAATTTATAAAGAATATTTGATTGAACATGCTCAAATATAGCTGCACACTTTACGCCCCTTTCTCTCTGGGAAAAAATTTAGAAAAATCATAATAACACCTAGATCCCTTTAAGAGCTTCGTTTTGATATAAAACTCGATCCTTAACTCCTCACGGATTGAAAGTTATGTCCGTTTTAAGTTGAGAGCTACGTTATGTGTTGTACCTACATCTAGCTCGCCCAAAGCCTTTTTCGGGTACTTTCTTTCATCAAACATTCAAAAAATTTATATAGGTACTTAAAGCTCCTCAAGAGCTTCGAATTGATGCAAAATTCGATCCGTAACTCTTCACTAATTGGAAGTTATGTCCGTTTTAATTTGAAAGGTCAGCTATACGCCTAGTACACATCTAGCTCGCCCAAAGCCTTTTTGTTTTGGTATAGGTTCTTTTAATGGAGGGCCGAAACTCAAGCCCTTTATATTTTATTAAGTTTTTTATTAATTAACAATTTTATTACAGGGTTTTTTTTATGGGATTACAAAAGAAAAGGAAGGAAAAATGAGGGGCACAGCGGCTCTGGGGGTCCTTCAGATGAGAGTGAAGGGAGAGCAGTGAGCTTGTTCTTTCTTTAAAGTTCTGAGCCCTATTTATAGAGTTTTCTCCCTAAAGAGTTGTGCCTCGTATAGGTGGTGTATTTCACCCGATATGGGACTGGGGGCGAGATACCCCTGGCCGTTGGGCCCTTGGCTTCGGGTCATCGTTTATCTGACTCAAGGTGTCGGGGATTTTTGCTGGCGGTCCCCGGGAAAGCTGGCATCTCAAAGCGAGATGCCTTCCGGGAGTCAAGGCGTGTGTTGCGTTGAGGAGTCATCATGGGGCTCTTTGGGTACCGAGCTTCAGGGTGTATTATTTCCGAGTCATGGTGCCGGATAATTGATGTTGCTTGGTCGACTTTTGGGGGAGAGGGCATCTCGGACCAAAATGCCCCCTTGGAGTTGGGGTGTGTGCTTCGTTGAGGTGTCGTCGCGAGACTGTTCGAGGGTTGGAATGCTCCTAATTGGCTTATGCGTTTATATCTTCACGGGATGCATCTCCAGGTGGGCACACTTCCTTCTTCTTCTGCTTGGATTCCGGGACATGTTCCATCGACGAGATGCGCTTCGTTCTCTTAAGTGGAAAATGGAGTTCCGAAGGCTGCTTCCGAGGGTGCATCTTGGTTAGAGATGCACCCGCGTCCGGATGGGCGCGCTTCCTTCTTCCTCTACTCCGATCTCAGGATATATTCTGTCGACGAGATGGGCTCCTTCTTCTAGATCATAAGTAGAGTTCCGGACCAGGCCTCCAGGGGTGCATCTCTGCCTGAGTTGCAGCCTCGTCCCCGGTGGCCACGTGCCACTTGTTCGGATGCCATTTTGGAGTTATCAGTTAGTCCCCCGCCAGTCGTATATGATTCTCGTTTGCGACTTGGTTTGCGGAGGTTTCTCTTTATAAATAGGAGGGTAATGAGTCATTCATTCTCACCAACTCTCTCTCGTTTCTTCTTTGAATCTCTCATTATACCTCTCCGTAGCTTGGCTTTTTGGTCGATCGATGGCTAACTCGGAAGACATTACTATTGAGATTTTTTCACATCTTCCAGAAAAGTCCCTCCTACGGCTTCAAACTCTGTCTCACTTCCACTCCCGCCTCATTAGGACATGTCGCTTCATCGATGCTCAGGCGTCTCGTTCTCTATTTCGATATGTTGATGGCGTGCTGGTCTAGTCTCAATTCTATGTGGACCCGGATGATATTTCTATCTTTCCAGGTATGTCTCCAACAGGGAGGGTTATCCCTGAGTCTTCAGTGGAATTTCTCTCTGGTTATCGAAGGATCCTTGGACGCCTCGAGGGGGTGATTATGTGTCGAGAGTTCAGCTAGACAGGTCCCTCGCGCCACTCTGTCTTCAATCTCACTACTCACTTCTATCTCCCACTGGGTTCCTTGACGGAGGGGGTGTTGGCCTTGCTGGTTCGATGTCCTATGACTGCCATTCTTGGATGTCGGGGTTCGGCCGAATCGTTCAACTTCTTGGTTCATCTGGTGGTCTACGATTCCACCTTGGAGTCTAACAGAGGGGAGTGGTCGAACTCTCATAGGGTGTTCTCCTGGGAAGACAGCTAGGTCTATAAGGGCGAACTTTATGCTGGAGGGCGGAACTTGTTATTTCATGTCCCTGCTTTCGTTGCCTGTATGATCTTCTTGATGTCGGACTAGGGCTGTTATCTTTAGAAGTGGTCTCCTTTTTATCGGATTTATGTGGTCCATTGGAATACGGTCACGAGCATGGCGAAGTTTCTATTTTTTCTGTCACAGGTTCGTCACAGCACTGCCGGAAGTGGTGATGCTGGCTTATTTTGCTAGACTGGCCCTTTGACCATCAGTGCTTCGCTCTGTCTTGTCTTGCTCAGCGGCTCCCGTTTTGGAGTATGGTTGCTTTGTGATTGTGGTGACTTCTCCTGTTAGTTCCCCTATTGCAGCATTAAGTACTAGTTCCCGATCCTGAATGCTTTCGGTGGCTTTCATATTGCTGGGTTTTGCGTCTCGGGCAAATATTTGATTATCGCCTGTGGGGGCGGATTATATTGTTGTCGTATGGATGGGCCAGAGCATGGAATGTAGGAGCGCATGGGGCAATATCCATACCGGGGATTTCTTTCTCTATTTTCGTATGAGGGGATTCTCTATCCCGAGTATGCCAGGCCCTGCCTTGCCATTTTAGGATGTAGTGCTTTGTTGTTGTCTGCTCCTTTTCTTCTTTTTCTCTTTTTTTCTTTTTTTTTTTCTAGTTGTTTTCGGGTCCTATAACTTGTCATTTTTTGTCGTTCCTGGTATGGAGATGTATGTCAGCTGTTGTAAGTGATGACATGACTTTCAATGATCTTTATGCTTTGGGTGTTTCTCATCCTTCGTCGTTAGAGAAAATTTTATTTTTTATCTTCGTGCGGTCCGAGATAATTCTTGGACTGACTTGCTCGGTTTTTATTTTACTTTTACTCTGTTTCATTTTTCTCTGTCGTACTTGGTTTTTGGCTATTATGTTTATGGGTGTTGATTTTTCGAGAAAAATGTTCGGCCCTTGTTTTGTTTTGATATAAAATTTATTCTTTTTACCTTTTCAAGCATTAAAGCTTAAAGTAGTAATTTTTCTTCTTCTTCTTGTTCTTCCCTGTCTTTCCTCACTGTCCCCCTCTCCTTCTCTTTCTCTACTTTGAATTTTTGTCCCATTTTTGTAGCTTTTAAATACGGTTTTCAGGTGAGCTCAGTATAAAGGTACGTTTTCTCTTGTTTTGCAGCTTTTGGGGGGTGAAAAGGGCCCTTTTTTGGGCAAAATTGCTTTTTGCCTCGGGGTTTCTTCTTAGAGGAGCGTTCATGGGTTTTTGACCCGAATAGGGTCGTTTTTTGAGGTTTTTCCAAGAGGGGGCCCGGTTTCAGGGACATGCATGGCCTTTGTGATCTTCTTTTTTTTTTTTTTTTTTTGGTAATTGGGGGCAAGTTAGGGGGAGAGAGAGAGAGCTCGTTTTTGGCCTTCGTTTGATTTCTGTCTTACCTTAGCTTATTTACGGGCCTTAAGTTTTTGTAAACATAATACATTTTTTTGTTTTTTCCCCAAACTAGAGGCAAGTTAGGGCCCCATTTCGGGTTTTGTTTAATTTTTGTCTTTATTTTAACTTGTTTACATTCTTAAGTACTTGGTTAAAGATATAAGAGATTTTTCTTATTTTTTCTTGAACCGGGTTCTGTTCGATTTTTGTTTTTATTTTAACTTAAGTTTTTGTTGGAATATATATCTTTTATTTTTTTGTTATTTTATATTTAGCGGAATCGGGGGCGAGCTAGGAGGCTAACTCGTCCCTTTGTGATTTCTGCTTATTTTGGAGTTGTCGTTGGGTTGAGCATTTGATGAATGTGCATTTCTGTGTTAGGTGATTTTTTGCGCGGTTTTCTCTTCCTTTGATCACGTTCCAGGTGAGTTTTTTGGGTTCCCATTTTTACGTATTTCGTGGAAGTGTGCTCAATGGGATAGTTTGTCTAATCTTGTTCATTCGGAACCCAGGTTGTTCGGGCCGAGGTGGACATGCCACCCTGTTCTCCTTCCTCTTGATCGTTTGCGGTAAAGGGGATCAAAAGAGGAGATGCCGGACAGAGTCCTTTTTTGGATTGAGGATACCACGGTAATCGAGGGGATTGAAGAGTCCTAGAAGGCTAGGTACTCCTCCGCGGTGGCCGCATCTACCCTCAATGCCATCTATCCTAGTCTTCCATATTCAAGTAAGTTTTTAAGTCTTTTATATGTACTTTATTTTTGTTTGTCTTGTACAGGTTCTCCTCTCTTGATGGAACACAAGCGGAGTTTTGAGGAATTATGTTCGTATTCTATACATCTACCTAGCAACCCCTAATTGAAAACTCATCAAGTGGGAGCACATGGCATCTTCGTCATTATATCAATGTAGCTCAACCCTGATTGGGAAAATTTTCATGGCAATCCCTATTCAATTTGACTTTATTGGATTTGATTTATGTTATAACTTCAATTGAACGGGTTAATTTTCGTGAATTCTAGCTGAACCAGCATGTGTTACAATCTTAATTTTCGTCAGTTTTGATTGAACCTATATTTGCTACAATCTTAAATTTTGTCAGCGGTAATTGAATAAATTCACATTGCTGTCCCAATTTAATCCAACTCTAGATGGACTAATTCTCCTTATAATCTCCACTCCCTTCAGCTATAAGAAATTAGTTTCGTTGCATTTCTTACTTATCTTAGCTCTAAATGGGTTAACTTTCGTCAACCCGCCCCCTATTCAATTCAACCCTTATCAATTTTTGTTATGAGTTTGATTTAGTTCAACTCGAATTATATCAATTTTTGCTATAATCTCAGCTTAGTTCAACCTTGTCTAAGAAAATTTTTGTTGTGGCATTTGCTCAAATCAACCCTTTTAGAACTAATCCTTATTATAATCTCAGTTTAACTCAACCTTCATTGAGAAATTTCCGTTATAACATCTATTTAATTATACCCTGTTTGGAGTGATTCTTGCTGCCATCTCATTTCAGTTTAACCTTACTTGAACTAACTATTCATAACAATTTCAGTTTAATTCTATCCTTGTTAAACAGATTTCATCTTAATCTCAGTAAATTTTAGTTACAATCCCATGATAAGTAAATCTCAACTTGGTTAGTCTTCATTTCCATCCTAAGATCAATTGGGGTCACAATCTCAATTCAACTAAATCTTGTTTCGATTAAGCCTTCGTTATACCTCATATTGAACTAAATCTCATCTGACTAAGTAATAATTGAGTATATTATGCTCACACTTCATTCCTATCCAATCAAATATTGGCTAAATCAACTTTTACCCATTTATTCATATAGCAGCCGAAGTCGCTCATCACCTATGTGATCCTAGCTTTGAATATGGTTGGCTATAATTTCTTATATCCTTGATAATCGCACTCAAATCTCTCTCATGTTTTTATTGAAATTATGACTCTTTTAATTGTTATTTCATAACACAGCTCTAATAAACAGTCTATCTTATTGGTACACTTGGCTATTACATAAGGTTAAAAGTTACTCGCTTTTTATTTTGAGAGTCTCCATTAGACAGTTTTCTCTCAGTTAGTCACAAGTAATTAAACTCCTCTGAACACTCCACAGAAAATGAATAAAATAATAATTTCCTTCTATTAATCGCTTACAAATTAAATATTCATTGAGCGATACCTTCTACAAAAAAGTGCAGCCTCTTTCTATACAAATCATCTCCATTATCCACTTCTGTTACACTAGAAAACACAACGTATGTCTAAACTTCTCTTGTTATAAATTGAATGATAGAATTATAACACATCAACTTAAATTGTTGGAACCTCAATAGCCAACTTAACCAATCTTCGTGCCTACTCCATTTCGAATCAAACCCCAAAGAGTTAATCCTTGCTATAATTCCATTCTAATAGGTTCTTGTTTGAGCTAACTCTCACTGCAATTCCATTCTAATCAAGCTCTACCTAAACAACCACCACCATAAACAAACGAATTGAAAGTTGCAATTCCCGATACATAAGGTCTAATTGGCTAATAACAAAGTTATACATCACTCTGAAGCAATCAATTATGAATTTACCTAGTCCAAGATGCGTCATCTTTAATTATAAAATTGATTCCTATTAATTTGGTCAAGGTTAGTGGATCTCAATTTACAAACAGGCCATGCCTAAGGTATGACACCGTCCTTGCAATACACTAGGAAAGCTTGTTCTCGTTTAGTGATCACCATACTGAATGGATAACCAACCCCTCCATAGTGTATCTCCTCTATGAGTAAACAAACATGCTTTCTAATTGCGCCATTAGAATGCCGTTTGTATATCATGGTGGGAGCACCTAACAGTGATGGTGACGAATTATTGATGCCAAGAAGGCCGAGTCGATGACATAAAGGCTTTTTTTGATTCGTCTTTCATAGTTTTGGTGAGCAATAGCGTGAAATACTATAAGATTCAAACAACTCGTACTCCCTATAAGAACCATAACACAGATTTTGCAGTCTACCTTATACCATACAGGCATACACAACATCATGGCGGCAGACTATAATTGATTCCATTAATCTAACCAGCAGAGGAAGTAGGCAGGCCTTAAGATGATACTAGAATAAATTAAGCATTTTTAAATAAGTACAACAATCCTCAGGCACGCAATCACGTACTTTGCGTTATTACATAAATCATTGGCAGTAATCATTACCTATTTGTAATATTCAGACACAATTTAACAGTAGGACTTCATCCCGTTTCCCATTGTAAGTTTTCTTTGTTCAAAATAAAGTGACAAGGTGTTCAACACCAACCAAACAAAAAACGACCATACCTTTAGCATAAGAAATGAGGTTCCATTAATCGGAACTCCGAATGATGTGCTCTAATGAGTCACAGGGCGCTTGCTCTTTACGGAATTAACTCTTACACTTTCTAAAGACTCTGTTGATTGGTAAGTTGGACTAGAAATAGGCTTTGATGAATTAAGAGAGCAGCAGGTGCAGAAGAATACATGTGTTTCAAAACTAGGATTATTGGCAGTAGAGGAACTGTGTTTGTCAATTTAGTTCAACACTATTCGAACTAACCCTTGTTACAAGCTCGGTTTAACTTAGCCCTTATTAAACCCGTTTTCATCACAATTTTAACCAATATTTGCTACAATTTCTATTCAACTGAATTCTAATAAGGTCAGTTTTCATCACAATCCTAAACTACTCCAATCCTAATATTCGAACAAATTATGTTCATTAATCAGTAGGAAACCCTGTCTATGCCTAACGGCCACTATATCGAGCAATCAATTTCACTATAAGGTATCTTTCACATCAGAAGCCATACTTCGTTATAACTGCACTTGCAAATTGTCAAACTAATAGTCAAGCACAATATAGTTCTAAATTAAGAGTATTAAAGGAACGAAGTCATCAATCGTTCCTTATATAATGCTAGCATACACAACACTGGGACACAAGTGCATACATGATCCAATGCCGAGACATAAATGCAAATAAAAAAATGCATACAAGTGCCAAGTTCAGATGTGTCAAAAGCGCCAACAGTAAGATGGCAAAGATTCACTTTAAGGACTCTACTAGGGCATGCAAGAGACCTTATAACTTTCTTGGAAACCGTAAAACACGTCTATTGTCTCTTTCTATACTGACTAATTCAATTACTCCTTCTACATATTTTATTCACCCACAGAGCAATCTCGAAGCATATAATTCACCAAATGAGAATACAAGACACCGTTTTCAACAACAACAACTAAGCTACTCGCCACATACGCACATGCCTGTTATTCGCCTATGAAGCACTAGCAAGTGTCATTTAATCAAAAAGACGGAATCTCACCAAGCTGAAGCTACCTAGTACATTGTGTGACATCACCATCTCTCAAAACTAAATGTTGCTAGAGATTAAGCACCTTTGGAAGATAATAAGTTTGCAATAAGTACAAAAGAAAAACGTCTCACAAATGTTGAGGACCGAGAGAGTTTACCTTTGTCCATGACTTCCCTTTTATGGTGGTGGGGTAAATATTTTTAGGACTAGGGGACTTTTCCTCAGTCATTTCCATAAAGGTGGTGCAAGTTATTTTAGGACTAGGGAACTTTGCCTCAATCATTCCTATAAAGGTGATGCAAGTAATTTAGGACTGGCGGACTTTGCCTCAGCCATTTCCACAGTGATAGTGCAAATTACTTTAGAACTGGGGGACTTCGCCTCAGTCATTTCCATAATGGTGGCGCAAATTATTTTAGAACTGGGGGACTTCGCCCCATTCATTTCAACAACGGTGTACAAATCACTTTCATATTGGGGGACTTCGCCCCAATCATCTCAACAATGGTGTGCGAATCACTTTCATATTGGGAGACTTCGCCCCAGTCATCTCAACAATGGTGTGCGGATTACTTTCATACTGGGGGACTTTGCCCCAATCATCTAACCAACAGTGTGCATATCACTTTCATACTGGGGGGACTTCGCCCCAGTCATCTCAACAACGGTGTGCGAATCACTTTCATACTAGGGGATTTCGCCCCAGTCATCTCAACAATGGTGTGCGAATCACTTTTATACTGGGGGAGACTTCGCCCTAGTCATCTCAACAACGGTTTGCGAATCACTTTCATACCGGGGTACTTCACCCCAGTCATCTCGATAACGGTGTGCGAATCACTTTCATACTGAGGGACTTCGCCCCAGTCATTTCAGCAACAGTGTGCAAATCACTTTCATACTGGGGGACTTCGCCCCAGTCATCTCAACAACGGTGTGCAAATCACTTTCATACTGGGAGACTTCGTCTCGGTTCACAATTTTGGCTTGTTTATCTTGATGGCACAAGTCGTTTTTCACGACTATAGGACTTTATCCAGGTCATAGGCTAGGCATTACCTCCATCATAAAGGCTAAACCACTCCAAAATCAGGAGGCTTCATAGTCAACAATGATGGAAAGTATATTTCTCTTGCGCGATGTAAATCAAGTCAAAACAACTACAAGACATAAACTACTCATCTATAAGACGCAGTCCTTCTCAAAGCCAGTGAATTGCACCCCCAATCATGTCAAGTGACACAATGTGGTGACATATTTAAGAAAATTTGTTATCCACTACAAGTTAGTGATCGAGCTATAATTAGGCAAATTATTGTGACCTAGCAAAACATGTCTAACTAAAAAGTCCAGCATAGACAACGCTTATTACTGCACTTGATTAACTTACACTTTAAATAACTTTCTTCTAAGCTATTTAGTACCACTAGTAGTCAATAGCTTGGTAAGAGCAGTATAAGGTATCATTTTCATCTGCTTAGCGCCATCTTCACAATCGCATATATTCTGTGGTGGCGCGTAATTAGTACTTCCAAACCACAAAAAACAACATCTTGACAATCCTAACAATTCAATAGTAAAAACTCCTTCAAAGGGTAACAATCTAAGTAGGTAACAATAAGGAAAAAATAGTCTAATACCTGCAATAGTCTATTTTAAGGCCGTTTTGGACTTTCTTACCAATGATATCAAAACTCCTCTCACAGCCTATTCGATCGAGTAATAGTCATTGTCAACAAGGGAATGCACACACAATAAAGTATGTTCACCGAATCATTAAAAATAGTTTAAGATCTTAAGGCTAGAATAACGGGATTAATATGTACCAAGAAATGCATATACCATATCAGGGGCATCTTTAGAGGTCTTTTGTCATTAACGTCTCATAGACTCACCTTATAGAGTTCTTTATATTCAATACCTATACAGGCAACCCACCATGGGCCTTCAAAAACTCATCTTTGGTAAGCCACATATTACACATAAATACTTGCCAACCTAGTATTAGCAAGAGTTTATATGGACTACTGATAACCATTGAGCATAAGCAGTGCCAAGCTCATTAGTTCACAAATAAACGACCAATGACATCCTATAAGGATATTATACCAAAAGTTTATTGCATAGTAGGTAATGACCTTAAAAGTGTGCCATTTCTAGCACCATTGTATTTATTTTAATATTTATTCCTGGCATATCCAGTGTTATTTTGACCTGTTTGGTTTTATTTGCTACTTTGACTGCGCCTAATTTTATCTAGGTATTCTACACGTACCGCCTAACAGTTATCCACGTACATCCTTATCCCCATGGTCCGCCCTGTTGCAAACACCCACAATAGGTGCAATACTTATCACCATGGTCTGCCCTGGTACAAACACCCATAATGGGTGCAATACTTACCACTATGGTCAGGGTGCAAGCATCCACAGTGTGTGCACTACTTACCACCATGGTCCGCCCTGATACAAACACCCACAATGGGTGTAATACTTACCACCATCGTCCGCCTTGGTGCAAACACTCATAATAAGTGCAATACTTACTACCATGGTCCACCCTGGTGCAAACACCCATAATGGGTGCAATACTTACCACCATGGTCCGCCCTGGTGTAAACACCCGCAATGGGTGCAATACTTATCACCATGGTCCGTCCTGGTACAATCACCCTACTTGACGCCATAGTTCGCTTGAGGATTATCTAAAAATAGTGCATGTAGCATCGATATTTGCTTCTTATTCAATATATATGAGGTGTAGTTTATTACACGGGATCTGTAGGATTAAAAGATGCGCTAACCTTCATGTCATATGCAGCAATAACATACCCACCCCTGTCGGACTAGTGTGATATATCCATCATCCCAGACCCTAAAATATTGGGGTACAATCGCTGTATTGACCTAATTCAAATACGTAGCATATGCATCACTTTGGTGGAAAAGCAAGCGTGAAATACTTAATACTCTAATCTCATCCGGGTGTATTACACATATCGCTTGTATATCAAATGAGTATAGTAAACCATCTACCCAGAGCTCCAACCAAATATCGAAATGCATCACACTCACCACTTTATGGATAGTACAAACTAAATGCGCATATAACCAAAGGCTAGTCAAGATAACAATATCCTCGTATGCTTATCACATAAAATTCATAACACAACGAGCGCTTATGAGAATAAAGGAACAAAATGCTGCAAATACTCTAAGGTTCAAAGTCCTGGAAAGTATTGAGATTACCGAGCTAGAGAATACTGAGCTGGAAAGTACTGAGCTAGAGATTACCAAGCTAGCGATTACTAACCTGGAGAATACCAAGCCAGCTATTACCAGCCAGCCATTGCCTATCTAGAATTCTATATAAAAGAGGGAGGCCCCTCTCATTTGGGAGACACCCCTTTCTCCCTCCCTCTCTCTCTCTCTCTCTCTACCACTCTCTCTCCTCTCGAAGGCATGGCAAGGCTCGTCTAAGGTAGACCTCCTCATGCCTCAACCTTCCTTCGTCTTTTTCGGTCATCTTTTTGGAGTAATAACTACTCTAACCTTCTACTCTTCTCAGGCTAAGTCTTTTATATCGTTAATATGTATTTCTTACCTTCTTTTATTATTATTTTATTGAATAAATACTCACTTGAGCGTCGCAGGGGTCCCCTAGCGGGCCCCTCTAACTCTTTGTTTGAATCTTGCAGGAAACACCAGATAGGCATGCAGCTAGAGCTTGAGTCCAGCTCATCCTTACAAACCTCACCTCATATCGGGCTCCCATACGGCGAATAAGCTCATTGGCCAAATTCGTCGAAAACAGTGGGTATTGTAATTTATACCGACCTATACCCATTTTATACAGTCATAGATATTGGGCTAAAAAGGTTGAGTCTTACATCGGTAGGAAGGCATAAGAAATACCAACTTATATACCTAAGGAGCTAATTGGTTTTAGAATGGAATATTATTTGATATGTAACAGTGGCATTAAAGATGTCGATCCTCGGAATGATTCTAAGGAGATTGGTTTGTTATGGGATGACTTTGCTCTGGAGTTGTGCTCGGTCTGATATGGGATGGAACTGGCTGTGCTCGATGGTCTCGTTGGATAAACCACCTATAACGAGCCTGAGTTTTCGAAAGGGCTACCTAGAAGAGGGCTATCTAAAATAAAGTGGTGTCGTTTATAGGAGAAAAGAGCTACATACTCAGATTGAAGTTACCTAGAGTGAAGCGGTTGAGGATGACGATTGCGAAGTATGGTAGTTTCATGCAATGAAAAAATATAGGGTTGAGAAAGTTGAATCCTACATGAGTAGGGAGGCATAAGAAATAACAATTTATATATAAGGAGCTACTTTACCCACTACTAAATAGCTTTGAGATGAAACCTCATTTGGTATGTTACACTACCCGCCTGACTTGTACCCATACTCGCTTCAAACGAGGCGGATATCCGCAGGTAATGGGTTTTGTTTGCCCTATTACCATCCCTGACCATTATTGACGCCATTTCGTTATTAAGCCATCAAAATGAGGTCAAAATAAGTAGATCAAAAAATAAATAACTAAATACATAGTGGTAACTAAATATCAATCACAAAAATTCTAATATTTACGACAAAAAAGGCTCTTCATTATTGGAGAATGACCCACCCTCCAGTCCACTTTCCGAAATTCCTCAAAATTTAACCTTCCTTTTTTTAAATCTTCAAGTTAATGGGAGGAGCGGAGCATTTGGACTTATATTTCCATTTTTGTTCAGATTTTAACTTTAGGACGCTCATTTTTCTGCTGTCCAAATCTGCAGCTTAATTGCTGAAAATCCTCAAAACCCATTTCACCATTTCTCTTTAATCTTGTTCTACAGTGCTTTTCCACAGTACCCAGTTCAAGATTCAAGCAGAGCAACCCAAAAAAAAGCATTTCTTTTTCCCTTTTTTTTTTTTGAAAAGCAAAAGAAGTAGAACCCATTTTTGCTGTGTGAAATGCTTTGAAAAGCTGTTTCCGAGGTATGTTTTTGGATCTCTCGTGAATTTTTACTTTGCCATTTTTTTTGGTTTATATTTGTTTAATTAGTGGAATCAGGGCATGTTTGTGTGCATGACTAAACCCAGTGAGCATTTGTTGAAGGGCATGAGATTAAGTAGAAGGGCATTTCAGGTTGAGCGTAAAGTGCTTGGATCTGTTGGTTGTTTGTGTTATTCTTCTTACTTTGTGAGTTAAATTCAACAAAATTCATTCATTTTTTTTTTTCCCCATTATTGTTGGTCTTTGGTGTTATATTGTCAGTGCTGAAAGTTTCATCTGGGAGTTAGAAATTCAATCAAAATTACGCACAAGGTAGAATCTTTGTAATGTTAGTGTTAGAGTATAAAATCATTCATGGGTTAACTATCAGCTTAAACTTTAGGAAAAATTGATTCCGTATTAGTTAACTTGGGACCTTTGGTCTTATTCCGTCAACATTAGTTGTGTTCTGCGTTAGCGGGGTTCTAGGGACAATAGATTTGCACCTATGACCTCCTGTGCTAGGACTCGAAGTTGGAAGTCGTTTCACTATTGGATTAGAGCTTTGTTGGCTAAAAAAGTATTTTTGTTTTTAGTCGTGAGGAATAATCAAACATTGCTAAGCACGTACTCTTGTTAAACAACCAAGAATTATTAGTTTTGTTATATTCAGAATCTTTCCTATGATTAAATTGAAATGATTCCTCCTTTTGTCAGTTCAAATTAAACTAAGCCAGTAAATAATACAGCCTCTCGGGCGCGCTTAGGCTGGTGCCTACACGGTAATCTGGGTGTCCCTTTGAGCAGTGACAAGTTTGAGTTTCGTAGACGCTGGACATGGATAAAATATCTTCGGACTGCCCATACCCAGGATGCTTTTTCTGTGTAATGAAGGAAGGAAATCCAAACAAACGCAGAGCGAGCATCCTCAAGTTCTTCAGAGAGTTACCCTCACAGGATGATGATGGTCTGGTTTTGCCTATTAGTGGCCTTTGGAACACTGCAATGGCGCACCCTAATGATCCTGAATTCATTGAGTTGGGGATTTTTCAATGCATGGCCGCTTTGATATGGAAAGGCTTGAAGAACCGTCGCTGGCTTTCACATGACCAGAATATATATATCCCTTACTATGCTGCTCATATCATTGGTTCATACACTATGAATATGGAAGAATTCGCTGAAACTGCTGTTCATGCTGGGGTAATTCCTCCACTTGTTGAACTGCTCCGAGGTAGGTTAACTTGGGTTGAGCAAAGGGTGGCTGTTCGAGCTCTAGGCCACTTGGCTACATATGCCAGTACTTTTTCTGCCATAGCAAGTCATGGTGAAATTCTTGAGCTTTCCATTCAGCTTGCCCTGAGTTGCTTGGAGATCGTTTACACACACTTTTACCAATACGTTGACAGAAGACTTAGTTACCATTGTGATTTGCTTACACGTGGAATGGGAGGTGTTGAAATGGAGTCAAGGAAGGCTGAGGAATGGGCTAGCCAGTTGCAGTGCTGGTCCCTTCAGCTTATCAATTGCTTTGCTTTCAAACCCGAGTTTCTTCCCACTATATGTAAGCCCGAGTTTCTCAATAAGCTGCCAGGGATGTGGGGTGGACTTGTCAATGAAAACTCACCTGCTGGGATTGGATTATTGCGAACAATTTGCCACCATAAGCTTGGGAGGGGACCTGTTGCTAACTGTCATGGAATTATTGAAGCACTATGTAACATAGCCCGCTCTTCAGATGATTGGCAGTATATGGCTATTGACTGTCTTCTATGGTTGCTTCAAGATCCAAGCACCTGTCACAAGGTAACACTTTCTTCACATTTTGAAAATTTTTTTCTTCTTTTTTTTATATTATTTTTTATCAAAACGTGTTGAAAATGAACTCATGCAATCTTGAGAGCTATCTACCTAATAGAGATTATGATAAGGAAAATTGAAATGGTCGGGTCACTATGTTCTCGCTTTATTTTCACATTATAAGATCCTTCTGTGTAAAGCTACGTACATCTCACCTCCCCATACCCTGCTTTGGCGGGAGCCTTTGTGGCGTTGGGTTTGTTGTTGTTGTTGTATTATGATTCTTTAGTGTCTTATTTATATTGGACAGTTGACAAACAAAGTTCTAACTGATTCCTAGCAGAGATCCTTGGATCATAGTGTGAATCTCCATCCCCAAAAAGAAGGGAAAAGTAAAGGGAGAGACTGAAAAGTGGGTAAATGGAGTTACTATTTTAGCAACCACTCTTTTAGGTATTGCTATGTTCTCTCAGATTAGTATGTGCAAGTTCCTGGCAAAGATTAGATTATTCCTAATGAAAGAGCCAGAAGCCATGAAACTCTTACCTCACAAAGTAGGGATACACATAGGAAATATTTGGTTTTCCCTTGGCCCTGTTTGGCATATGGTTGGAATTTAAATGTAGAATTGCAATTTCAATTTCAATTTTAATGGAATAGAATTAGGATCAAGGGTTGTAATCATAATCCATAATTATTTTAGTAATTTAATTTCAATTTTGATGTAATAGAATTAGATCAAGGGTTGTAATCATAATCCATAATTATTTTAGTAATCTAGGGTTTCAAGTCAATCGGTTTGGATAATTACGAATTTCAATTTAGCTAGTTTTAGGTTTCAATCAAGTAGGATCACTTTGGGTTCAAGTCATCTTGAGTTTTGGGTTAAGTCAGGTTGAGTATTAGTCGTGTCAGATTATTTCATATTCGAGTCATCTGGAATTTTGGGTTAATCGGGTTGGGCCATTTTTAGATTTGGGTTAGCATATGTCGGGTTTGAGTTGGGTCTGATCATTTAGCACTGGAGTCTTCGTGTTTGGTCAATTGAATTGAGTCATTTCAAGTTTTGTTTCAATTAAGTTTGGTCATTTCGAGTTTTTGTCAGCTTAGTTGGGCTACATTTAATATAGGTTCGAGTTAGGCAGGATCTTTTTTGGTTTGAGTCATCTCAAGTTTCGAGTTGGGTCATTTTGAATTTTGCGTCAGATCAGATTGGGTTATTTTGAGTTCTTGATCAAAGTATTTTGGTTTCGAGTCGTTTTGGGTTTTCGGTTAGTCAAGTTGAGTCATTTTGATTATCTGGTCAATGAAGCTAATATGGAATTCGATTTTTTTGCTCCAATCGAAAGAAACAAGATCTTCGAGTTGTTTCTTCTTGTTTTAGCAATAGACATTAAGGAAAGGCTGTTGAACCTTCCGTTTCCCAAATTCTTCTTATTCGCGCTACATCAGTTGGTATCAGAGTTTAGAATGGTTTCTGAGATGGCCCTCGGGCAACAGAGATACACCGCCGTCGTAGACGTTTACAAGTATGATGTTCAATGACTGAACGAGAAGAGATTCGAGGACTTTGAAGAGAAATTCCAGCGAATTGAGTTATGCTTGATCCAATTGCGGGCGAACCCCAATCAAACACCCGGAGCTCAGCCTCAAAACCCGCCGGCAGGGGGTGGCAAGGAAGACACGGACGATAACTTCCACAACCTGTTCCCAGAAGTTGAGATACTGGATCGGTGCGAAATTTCGTGGTGGAGGACGCCTAGAAGATTTCTGGGATTGGTTAGTTGTGGTGGAGGAAGTGCTCGAGTTCAAGGGGATTCCGGAGCACAAGCAAGCGCGGTTTGTTGCTACCCCCCGGTTGCGGGGCAGGGCTGCCGCCTGGTAGCAGCAGTTGAAGCATTCATGGCTTTGACAAGGGAAGGCGAAGATTGAGACGTGGGAGAAGATGAAGAAGCACATGCGGAGCACCTTCCTACCCCACAATTACGTCACGGTGGTGTATCAGCACTTTTAAAGCTTGCGTAAGAGTTCTCGGACCATGAAGGAGTACATGGCGGAATTCTACTCCTTAGAAGTGAGGAATGACTTGGCGGAATCGGAGGAGCCGTTGGCGGACAAGTATTGGTGAATTGAAGGAGTCGATATAGGAGGCGTTGAACATGTTCAACATATTTTCGGTCTCAAAAGCAAGTCAAAGGGCAAAGAATGTCGAGACGCAACAGAGGCATCGTCAAGTTGGTGGCACTTGGAGAACCCGGGATAATGGGCGTGACTAGGTACGATTACCAACAAATTCGGATGTGCAAGGGAAGTCAGTAGCCGCCAACCTTGGAAAGGCGGATAACTAGGAGTTGGTGAGTAACTCAGGGACCCATTGTTTCAAGTGCGGAGAGATGGGACACCATGCCATTGAGTGTTGGAAGAGTGACAGACCGGGCTAAGAGTTGTACATCGAAGGTCTCCATACTGAGGATGGCTTGGTAATTGAGGATGAGGCTCACAACGAGTTGGCGCGACATGGTGAAGAAGTTCCGGGTGACGAGGGCCCCACACTTGTGGTGAGGTGAGCCTGTTTCACGCCTAAGGGGACAAGGGAGATAATTGGCTGCGGGTTAGCATCTTCCAAACGACTTGCACCTATTGGCGAGAGGGTATGTGATTGATTCGAGAAGCTGTGAGAATGTTATCTCCGAAGAAGCTGTTCAATAACGGGTTGAAGATGGAGGATCATCCGAACCCATACAAGTTGTCTTGGCTCAAGAAAAGAAACCAAGTAACCGTCTCTAAGCGTTGTCTAGTTAACTTTTCAATCGGAACAAAATACCGGGACGGAGTGTGGTGTGATGTTGTTGTCATGGACGCTTGTCATTTGCTACTGGGACGACCTTGGCAATTCGATAGAGGCATTATCCACGATGGACGACAGAATACCTCTAGCTTCATGTTTGAGGGCACAAGGATAGTCCTGTTGCCTAAGAAGGATGAAGCTCCACGACCGGAGAAAACCGAGGATTTGAAGTCCCCGGTTAGAACCTTGCTCGTCAAGGAAGTTGGCGAGGACAAGAACATGGTTGTACCAACTGGAGAGGAAAGCAAGACGGAACAATGGGAAGAGCGGGAGGAGGCGTCGAGTACGCTGTTGTGGTGGGAGACAGTCCACATGGGGTAGAACAAGTGCCGGAAAGCACCTTACCGAATTGGCTTCATTACCGAATGAGTCTTGTGAAGCGTGAGGAGCCCAGACATCAAGTGTTCAAAGTTCTCTTGATGTTGAAGAAGGACAAGACTTGGCGGGAGAATGTTGGCGACATGACGACCAATTGCGTCACCGTATTATGGGCTTTTCGCACCACTGGCGGATGGTTTAGCAGAGATGGGGAGAAGAATGTTGGGCATCATTCTCTAACATTTTATTATCGAGCACGTCAAAAGGTGGGAGCAGAGAATGTTGTGTCCATGAGAGAAGGTGGTACACTTCACTTCCACCCATCAGGGTGGACACAAGCAGATTCGAAGGTCGTTGCTTAAAGCTTGCGCAAAACACAAGAAGGTTCGAATAAGGATTTCCAGCTTGTTCTTCACATTGGCAAGAGTGGTTCAAACGAACCCGTGGCAAATTCGTGGGCGACTTCTCTTCAATCTAGGGAGGACGATGCAGTCTACATCTTGGCGGGATAGGCTACAACCTGCATCTTGGCAAAGTGGGTCAACAATCCACACCCGTGCAAGCATGGCGAGATGGAGCTTGGCAAGTTTAGTAGTTGGCGTGAGGGATCTCCACTTGACAAGAATAACCTAGAAAATCCATTGGTGAATTCTCTCCAATCTGGAGAGGATGATGCATGCAGCTGCCCTATAGCTATTGGCGGCTTAGTCCAGGTGGGATGGTTACACCAAGATGGGAGGCTTGGCGGGATGGAATAGACGGATTCATGGCTTGGCAGGTTGGCTTGGATGTGCGGCATGAGGAGTTTGTTACTAACTAGAAGACTTTAGCTTAGATTAGATTAGAAGATAATTATTAGTTGTTTTAGATAACTAAGAGTTGTTTTTGCATTTGTCCTTTTAGTTATTAGTCTTTTAGTTAGATGAATTGGCTCCTCTATTTAAACAAGAGGAAGTCTAGGGTTAGGTATTCAATTTTATAGATTTTCATTATTTTCCTAGAGTTTTTCCTATTCTCGGTTGTGAGAATTTGAGTTATTATTTTCCCCTTTTGTTTCTTATTGTTTTAGCAATAGAAATTAAGGGAAGGACTTTGAACCTCCCCGTTTCCCTAAATTTTCATCTATGCGTTGCATTATTAAATTTTTAGTTAGAACCCAGTTGCATAGAAATAGGCAATGAAATTGTAAGTCCTATTACAAGCGATCCAAATAGCATAATTGAAATTATGGAGCTCAATTCTTGTTTCAGCTTCATTTTCATATGCCAACATGACCTTAAAAATTTGATCCATCTTGTCTGTTGTTTTTCATGCAAAGTGTTGAATTGCACCATGTATACATACATTGCGCGCCCCTAGTTTTAATCTGCTGTATTAAGTGAATTTAATTTGACTATAAATGTGAAAAATCATGACCCAAAATATACACTTCTTATGCTAAAATAAACCCAGGCCTATTTTTCATTTTTTGGGGATAAAATAACGTAACATTCCTTAACTTTCTCACTTGAACTCAATTGACCCCCTTCACTTTTGATTAAACACAACTCAACTCCTGACCTTTGCAATAAACACAACTCACCCTTTGCACTTTTGATTTCGTAAAATAGCCCCTTGAACTATATCGTGATACACAACTCACCCTCTAAACTTTGCTCTCGCCCTGCACATTCATTTTGGCCTACTAAATTATAATATTAAACACAATTCACCCCTTGCACATATATATCATTGATATGTTGGTTTATCACTTTGTTTTCTGTTGAATCTACTTTGCTACATTGTGTCGTATTTACTATATTTTGGCTTGGAAAGTGTCCTCCTTTGTAGTATTGAATTTTCCAAAAAAATTAAATGTCGATGATTTTGATACTCAAGTTAATTATGCTTACACTTGCAGATTGTTATATCTTCGTGTAATGCCAAACTAAGCAATTTAAGGTCTTTTTTTTTTTTTTTTTTAAAGTGAAATTATCACTTATATACGCTGAGATTTGGCCATTTATCATATGGGTACCTTGACGTTTCAAAATATACAATGGGTTACCTTAAGGTAAAAACTTTTATTACTTAGGAACCCTGAAGTTCTAAATTTTGTCAATCAGATTCCCTTCTTCCAAAATTAGATCGATTTTCTTTGAAATCGCTAAAGTAAAACATGATTCCGATAATATGTAAGTATTCTTACTAGAATTTGATGATTTTTTTTTTTACCAAAAATGCTAATATGACATATGATTTATGCAATATGTAGGTAATTTGCATCCAAATTCAGCAAATTTTTTATTGTAATTCTTTGAATTTTTGCTGAAATCATTAACGTGGCTTGTATATATTATCATAATCATGTACTATATTGGCATCTTTATATAAAATTGGTCTGATTGTCTCAAACTTTTATCAATTCCGACACAGGGTTCCTAAAGTGACAAAATATTCAAACTTTAGGGTACCTCATTATATAGTGAAACGTTGTGGTACCTCAATTGTAAATGGTCAAACTTCAGGATTCCTAAGTGATAATTTATCTTTTTTTTAAATTAGATAATAAAAAGTTCGTTTTTTTTTTTTTAAATTTTAAATGGTAATATAATAAAGAGTTAGCTATATTTAAATTGAGCATTAAATTTGACGGGGAGGGATGACTTGAGTTTAATACCATAGGTTATGGTGTTATTTTTTTCTTGAATTAAATATTTAGTATTGCATTGTATGTAATGTAAACATTAAATTTGATGAGGTTAAGAACATAGTTTAAGGGTTTATTTTAAAATTGAATGTGCAAGGAGTGAGTTGTGTTCAATATCATAAATAAATTTTAACAAATCATAGGACAAGATTATTACAACTAAAATTAGTCTACAATTTTAACAAATCATAGGACAAGATTATTACAACTAAATTGATATGGAAGGTGTGAATGGCGTTTAGTAATAAATTTCAGTAATAACATAGTTCAAGGAGCTGGAAGGAACATACCCAATGCCTCAAGGGCTCCCGCCTACGCAGGGTCTGGGGGGGGCGGATGTACGCAACCTTCCCCCTTCAGGTTGTTAACATGAAGAGAGGCTGTTTCCGAGTGCCCCCAACCTGAGTGTAAGGACTTCCCAGGAGTTCAAGGAGCTATCATATGAAATTAAAAGTGTAGAGGATTGAGCTATGTCTAATTGCAAACTTTAGGAGGTAAGTTGTGTTTAATTAAAAGTGCAATCAGTTGTGTGTAATAAGAAAGTTTAGGGGTTGTCACCTTATTATGCTGTGTTTGTAACTAATATATATGTACTGCAATGTGAAGTTATCCTATGCCTGTTAAATACATAGTGGTACTTTGTGCTAAGTTACTTTCATCCTGGGGCAAGGTGTTTGCAGGAAGATTTTGTTTTGTATATTAACTGATGGTCATTAACTAATCAATGAGGAATCCAGCATAGTATTTGCTTAAAATTGTTGCTCTGTAATAATAACAGTCCCTATTCTAAATTGTACAAAGTTGATCAATCTGTGAATCAAAGTTGCTTTATACGAACTGTCAACTGTTCTCAAGGAAAAGATTTCTCAGATATGTTGAAGTATGTTAAGACAAAATTCTAATTCGTGGAAGAAGGAAAGGGGTGAATATTTGAAGTAACTTTGTAATAGGAAAGTGGGTAGCTATTTTAATATATCATGGGATTGAATATTAGACAATTATCTAAGATGAGAAAAATGTACAACTAGTTGATGTTTAATGTTATTATCATCTGCTGCATCTCATTTTGCGTTACCGATATTTATGGCCGTGACTTGCCTGCCCTACATTTTAAATGCTTCCACTGTTGCTCAGGTCATTGAGAAGGCAGTTCCAGCCCTTATAGACCTCTCAGAGATATCGAATCTGGGGGACCACAAAAAACTTGGAGATACAATTGCTAATGTTCTTCAGGAATGTATTGAATCACAAGCATCAGGCCGCAACGGTCTCAGTAACCGCACAAAAGAACAGATTGAGGAAGTTTTGAATTCCAGACAGAGATTAAAATGGGAAAAATCCATGCCTAAAGAAGATCTTCATATTAAACAAGCAGCTGCATTAGTAGTCAAACTTGAAGGAAATTCACTGTTCTCTGCTGGAAACATAGCTGGAGCTGCTGCTAAGTATTCTGAAGCTCTTTCTTTGTGTCCAATAAGATCCAAAAAAGAGCGAGTTGTCCTTTACAGTAATCGAGCTCAATGCTATCTCTTATTGCAGCAACCCTTAGCGGCAATAAGTGATGCTACACGTGCACTTTGTCTTCATATCCCTGTTAATCGTCATGCGAAAAGCCTTTGGAGAAGAGCTCAGGCTTATGACATGCTCGGTTTAGCTAAAGAGAGCTTGTTAGATGCTATACTTTTTATAAATGAATGCTCTCAGTCAAATGACCCGGATCTCTCCTTGAGGCAGAACAAAGTTCCTGATTACGCAGAACGATTAGTGAAAAAACAGATGCGTGCAGCTTGGTTGTTCAGAGAGGCAGCTATGAAGCATGGGAGCGTCCATGGTGATGGTGAAGGTAGTGAAATTTATGGCCACGAGAGTGATGATTCTGAGTGGGAAACTGCAAGTGAAAGTGATATTGGAAATGATGGGAGGGATGAAATGGGTGATGAAGATTCTGACTGGAAGAACGACGATGAAAGGAAAGACAAGTATGACAAGCTTCAATGAAAGGTATCATGAATCAACTCATACATTAATTCCATTAATTATTCATTTTTTCTAATAATTTTATGATCTGGTCTAGTTTTCATCCTAAATGATGTAACATTTTAAATACCTTCTTCACTTCTAGGTTAGACTGGATTGATGTAGGTTCCCAATTGGATCAAGAACCAAGTAAACGACAGTTGGTCTGAACCTGTAATGAACACCCTTGGGTACAAAGTTAATTATTTCTCTTAATATATGTCTTGCAATTTTTAACAACTCTACCCTAGAAATTCTCCTCTTATCCTTTTATACAATTTTTGATATATTTTTTCTCCTTCTAGATTTTCCTCTACCTCCAACCAATAAAAGAAGGAAATGGAAGTCCTTAATATCTCTTTTCTTTCATTTTCTTTCCATCATAATTTCATCATTTTGAATTCTCTTAAGACCAAACACGATCATGGTTTCATATTCTGTTTGTCCCTTTTTTTTGATACTTGACTAGGGTTGGGAATGGGAGACCTTTTATCATAAGATCTCAACCTTTACCATTAGACTAAGACCTCATCAGCTCTATTTTCTCGAGTGTGTTTTATGGAAAATGAAAAGTTGAAGACTGTGGGAAAATTTAGAAAGAAAAGAAGCCTTAATTAAGGAGACTTCTAAAAGAAAAAGAAAAACTAGCAAGTTTTAGTATTTATTACAAAAGGAAGAAAACTTTCAAACTGTGTCTTCCTAGGACATTTGAAAAATCAAGTCTAACATATTTTTTAGCGACTGGGATTCTTTTTTGTGATAATGGCTATTAATTTGAATAGGATGTTGAAAGAATTTTTCTCGTTTCAAATCATATTTTGTTGGTTTGCATTGTGTTTCTCCATATATTCTCTTGACATTAAGCTTGCTGTTTATATTCGGGTGATCAGTATATTTTTCTCAACTACTGGGCACGGATTTGAAGCGCAGATACATGTACAGCTCAGCGAAGGAACATTTATTATTAGGATGTGGTTTCAATCATCAATGTGATCATCATATCGATTCCAACTTAGAAGATGCATGTACGATTCGTAAGGGAGAAAAAAGGGAATGAAGAAGGCGTGGGTCTTGTTCAATCTGCACAGCCATTTTCTTGAGAGTCTATTTTAAAGGTAAACATTTCTCCTTTCCTATTGCAATTTTGATGGTGAAAACAAGACTATTGGACATTGGAGTGAATCAACTGTAGAAAGCTTGAGGTGATTGTGTGGTGGACAGGAACTGTCCTTGTTTCTCCAATTTGTGATGATTTAAGAAGCTAATGATGTATATAAACCCCTTATTTGGGTGTCATTTCATTTCGCATCTGGTCTGTAAATTTTGCCCCTGCCATTGATGCTTTGATATTGTGACAAAACTCTCTCAAGGTTAAGGTCTTAGGATAAGAGGTTCTAGGTTCAACTGTCTCCTTGAGCCCTGCTTACATAAACCATTAGCTGCTAATAACGTACCTGGATTTGATTTACTCTAGTGCGTCCAATCACATCATCGGCACATACATGATATGAAAATAGTAGGTTTAGTTTGGGGGGTTTTAGAGCTGGATTGTATTTGGGTTGCCATGTTTAATCCATTTGATTAATCAGGATCCCCTAGGGATGTAGCCTAGTGGCAGAGAACACTAGCAGCCTTACACGTTGCCCGGGTTATCTCCCCCCCCCCCCCCCCCCCCCCCCCCCCCCCCCCCCCCCCTTTTCTCCTGTGTGCTAAACTACCCAAAAAAAAAAACAAAAAAATTTGATTAATCAGGTTAAATTTGGAATTGAGCAGAGTCTCCAACTTGTGTAAGTCGCTTTCGTAGTTATATCAAGTTATGTGCTACTACTATTTATTTGTTATTGTAGCCCATGTTAACTTGAGATAATATGAACTATATTTAGTCATTCAAATTTTGATAATTTATTTTTCATAATTATAAATATGCTATGCATTCATTATCTGCAAGGGTGTATAATTGGCATGTAATAAAAAGTCAAGTATATAAATAAGCATGTAACAGGCGGGTTATTTGTTTATTAAGTGGGTTGGGTTAGGTTTGAAGAATCCTTACCCATTTAATAAGCATGTGTGTCGACCACTTTTTTTGGAAGCTCGCAATTTACACGAACTCGATGCAACATGACCATGACACATTTGCTATCTTGACGCATCATCATTTGTTGTGCATATTAGGATAATATCCCATAGACTGGATCTACTCAAACCAAGGAATAAAGAAGAAGACATGGATGATAAGTGATTTCTGTATTCTTCTTTTGTTTGTATGATGTTGCTATTAGGCTTTGCCTTGTTTAGATGAACCATAGTTGAAAAAATGCTGGAAAATGTTGCACTAAGGAAATAAAAGCCATGTGGCTTAAGCTTCAACATGGGTATATGTCCATGCCTGTGGTAGTATTAGTTCAGAACGTATATACGTCACAAATGAAGTCAACATATGAAACAACATTATGATGGACCTTAGTCGTTCAATAAGTGGTGCTTAAAGAACATTGTCAATCAATTCATTGTTTATTAGCAGTTTACTCTCTTTAATGTAGTTGGTGTGTTATGTAGATAGGATATTGATATTTTAGAAAGTTAGTCACAAAGAGAAATTGATAGCACTATTCATATCACTTTGAATGTGTGTTTGTTCATCTCATATGCTTATGTTTAGGTATGTTGTTGGAGCAAAAACTTTGAAATATTGTATGATTGAAACAAGGGTCATGATTGAGACTATAAGGTATAGTGACATCTTGAAATTGATTCGTTGTCCGTGATGGACGGTGCCACAATGTGACTTGTGTATTTGTTGTTGGGCGAGTGTCAAAAGTCGTGCAGTGCCAATAATACAAGGACGCGACAATAAATCTCATATGTTTATTTTTGGAGATGTAATATCTTCAATGTATGATGCGAATATGAAGTCACATTGGGGATGTACTTATAGTGGCCGCAGAGTCCTTTTCGATGTGGAAAGGATATATTTTATGGCACTCTCATGTACCACTGCGATTTGATAGCATCATTATGATTGCAAAAGTTTTGATAAATACCATGAAAATGGTTGATCTAGATTCACTACTAATGGCATCAAGATGATATCATATGATTTAAAAGTATAAAAGTTATAGCTAGAGTTGAGACATGGATGTCATTGAGGGGTATGGGACTTAAGCCTAAAGAAGAAATTGTTCACCTATGAAGACATCTTAAAAGGGATAAACAAATTATAGTGATTGGTTTAGTGTGCATCTCATTTTTGTCCATCCTCAAGGTGTAGCATGCTTATTTTTGATAGTGTTGTGGCTGAGCTAGTTATGCTTTTAATAAGGTCTATAACCCTTATGTTGAGGTGGGGTGTAAGGCTACAAATATACCTCTAATAGATCCACTTATATAAGCATGGAAGTAAGGCTGCTTTTTGTGAGAGTTTTGAGCTAACTCTTGAGAGCGTTAATGGATTCAAGATGTTGCATAGGGTTGTAATGTATGCACTTTAGAGAGTTTATTGGCATCTTTGATACCATGTGTATGAATCACTCTATATGCCTTCAAGCAATCAAGGTTCAAGGCTAAATCCACCATGGTTTAAATGCAAAATCTTTTAGATTTGTCATAGTTAAGGGAAAAATTATAATATTTGCCTAATACAATAATTTTAACAAATCATAGGACAAGATTATTACAACTAAAATTAGTCCACAATTTTAAATATGTTTATACGAAATCAAATTTTGTTTAAAATCTAGTTAAATTTAAATATTAAATTAATCTTTATACTCAACAACAAAACTATACCAAAAATAGGAAATAAAAAACAATCATAACTTAAATATAATTATATTTCTGGCCATAATTAAATCATGCTTATTTATGACACAAAATATTTATCTCAAAATGTATAACAAAAAATTGGGCATCATGAAGTAAGAGTGTAAACGAAGCGAATGTTCAATGAACTACTCGTGTGCAAAATCGATCAGGACTCATTCGTGTTTATTATGAGGGCTCAATAGCTTATCAAGCCGAGTTCGAGCATAAGTTTAATGAGTCGAGTTCGAAGAGAAGGGTGTTCGGCTCGTTAATGTTCTAGAATAACATGATAAGAGCTCATTAAGGGGTTAGATAAGAGCTGGTTAACAATTGATATTGGTTTGGAAATGATTCGATAATGGCCCAATAGTAACTTAAAAAGCTCGGCTCGGTAACGAGCTTGACTCAACAACAAGTACGGCTTGATTTTAAGATCGATTGGGCTCGACAATAAGCTCGACTCGGCTCACTAAGCCTAACGAGCCGAGCCAAGTCAAGTATTGAGCACACTAAAATCTCATCAAACCGAGCTTGAACAAGGGTTGGAAAAAGCTTGATGAGAGCTTGGCTAGAACTCGAGCTCGATAATTTTTATCGAGCTCGAGTTCGAACACGGGGTGCTCGGCTTGGCTCAGCTCGTTTACACCCTTGTACATGCAAGAGTCAAGCCCTACGTGGGAGCGTTAATTGGCCGAGGTAATACCAACTCAGCTTTGATTACATTTCCCAGTAATGATTAACTCTGTGTTCAGGGAAAAAAAAAAAAATAAATAAATAAAAAATTGACCAGCTTGCTAATATATGAAATCGAGCAGTAAAATATTAGACATAAATTAGAAATTTAAGACCTATACTAATTAAATAACTATATTTTTCATATAGATCTCTTAATCTTACAGACACCTTTCTGTCTTACCTAAAATCCATACACACCCCTCTCCCTCATCTAAATTCACCGCCTTTCTCTCCATCTATATTCACTGCATCTTTCTCTCTCTCTCATATTTTATTTTGCTTCTCTTTCTTTGGTAAAGGAGGCTTTGGCTCTCCATCTCGTCTCTTTCTTGTTCATACCATCCTATGGACCCCTGTATTAAGTATTTTATGCCTATTTAATTGTTATTTATTTTATGTATTACTGAGTGAGACTCTTGCTACTTAACCATCAAAGTGGTCTCCCGCGGACCAACTCACGGTACCCTCAAACCGTTGTTCATCTTGCCGGAAATAAGGGTGCTCATGGTTTGATTAACTGTATGTTTCGGATAAGTTAACCATAACCAAAATACTAAAGTACGGTAGAGAAGCATACTTCAATAAATAATATAATATTATGAACATGTTAAATTATATACATAATATATATTATTTCGGTAAATCAGTTAATCGAAATGGATAAAATCACTAACCGTTACCGTCCCGAAATACCTCAAATTTATTTGGTTCTGTTAACCAAACCGAAAATTCAGTATGGTTAACTGCTTTTTGCGGTTCGGTATTTTGGAAATTCAGTTCCATATTTCTGTTGGGGATTTTTTTGAACACTCCAAGCAGGAAATACCGAGTCAAATGTGTGGCTATCAGCTTCTCATCTCTAGAGAGCTTGAGGTCCACTTTCATCCTATCGAATCTATCAAATGCATGTAATGTCTTTTTAAAAATATTTGGCGCCATTTGTGAGAAGGATGATGAGTTCACCTTTGATTAGGTGTTTCTTACAAGATTCAAATGCATTTATATCAAGTAAACTAGCTTTGCTTCTTTGCTCGTGGTTCAATTGGGGCGCTTGGCCACCCACCTCAGGTAAGGTTCTTAACTAGGGGGCTTAGTCACCCGCCACAAGTCCATTACCAATTCATAATTGGAGGGCTTGGTCACCTGATGCGATTTAGTTATACATTCGTAGTAAAAAGGATTAAACATTATCACCTCACTCGCTTCGACTAATAGGCAAGCATCGGGATTAGGGACGTTAGTTGCCCTACACAGGCAACATTGGTTTAGCTCACTGTATATCTCATCTAGTGCGTAAGTTCTAGGTTTCAAAGTGCTAAATATCAACAACGCAGTGTTATTAAGCTACGCAGATGTCAACGGCCAACTAACACTTGGATATCTATAAGACCATTATGATTTGGTCACTCCTAGTAGGTTGCGCAGATTGCCTATAAAAAATAAAGAGTTAGAATACTCCTCCTAGGTTGCTCTGTTCGAGTGCTCTTAACAGATTTACCCTAGTGTGCTTACAGATCTTGATTACTCCTAAAAGACTACCCCATCGTGCATACAGGATACTTATCACTCTTAACAAGCTACCCTAGATGCCTACAGGGAACTCGATCACTACTAATAAATTGCCTTGGACACCTGCCGGAATCCACTTCTAGTAGGCTGCCTATGTGCACCTACATGAATCCTATCATTTTGGTCTGAAAGAGTACAGTATTTGCCGAAAAATTGAAAGAGAACATCCAACTCAACAACCCGTTTGGATTGACTCACGTTCAAATCGGTAAATGATTAAACTAGAAAGTCAGATGTGCAACCAACTTGATCAATTATGAGTTTTAGTTTAATGTGAGTTAGTCTTATAGTTAAACGTGATTGACTGAACTTGATCTAATCGATTTCGCTTATGGTGTGGGGGCTAAATATTGAGAAAAAAAAAAGACCAATTGTTACTATATAAAATAAGATATTAAATACTAGACCTAAATCAGAAATTTAAGGGCCAAACTAGTTAAATATGTATATTGGGGAATACATAATTTTTTTTTGGGGGGGTCGGGGTGTTAGACAGAATTCATACACACCCCCCTTTCTCTCATCTAAAATTCACTACCTCTCTCCTTCATCTTTGTTTACCACCTCTCTCTGCCTCATATATATTTTTGGTTCTCTTTATCTAGTAATGGAGGCTTTGGCTCCCCCTCTCATCTCTTTCTCGTTCATACCATCCTAGGACCCCTAATAGAAGTATTTTATGTCCACTTATTTGTTACTTATTTTATCTATTATCAAATGAGACCCTGGTTGACTTAAGCATTAGAAGGGTCTCCCACAGACCAACCCATAGGACCCTTCAACCATTTACTGGTCTTGCAGGAACTACTGAGTCGGAGGTGTGGCTATGCCTTCTCAATCACTAGAGTACTGCAACAACAACAACAACAACAACAACATGCCCAATGCCACAAGGGCACCCGCTTGCACGGGGTTTGGGGTAGGATGTGCGCAACCTTACCCTATCAGAGTGAGACTTTGACGAGAGACTGCTTCCAAGGACCCCAAGCCTGATATATGAGAGGTTGTACAGGACCTGTATAAAGAGTATGAAAATGGGAGAGTATGGAGCATGAGGGAAGAATAAAAGGAGCAAGAAAAGAAGCAAAGAAGCATGTAGGGCCTAGATGTTATGCGTGGCATTTGTGGTTACGAACAATTAGTCATATAAGCATTTAAGCAAATACTCATGCAAGCATATTAGTATGTGGCATGTACACATGAGCATAGCAGTAGGGGCATAAGGCAAAAACACAAGACAAAAACAAACTCATGAAGCGTCCATAAAGTATAGGGAGAGAGGGGAGAGGGAGAAAGAGACAGTAGAGGGATAGAGCGAGAAGGCGAGAGAGAGAGAGGAAGAGAGTATACAAAGGACTAAGCGGACGACATACATCAATCACTAGCATATAAGTAAAATATATCATTGTCGACATATGGTTATTATATAGTTTAGACTATGCCCAGAAAATAGGCTAGAATATAACCTAAGCTATTAGTTACAAGTTTAATAGTTAAATATGCCATTTTATTAAATAAACAACCTAAATGCTGTGTTTTGGACTTTGTGGAAATAAACCTGATTTGTTAAATGGCATTTTGGTAAATAAAGTGAAAAATACATACTTAAACCTAGAATACCTATTCTACCCCTGCCCAAGCTTTGCCCCCGCTGCCCAATTTCGGATCTTCCACTGCCGGTTCCCTTATTTGGAGCTAGTTGCATCCCATTAAGTGAGAAGCTTCTTAAGGAAGCTTTGTATACGTTTGAATTCAACGGCCTGGATCACGCCACACGTCAATCATCCAGCGCATGAGTTTGTGCTTGTTTAGGGTATTTTACAGTCATTTATCTCCTTAATCCATTGGCTCAGATTGAGCTATGCGTCAATTGATGGAGCACGCCTTTTGTGTTTGTTTGCTTTATTCCAAATCATTGATTGGTTAGAATTGGATGGCTGATATCTGTTAGCCATGGATTAATCTCCAGGGATATTTAAGCCATCACTTTCACTGTGAAAAATAACTTCAACTATTATCTCCATTCCTCTTTCTGTTTTTTCTCTCAAGGCGATTCTAGGGTTTCCTCTGAGCTTCCATCCATGGCGATTATTCTAGTTTTGAGTGTGTTGTGATCCATGAGTGCAATCAAAATCATCTTGATTATTAGCGATGTCGAATTGCAATACCTAGCTGGAGAAGGTATAATGTCCTGTCCTTCTTTTCTTTAGCTTCAGATTTCAGTTTCTGTTGTTGTAAAAGAAAAGCTCTATAACTAATACCTTAGGTTATGAAGAAAGCGCCTTATAATATATAATCGATTTGATTCTTGTCTGTAATAAAAGAAGTAGACCTTTCTAGTTGTGTTGTGGTGGGGGGGGGGGGGGGGGGGGGGGGGGCGTATCGAGTAGGCCATTTAGGGTTGAACCATGTAAATCCTTGCATTCTTGTTATTTTTTCTTTGATTGATTCTTCTATCATCGCTTGTGAGCTCAAGTCTGTCGTGCCCCCTTTGTGCTACTTCCCTTTCCTCGACCTCCATCAACAGTTGGTCGAGGCTTATCACCTCTTCTTACTTGATCTCAGATTTAGGCAGTATTTCATTAACAGTTTTCAACGATCCTAAACTCTAACAAGTTTTAATAAACCTTACTAAGTTTTAACAAGTAAGTTCAAATTTTAATGAGTAATAAGTAGACATAAAATACTTTGCTCCGGGGTCCATATGGTGGTATGAACGAGAAAGAGACAAAAATGAAGAGCCAAAGCCTCTGTTACAAGAGAAAGAGGACCAAAAGCATACATGAGGGAAAGAGACGAGGTCAATATAGATGGGGAGAGAGAGGCGGTGAATTTTAGAAGAGGGATAGGGATGTGTGTATGAAATTCAAATGATAAAGAGAGAGTTGTGTGTAAGAGAGCACAAAAAAAGGTCTAAACTGTAATCCAAATTGGACCAAACCGTAATTTATGCTTTGGTTCTGTTTATGGTTTGCAAAATTATGGTTTGGTTTAGAAAATTTTGGTTGGTAGGGTTTACGGTTTAGGTTCAGTTCAAAACCAAGCCTAAACCGTAAACCATGAAAACTATAAAATAAAGAAAGGTTCATGATTATTTGCACCATCTGAATCATAACAAGTCATGTTAGTAGTTAACAAAATTTTGCTTGACAACTTGATTAAAAAAAGGTTATTTACCATAATTATGTTAGTTTAGTCCCTCTACAACTTATATTGTATTAATTTAGTGCTTTGGCCAAATTTAAATTAAGTTAATGATGTAATTTTAAAAGCACAACAAGCAACCACTGCAAATCCACTCATTGATTCAATTTAACAAAATTTCTGAATGAATCATAAAAAATTTCATTAATTACTTAACATAAATTTAACTTTAAGGACTAAGTGTAACGCTCCCAAATAATGTACCAAATAGGCTTAAGTCAAAAAGGGCGCTACACGGCCGTACTATAATGAATCCTCTTATCATAGTACGAAGTCTGGAAACTTCCAATTCACAATTCCTTAATTTCCATAAAAGTTCCAATAATATACAATACATCCAATCCCAAACAACATCCAAACCAACAATTTAAACCAATAGTACAAATATCAAAATTACAATATCTCAAATAGTCTATAACATCCCATTATGGAATTATTTAATACTTAAACTACGAAACTAAATTAATTCTCGAAATAGAAAGCCACTCTATCTTCCTCGCCTTTCAAGAATTGTCCATGAGCTAGTACTTTGGAAAGTAAAGGAACTGGGTGAGCAAACAATACGCTTAGCAAGTACACCACACACCTTAACCGGATCAGGTATATTCTTTAAAACAAAATTTAACTTTAAAGTTTCATGTTACAAGAAGCACAAATCACCACTTTATACTTTAATTTATTTCACAAGAGCTCTCAATAAAACTCACAGATCAATCGGAGACTGCGGTCGGTATTATTCCCGCGACAGGGTCACAGATCAACATTCATATACTTCACATTCGAGTCGATTCTAAGTCGATAGACTCATCAGTGTCAACGTAGTATTTGCCAATTCAGAAGGACCGACAGATCAATCGGAGACTACGTGCCTGTATTATTCCCGCGACAGGGGCACAGATCGACTTTCACATATTTCACATTCTTTCGTCTATAGACCCCTGGGGGTCACGTAGTATCTGTGAGCTCTTCCCATAAAACCTTTCAATTCAAATAACAAGTTCACATTAATTTCTTTCACATGATCACAAGTACAAATTCTTCGACAATGCACATATTTCAACATCATATCAACGTATAAATCAATACAATTCAAATCGCAAGAGTAGTAATCATGCAATCAATCAAACACATATGCCCGAACCTACTTTAACAAACTAATAAACCATTTCATATTTCACAAACAAGTAGGGGAAGTGATATACTTACATTCACTATCTTCTAATCCAAAGATTGGACTCTTATTGTGAATTAGCTTCGAAACCTATCAAGAGCAGAAATCGGAATTTGAGGAGTGAACAGAGAAAGAGAGAGACAAGAGAAAATGAGAGAGAGGGACGTGAGCAAGAGGGTTACAGTGAGAGGCGTGAGAGTTGGGGTTATGGTGGGTTTGGGATTTTCCTGGGGTTTTACATTTCCATATATATATATATATATATATATATATATATATATATATGGCGGTGTTCTTATAAGAGGGTGAGAGCATGAAAGGAGCGAATCCTGGCCCTCCATTGTAATGGACGGCGACGATTTGTTGAGCATTAAAAAAATAAAAAAATAATTTACGGCCCAGATCCCTTTATGGAGCAAAAAGAAAGAAAAGGTAAGGGCGGGAAATTACTTTTTTTTTTTTTTTTTCAATACTCAAAAAATATTGGCCGTAAATTATTATTTTTTCTAATGTTCAATGAATCTTAGCCGTCCATTATAATGGAGGGCCAATATTCGCCCCTGTCACGCTTTCACCCTTTCATAAGAACGACACCCTTATATATATATAAATCTAATATTATTAATGAATCCCCTTATCTAACAATTAATCCATTAATTTATTTAACCTAATCAAAATAATAGTAAGTTCTGATTGTATTATAATACCTAGCCAAATTCAATTAGATTGGGTATTACATCCTTACCCACTTAAATAAAAGTTTCGTCCTCGAAACTCATCTTCGTTTTTGAATAATTCCTTGTATTTGCTCCTCATCTCTTCTTCTGTCTCTCATGTTGCTTCTCTAGGAGTATGATTACTCCATTTAATTTTGACATATGGGATCGTTCTATGCCTTAACTTTTTTTCTTTCCGGTTAACTATGCAAACTGGATGTTTTACATAAGTTGAATCTTCTCGTACTTGCAACAATTCATATTGTATCATGTGACAAGGATCAGAAATATACTTCCTCAATTGAGAAACATGAAATACATCATGTGCTCTGGACAATTCCGGCGGTAAGGCTACCTCTAAGCTACGTCCCCAACTTTTGCCAAAATCTCAAATGATCTTATAAAATGCGGACTTAATTTACCCCTTTTTCCAAATTTCATCACACCTTTAGTTGGGGATACCTTTAGATAAATGTGTTCACCTACTGAAAACTCCATTGGTCTCCAATACTTGTTCGCCCAACTCTTTTGCCTATCTTGGCTTCGCTTCATTCTCTCTGTAATTAACCTGACCTTTTCTTTAGCATCTTGCACAATTTTAGGACCCAACAATTTTCTTTCTCCAATATCATTCCAAAACAAGGGAGTTCTGCATCTTCGTCCATACAAAGTCTCATATGGTGCCATCCCAATACTAGAATGATAACTGTTATTATAGGTAAACTCCACCAAACTCATGTAATTATCCCATCTATCCCCGAGGTCTATAACACAGGCACGCAGCATGTCCTCCAATATCTAAATAGTCCTCTCAGTCTGCCCATATGTCTAAGAGTGGTAAACGGTACTCAAACTTAGTTTAGTTCCCAAAGCTTTTTGCAGACTCTCCTAAAATCTAGACACAAACATCGGGTCTCTGTCAGAAACAATCTCAGCTGACACTGCATGCAACCACAACACAACATCAATGTATAACTCTGCCAACTTATTTAATGGAGTACCAAATCTAATAGGAAGAAAATGCGCACTCTTTGTAAGTCTATCGACAATGACCCAGATTGCATCATTCTTAATAGTCTTCGGTAGGCCAACAACAAAATCCATGAAAATTTGATCCCATTTCCATTAAGGCACTTCTAATGACTGTAGTAATCCACTAGGCGTTTGGCGCTCGGCCTTCACCTGTGGACAAATCAAGCACTTAGCCACAAAATCAGCAATATCTCGCTTCATGACTCTCCACCAAAAGCAACTACTCAGGTCTCCATACGTCTTCGTGTCTTCAGGATGTACTAAAAAGCGAAAACTATGTGCTTCTTCCATGATATCCCTCTTAATTGCTGGATCATTAGGTACACATAATCTATCTCCAAAATATAATGCTCCATCATCATGTAGCAAAAAGTCTGAAGATTCTCCATTGGACACCTTATCTTTCATCTTCATTAAAAAGGAGTCATTTTGCTGCGCAATCTTGATCTTCTCTAACAATGATGGTTGTGCAACCAGATTGGCTAAAAAACCACCCTTCTTATCATGAATGCACACCTCAATCTGCATTTCCTCCAAATCTCTAAGTAGCTTTGGCTGAGAAGTGATCAGGGAAGCCAAGTTGTCCACGGACTTTCTGCTCAGTGCATCTGCAACTATATTTATTTTCCCAGGATGGTAATTAATGGTCACACCATAATCCTTGATCAACTCCAACCATCTCCTCTGCCTCATGCTCAACTCTTTTTAAGGAAGCAAGTATTTTAAGCTCTTGTGGTCTGTATAAATCTGGCAAGGTCCTCCATAGAGGTAACGTCTCCAAATCTTTAAAGCAAATATCACCGCTGCAAATTCCAAGTCATGCATTGGATAATTCTTTTCATGAAGCTTTAATTGTCGGGATGCATAGGCTATCACCTTCTCATTCTGCATCAGCTCACAACCTAGCCCTTTCTTTGAGGTGGCACTGTAGATGGCAAAGTTACCCTCATCAGCAGGTAGTGCAAGTGGGGGGATGGATACTAACCTTTTCTTTAACTCTTGAAAGCTCCTTTCACATTCATCTATCCACTCGAACTTCACTCTTTTTTGAGTCAAACCAGTGAGAGGAAGTGTTATTTGTGAAAATTCCTCAATGAATCTTCTATAGTGACCATCCAATTCCAATAAGCTTATAACTTCTATTGCATTTCTGGGCGGGTTTCACTCCAATACCGCTTCAACTTTCCTTGGATCCATTAAGATCCCATCTTTGGATATCACATGGCCTAAGAATTCCACCTTGTCAATCCAAAACTCACACCTCCTCAACTTGGCAAAGAACTGGTGCTCATGTAGGGTTTGCAATACCATCTTCAGATGTTCCTCGTGCTCCTCCTTACTCTTAGAGTAGATCAATATGTCATCTATGAATACAATAACAAATCGATCCAGGTATTGTCGAAGCACCCTGTTCATCAAATCCATGAAAGCAGCAGCTGCATTTGTTAGCCCAAAAGGCATAACTAAGAATTCATAATGGCTATACCTGGATCGAAAGGTAGTCTTAGCCACATCCTTCCCCTTGATCTTTAGTTGATGAAAACTAGTTCGTAGGTCAATCTTGGGAAAGACCTTAGCACCTTAAAGCTGATCAAACAAGTTATCAATTCGAGGCAAAGGATACTTAGCACCTTAACAGTGACCTTATTTAGTTCTCTATAATCAATGTATAATCTCATACTGCCATCCTTCTTCTTCTCAAACAATACTAGAACGCCCCATGGTGAGACACTAGGTCGAATGAAGTCTTTATGTAACAATTCCTAGAGTTGCACCTTCAATTCACATAGTTCAAAAGCGGCCATTCTATAAGGAGCTTTAGATATGTGTCCACTACTAGGTAATAGATCAATTTCAAACTCAATTTTCTTACTTGGAGGCAACCCAAGTAAATCTTCTGGAGCGACCTCAAGGAATTCCCTGACAATGGGAATGTCATTTACCTTCACATCATCCCTTCTATTGTCAAACACATGACAAAGGTATCCTCCACATCCCTTCCTCAAGGACCTTCTAGCATTCAGGGCTGAGATTATCTTAGTAAAAGTCCTAAAGTTTTTACTCCCTGTAGGAAGATTTAACCTGTTCTCATGATAAGAAAACTCTGGGTAGTTAGGAATCTGAAACACTGCCCTTTTTCCAAACAATCCAAATGTGCGTGATAAGAAGGCAACCAATTAATCCTTAGAATCACATCAAAATACTCCATACCTAGGAGCACTAGATCTGTTACTAACTTCATATCACCTATTTTAATCACATAAGCCTTACACACAAGATCAACAATCACATCATACCCCAATGGGGTTGCTACACAAAAGGGTTAGTCTAGCAGTTTCGGCTCACAAGTCAACTTAGAGGCAAATTTCTTATCCACAAAACGGTGGGAGGCCACGGTGTCAAATAATACATGCGCACTAGTAGAATTGATAGGAAGGGTACTTGTCATCACACGGTCACTGGCAGTCTCATCCTTCTGGATCATAGCAAATACTCTAACATTACCTCTGGGTCCCTGTTTGTTATCACTGGCTTCGTTCTTGGCGCCATTCTTGAGAGAACAATCACGAGCTATATGTCCTTTCTCTTTGCATTCAAAGCACACCCCTAACTTCCTGTAGCATTCACCAAAATGGACCCTTCCACAGTGCTCGCATTTTCTACGTCCAGAGCTAGAACCCTTTGGATTCTTCTTTTGGAACTTCTTGTCATTGCCACCAGATTGGTTACACTTTCCACCCAGAAACTTGCCATCAGATGACCTTTTCTTGGCAGAATATTCTTGCTCCTCCAACTTCAAATCTGCTTCAACTTTTAGAGCACGTTCAAGGACCTCCTTGTATTTCTTAAAGATAACACTTGACAGACACCTCCTAATACGAGGGAGGAATCCCCTTTTGAATATGTTTGCTTTACTCTTTTCAAATTCCATGATGCTTGGGCAGAAACGTCCCAATTCATGAAACCTATTGGCATACTGCAATACCGTCATTTGCTCTCCTTGTCTTAGCTCATAGAACTCATTCTCCTTTATCATTCTTAGTGCTTTGGGAAAAACTGATTATAAAAAGTCTCCTTAAGTTCCTCCCAAGCCAAGGGCTTAGTAGTGTTTTGGTACGCTACCTTAGCTGTTGTCCACCAAAACTCTGCATTCCTCTTAAGAAAGAGGGTGGCTGCTCGAACCTTATCTTCATTAGTAATTGGCATTGCCTCAAACAAGGTCTCCATCTCAAATATCCATTTTTTGGCTTCCAAAGGATCATCATCTCCTTCGAACGTCCGGGCTCTCAAATTTGACAACCTCTCAAATGGGGTCTCCTCAATTCGTCAAGTAAGAGGAGGAACAGCTTGGACTTGTTGTTGATGTTGCAAAAGATTAACCATGAGTTGTTGCATCGTTGCAACATGAAATTGGTTAGAAAAGCCACTCGAATTTTGGCCATTTTGACCATTGAGTCTATTCTCTAGTTGGACATGTTCTCCACTAGGGCGCTCCTCTTCTGTATTATCCTCTGATTCACTGGGGTGCTTCTCAATCGGGGCGGACCCTGCTTTTTCCCCTCAAAGTTCTCTTTCTCTTCAAGGATGCCAGTGTTTCACCCCTGTCAATCATCTTAACCTATACCCGCATCATACAAGAAACCACATTGTCAAATGACTTTTACACTTCCATATAATCAAGACACCAATTCAAATAGTCAGCTAAATCCCTTAACACCAACTTTCTTAACAAATAATGACCTAGACTCTCATCTTAACACTTGAATTTCTCAATAGTTCATATTCTGGCTCTGATACAACTAAATGTAATGCCCCCAAATAATATACCAAATAGGCTTAAGTAAAAAAGGGTGCTACACTGCCATACTATAATGAATGCCCTCATCATAGTATGAAGCTCGAAAACTTCTAATTCACAATTCCTCAATTTCCATAAAAGTTCCAATAATATATAACAAAATCCCAAACAACATCCAAATTAACAATTTAAAGCCATAGTACAAATATCAAAATTACAATATCTCAAATAGTCCATAATATTCCACTACGGAATTATTTAATACTTAAACTATGACAATTAAATTAATTCTCGAAATAGGAAGCCACTCTATCTTCCTCATCCTTTAGGAATTTGCCATGAGCTACTAATCTGGAAAGTCAAGGAATTAGGTGAGCAAACAACACACTCAGCAAGTACACCATACACCCTACCCAGATCAGGGCATAATACTTAAAGCGGAATTTATCTTTACAGTTTCATGTTACAAGAAGCACAAATCACCACTTTATACTTCAATTTATTTCACAAGAGCTCTTGGTAAAACTCACAGATCAATCGAAAGCTACGACTGGCATTATTCTCGCGACAATGTCACAGATCGACATTCATATATTTCACATTCGAATCAATTCTAAGTTGATTATACCCATCAAGGTCAATGTAGTATCTGCCAGTTTAGTGGAACTAACAGATCAATCAGAGACTATATGCCGGTATTATTTCTGTGATAGGGTCACAGATCGACTTTCACGTATTTCACATTCTTTCGTCGATAGACCCCTGGGGGTCACGTTGCATCTGTGAGCTAGTCCCATAAAACCTTTCAATTCAAATAACAAGTTCACAATAATTTTTTTCACATGATCACAAGTACAAATTCTTCAAAAATTCACATATTTCAACGTCATATCAACGTATAAATCAATAAAATCCAAATCGCAAAAGTAGTAATCATGCAATCAATCAAACACATATGTCCGAACCTACTTTAACAAACTAATAAACCATTCAAAATATAAGTCTCACACATCAAATCATGCAAAGTAATTTTTCACATTTCACAAACAAGTAGGGAAAGTGGTACACTTACCTTCACTATCTTCTAATCCAAAAATCTGACTCTTATTGTGAATTAGCTTCGAAACCTATCAAGAGCGGAAGTCAAAATTTGAGATTGAAAAGAGAAAGAGAGATATGAGAGAAAACGAGAGAGAAACAAGAGAGAGGGATGTGAGCGAGAGGGTTACAGTGAGAGGCATGAGAGTTACGCTGGGTTTGGGGCTTTCCTGGGATATATATATATATATTTATTCCACTTATTTTAATATAACTAGTGGATCCCATTTTCTGATAATTAATCAATTTAATTTATTTTACCCAATCAGAATAACAGTGAGTTCTAATTGTATTATAATACCTAACCTAATTCAATTAGACTGGGTATTACACTAAATTCACATAATACATTTATACAGGGATTAAATTAACACAATTAAAAATGTAGGAACCAAATACATAAAATATTATATAAAATATATAAAGTAAAAAGATATTACCCAGAGCACATGAAAATGACAAATACTAGTAAAGTAATAGTTGAGCGAGGCGCGGATCATGCTATCTTTAAGACGGTTTCGGGCCCCTCTCCGATCTAAGCCGGTGCAGTAGGTTCCGGAGCTCCGCCTCCAGGATACAACGTCCAACTAGCCAGCTGACGCTTTCTCGGTCTGCACAATCTCGACCGCCAGAGCCTCTTACTTAGTCAAAATCCTTTTCAACCAACGGAATGTTAAATATTTTTTTCTTTTTTTAAAAAATTTGACCCCCACGGTTGAAGTTTCATCATGCGAGTATATATAATGATCAATTCCTCCAAGCATTCGATCCCAAAATCAATTTTGCAATTAATCACATGCTTTTTTTTACTTTCTTACTAATTTACTCAATGGTATAATGTAAAGACTAATAATAATGCAATTTAATTGATTTACACAATTGTAACCAATTCAAAATGTATTAAAACACTCTTAACAAGTGTCATATTTAAACTTGAAAACATTACAGAAAATATTTTTTAAATTCTAGAATTTTAAGATTTAAATGCCAAAATTCAATGGGTCATCAATTTTTTTCCAAACTCAGTAGAGGTATTGTTAATATGATGATAATTGGTAAGAGATGATTTTTTATTAAAATATCCAACATTCCCCCACTTATTTTAATAAAAGATGGAAGATATAAAACAACTTTGACTAAGTGAGGATCTCATGCATCATGAGAGTAGTAATGCCTTTAAACCCTAGCTTAATGTTTCAGCAACTCCCACACTAGAACCATAGTGGACTTAGCCTTTAAACCTTGGTTGCTTGAGGGCATGCAGAGTGCTTCACACACATGGTATCCAAGGTATCCCATAGGCTCTCTAAAGCGTGCACATTACGGCCCTGTGTATTATCCTGGATTCATTTGCACTTTAGAGAGTTAGCCTAAGCTCTCATAGGAAGCAACCTTATTTCCACACTCATATAGGTGGGTCTATCAGGAGTGCATTTTGTAGCCTTACACCTCACCCCAACATAGGGGCTATAGACCTCATTAAGAGCATAACTAGCTCAACATCAACACCGCCACAAGTAAGCATGCCGCACAATAGGGATGGACTAAAATAAAGTAAAAAGCATGCTAACCCCCCGATCACTCCATGATTCGTTTGCCCCTTTTCAGGGTATCCTCATTGGTGAACAATTTCTTCTTTGGGCTTAAGTCCCATCCCCCTTGATACTGTCCAGATCTCAACTCTATTTAAAGCTTTTATACCCTTGAATCACATTATATTTTCGTTGGCACTGTTAATAATAGATCTGGACCTACCATTGTCATGGTATCACACTTTTCCATTCATATCTTATCTTAGTGGCACAAGAGAACTATGTATTATATATTTTTCCACCACTTCCAAACAACATAAGTCTGTTGTCGCTTCCTTGCATCATTGGCACTACACGACTTTTGACGCTTGCCCAACAATAATCTCACAAGCCACATTGTGGTAACGTCCATCATGGACAACAATCCAATCTCAAGATGCCATTATTCGTGATTGCCTCATTCATGACGTATTGTCAATCATATAATATGTCATATTACATGCTTCCAACATACAGGAGTATGAGATGAAGAATTAATCATTTGAGTCAATAAGGTTGCAACTATCAATTTGACTTTGTGATAATTTTTGCAATATCAATATAATCTCTTACATAAGACACCAGCTGAATTTGAAAAACTAGCCAGTGGTGAACTTTGAATTAGCATCACACCACCGGATCACTTTAGACAGCCATAGTCAAGACTCTAGGTGCTACCCTCATTTGCTTTATTTATCCCTTAAGCGAAATATACTACTCAATGATATGGACTTCGGTTCATTATAGAACTTATATCAATACTAAAATGTCCAACGCATTTTTTTAATTACAATTAATCAAAACGAGCAAAGCCTAATAGCGTCATTATCCAACAAAGAAAGAGTATAAATTACTTATCCTTATTCCTCAAGGAAGATGCATCAGGCTTTTCAAAAGATTCTCAATGCGGTTAGCTCCCACTATTAGAGAAACTCAAGATGGGTATATGTTATCAAATGATGTTCGTGATTACCAAAATATTCCACATGGTTACAATAATTACTAAAACACTAGTGTACCCCAAAATTCTAAAATCTTAAAGCAATAGTGATGTTCCTCCCTACTTAGGCTCATCAAACAAATTCCTTGGTATAAACTAAATAAGTGAAAAGACTTTAATTTAATAGGACCAAGATGACAATTCTCATGTCATTTTTTACTACAATTCTCCATCTCTCATTACACATTGAACTCTTCTACATCTTTTCTTGACCCCCACTATTTATAAAAATTCCACATAAAGACATTTAGATATAGACAAACTATCACGCATTTTGACCCTTTTTCCGACGAAATGAAACTGATGAAGTTAAGATTGCCACACCCTTCAATGTTATTCAATAGAATATAGCGGAACAAGATGTGATAATTAAATATTATTTTTTACTACAAATATATATTAACATATTTGCTATACGGTCCCTTGGCCACAGTATGACAGGAACATGTGTTCAGGCGTAATCACACGAAGCATCAGAATGTTCACCGGATTGAGTTAGTGTAATCTATATTCTATATTCTATATCTATCTATATCTATATCTATATTTTAAGTTGAAGATGGTAACTACCCTATCCCCTTTAAAATCCTCCCATTTCTATGTCCTTAAATTCTCAAGCTTCTATAATTTTTTAAAATAAAAATAAGAAGAACATTAAAACCAATTAAAGAAAAACATAACTTCTATTGTAACTTACTACCATTACATCCATCACCCCACTTTTATTTCAACTTTCTCTATAAACAAATAAATAAAAGAAATGATATTTTAACTTCCATCCGCACTTTCATTTTAACTTCTTCTTTTAGAAATTAGAAACTAATTCCAGTAAAGTTCCACAACATAAAAAAAATACATTTTAAAGAAACTAGGACGGTAAACAAACGATACAAAATCAGGCATTGCAAATCAGTTTTCATGTTCGCTCTAAATGTAATGATGTTCGAGGTCTTCTAAACATTCGAGGTAAGAAATGATCTATACTTCAATTAACTGTTACGGCTATGTAACGTCTTAGAAAAATTCAAGGTTACACTAATTGATATAGTATCTGTTTGCTTCGAAGTGTGAAGATAATAATTATTGTCAACAAAATTATTAAGAATATCGTTAATTTCTATTCATTTGTGATTGCTTACAGAAATTTCAGATTGAATTAAATTTTAGAATTAATTAATTATTTTAAATATTGATGTTTCAACAGTGTTATGTGAAGAACTCATGGTAAACTTCAATGATACTTTGCGGCATGTAGGCATGTAGGCTGCAATTGGCACATAAATGTCTGCCAACAGACGGTAGGCAACTACGTGTGTTTGAAATCAATCAAAATTCAAAGCTAAGCTTATACAGATTCAACTTAGTCCAATCTCCAAGCAAAATTCGAGTTTTAACATGTCTAACCCAAACATTTTATATTGTTCCAAGTGCGAACATATGATTTTGATCATAACAGTTTCAAAATGCATACAATGGCCAGTTGCCCCATACCTTTAACATTCTCTTTTGGAATAAATTGAGCTGGTTGCTTAGTTGGGCGGACCTGACCCAACTTATTCCGAACAAGACTGAGTAGGTTCTTTGGGATGGAAGCTAGGCTCAAGCTCCCATTGGGAAGTCAGCTGCTGGCATGCCCGGTCCTGGCTAGCTTGCAAGACGAACAAGGCGGTTAGAGGGGCCTGCGGTGGTGGACCGCGGGAGACCACTTTGATGCTTAAGTCAGTAAAGGCAGTGATAATGAATAAGCATAAGGTAAATGGCATAGAGTAAATAGGGATTTGTTATTAATATGTAAGAGGAGAGAGATGAGGGGTCCCGAGAGAAAGAAAGTATGGGACATGAGGCCCTGGGTGAGCTGGGGCTAGCCTCTTGAAAGTGGAGTGTGAGGGATGGTATTTCTAAGAGTGGAGGAAAGGTGGTGGAAGGCTGGCATAGGTTGCTTAACATAGAGGGTAAATGTTGGCGGCTGGGTGATGATTGGTTGGGTGGTGGCGGCTTTCCCTTGAGGGGGAAGCAAAGCACACCATTGGTGGGTGAAGTTGGCGACAGGGTGCCTTGTGGTGAGGGGATGGTGGCGTCGTGGTATGTATGCTTGCGGGGGAAGCAAAGGGTACCAGGATGCCATGAACACCCGGTGTTGGCGGTGTAGTGGGTGCTGCCAAGGTTGTAGCGTCATGGATTCGCGTAAGATCCTTGCCACATAGGGGGAGCAAGGGATGTTGGGAAGCTTCTGTGCATAGTGAAGTCGGTGGAGCAAGGTCTTGGCCGCATGAAGAGGGCCGCCAAGATTAGGCCGTCATGGTCTTGTGTTTGGGGTTTGCCTTAAAGGGATGATAGGAGTGTTGTCACGGTCATGCCACCATGTTAGGTGCCACTAATGAGCTGCTAGTCTATTTCCCTAACAATTACCCCCCACTCCATGGGCAAATATGAACCTTTTCATATTCGTCTGTGGAGTGTATTCAAGCTCTCAGAGGTCTACGTCTTTACCTCTCGTGCTGGCGTATTCATTCGCTCCCTAATTCCCCTAAACATCTGAACAGCCACAGGGGTTGTGCCAAGTGTGATAGCTACGCCATGTAGTGATGGCGCGATTAGGATATTAATAGAGGAAAAGGTATGATGCTTTTCTTGTGAGTACGCGAACTGAATGGGTTTATGGATGAGTTGACACGCGTCAAGGAGTTGTCCCATCAACCAGTTCTTTGGTTAAATCTCAGCTATTCTTTTTATGGGTTGAATCTGGGCCATTGATTGACCCTTCTTCTTCCGCCATTTTTCATCTTTCTCATTTCTAATTTAGTTTCGAAACCCTAAGGCCCAAATCTTCCAAATTTTCATGTTTCGTACCTTAATAGCTGCAACTTCTTGCTTTTTTGGTTCGAACCTCATCTAAGGTGGGTAAGAGATCTTGTTTTTGAGCCCTAATTTACCTTCTCCATCTTTCATAACTGAAAAACCATGGCTGGTACTACCGAATCTCATGAGCGTGAGGCTTGTACTGGGCATTCTATGGGTGAAATTGTTGTTTACGCTGGCAATCCTGCTGAAGGAGAAGGGGGTGCTCCCAGGACATGTGAAGAAGCTTCTATTTCAAATCAACAAGCCATAGGGAGGGCTATCTCAAAGCCCATTCCAGATCATCCTCCTGTTGTGCATTACACAACGGAGCGAGCTCGGCTTGCAAAAGAATTCCTGGATGTCGAGCTTTTATTGTAGAGACGTCAGGCGAGGGTGGAGTAGAAATGTTGCGCTTGAGGTATTATTTTGCTAATGATTATGGAATTTGAGGTCCTATGGAGAATGAATGCCCTCTATACCCGCCAAGGGGTTTTTCGCGGCTAGCATGAATGCACTTGACGCGGGCTTACGGTTCCCAGTTCCTCAATTTGTTTCCAATATTTTGTATACACGGTTTTCCCTTGTCAGGTAACACTAAACGCATACAGGAGTATTTATGGCTTCTTATTGGGTCATTTCATTGACGAGCTTCAACCGACCCACAAGGTTTTTAATATTTTATTTTTGGCGAAGCAAGGCAATAGTGGTACTTCTTTCGAGCATCGAGGGGGAGCAACTTTTATTAAAAGCAACCCCTCTAATATATTTGGCCTGAGGTGGAGACTATGACTCCGGAGGAGCGCCAAATATACGATTACTTTACCGGAGATTTTGAAGGAGACAAGTTTTTGGCCACCCGGGAAATGATGGAGCAAGAAATAGTTTTGGCTAAAGCGGGAGTGAGCCAGAAGCCATTTCCAGGTACATGCGTCATTTGGTGAGTGTTTAGTTTGCTTTCGTTAGGTTGTGAGGTGTTAACTTTTTCCCCTTTTCAGCTCAAGAGCTTGAAGCATTAGACATTTGGGGCCTTTCATCTCTTACTACTGGAAAGAGAGGGAAGATGCGTCATCCTGTTCTTGGGGGTCGGAAGTCAATAAAGAGGTCTTCACGCCAACTGTCTTCATCTACCACAGGGAAGGCGCCTCCTCATATGCGTTGTCGTTTGGCAGGTGGGAGAGCTTTCGCGCCTCAAGATGATCCTGTCACTGAGACTGAGGATGATACGGCCAGGAGGGATAGGTCTCCATCCTTGGCAGCCCAGAGTCCCCCTTTATAGATCCCTAAGAGGATCATAGTCATGGGTTTACTTAGTGGGCAAGGACCCAAAGGGGAACTAATGGGTCTAGAGTCTTCCTCCTCCTCATTAGTTAGCTGTGAATTTAGGTCCCTTTCTCAGTATTTGAAGGGACTTTCTTCTAGATATCTTGGAACGGAGTATGGAGTACCCTCAGCCGAGTTGGCGTCTCTTATTTCCTAGGCGAGGGATGCTCTTTACTTTGTCTCATAGTTTTTCTTCATGTCTTATGTGTCACATGCATTTTTATAGGGGTTCAGTGCGGTAGGAATGGTTTTGGCAGCGGTTCTAGAGAAGGACACCACCCTTCAACATTCTCACAGTGAGCTTGCATCCTGTTTAGCAGCCTTGAAGGATGCCCAGGAGCAGCGCCAAACGAGACTGATTGAGGAGCTGTGGGTAGAAAACGCTGGGCTAACAGCATCCCTATCAAAAAAGGATCACGCTATGCAGGAGTCTCAAGACAGGCTTGAAAGACTTCTCGCCAACATACCCACCTGGTTGGTGGGTGCAAGGGAGGTGGCGGTAGAGGATTACCTTGCCAGCCTTGATTTTTCTGAGGTGAAGAGTCAATTGTACTAGGGTGAGGCAGATAATGCTTTGGCTAAATTCCAAGGGAAAGTTTGAGGTGTCGCTCTTTAGCTTGACGCAGCCTCGCTCCAAAGGGTGGCTGGGGAGGTTAGTAAGGATATGGAAAATTAAGCGGGGAGTGGGTCTAGTTCTCAAGATGATGAAGAGGACTAGATTTTATTTTTGGTTGCGATGTTTTTTGTTAGCTTTCTAGCTTATTTTTTGTTATAAGTATACCTGGTCTTGAATGCTTTTTTGTTAGCGTTGTCTTAGAAGGCATTTTTACTTTTTAATGATGATGCTTATAACTTTTTGGGAATCCTTGACTTAAACGTTGTAACTAGACAAGTGATAGGCAAGGATGATACTTTGACATATTTTTAGTTCTTTGGATGAGCCAAACGTTGGCTTGTTGTATATTAGTTAATATACGCATACCTTTGTTGCTGTTGGGTTTATGCATTGAGTGTGCTTCTTCTTCGGTGTTAGATAATGTTATCAAGGAGTTCCCTTAAGGTGCTTTTTGTGATGGCGACTTCATATTTGTTTAGGAAGCCTTTAGTGTGTGAATACCCTTAATAATTGGCTGGCTATCAGATGGTGTTGGGTAATGGCGGTTTAGTATGTACATCGTTGATATGTATGGCCTTTACCTTTACCGTGAGCGGGCTGTAGGTGCCCTGGTGGAGCATAACACCTCTTTTTGAATGATGGATTCACCCCGGTAGCCTTTATTTGTGACTTTGGGCTCTTAGCGTGAGTGTTGGTACTCGCCATTTGTATGTGATTCCGTAGTGTATCTTGGAGTCATGTGATATAATGAACCCGCCAATCTTAACCTTTGGCTTGATTGTAGATTTTGCTAACTTTGTGATTTACAACATGTGGTCTTTAATCCTTTGTATTATGATGACCAACCCCCTGCCTTTGGTTGTAAGCTAAGCAGTAGCGTTTAATGAATAGCTAAGTAACCAACCCCTTGCCTTCAGCCGTGGGCTGAGGTGGAGCGTATTATGTAGGGACATGTATGTCTTTGCCTTCCTGAGAAGGGCTAACAATGTAAAGGAGTTTCGCCTACCAGAAATGGGCTTGCGGCTACAAGTATGTCTTTGCCTTCCTGAGAAGGGCTTACAGCGCATAAAAGTTTCTTGCTAGCCCCCGGCCCTCAGCCGTTACCTAGGACGGAGCATACTTGTTCGATGAATAGAGAGTGGGGAGTAGCATAATTCCATACCATAATCCAATTCCAAAGTTAATTAACAAATGGCTGGTAGTGTCAACCTTGACATATGATGAGTAGCGTATTTTAGTAGAATCATCAATCGTCATTAATGATTGGCAAATCCTATAGGTGCCAAAAGGAAATTCATAGGATTAAAATAAGCAACGAGTTAGTTGAAGTTTCTTTGGGGCATATTGAATTGTCCATAAGAATTGCTTCAAGCTAACATACCTAAGTAGGTACTTGGGGCCTTCCTTCTTGGCGCATTGAACTGGCTTGAAGGAAGGTTTTGCGCGCCTATGCATGATTAGAGATCAATGAGCGTGCCTTACACATGTAATTAGAGGGAGTAGAATATTTCTCAATACTTCCCTGGAGTATCGAAGTTACATGAAGGAACGTTGGATCAACCAGTTGGCAGCAAGATGCTTCACGCCTTATTTTTGGCAGAAAATCTTTGTCAAGTTTGTTAATAATAGTCACCCACCTACTTTCTTGGCGGTAAATTTTTAATTGATGTGTCTTACACCAAATTCATTGGCGGCAAGGTTTAGGCAAGCTTATTGAAGGTAGAACGTCTGTTATTGAGTCCCTCACCAAGCTTGTTGGCGAGTTTTGGTGACTCATGATGACGCACGTAGTGGTGAGCCCTTGGCCAAATTTGTTGGCTGAAGCCCATGATTAAATTTGATTGAAATTTTTCTGGCAGGTATGGTGATGTCAATCACTCACCAACATCCTCAGTGGTGATGTACTTGTTAATGAACCCCACACCAACTTCGTTGGCTAAAATGAGTTGGCGGATTGTAAGATCTCACCAAGTTTCTTGGCAGTAATATCTAAATAGGCTACTGGGTATAGTTAATTGGTTATTGAACCCCCATGCCAGGTTTCTTGGCGGCAGTTTGTTTGGTAAGAGGGTATTTTATGGTGAAATTCCCGCCAAACTTGCTCGATACGGTTTCAGTCCTTGTTATTTAGGTGTATCTTTTTATCATGTTGGATTATGGTAACACCATCCATATAATTACCGGTAGTATATGTTGGTGAGTCTTTAGCCAAGCTCACTGGTGGAATTAGTTGGTTAGCATATGGACTCTAGCAAACTTGGCTAGGAGTAATTTGATGGGTCCTTTTGGGAAGCTGATTGGTGAAAGCCCTCAGATGAACTCATTGATTAATAGGGTATTGGTAGCACCAAACCAAGCTTATGGGCGAGCCCCCTATCAAAATTGTGGGTGGTAGTCCCCTGTTGTGTTGGTTGGAGGTATTGGGTTGGTTGGTGAGACTCAGGCCGACCTTGTTGGCGGCATTTCTTGTTTCAATTAAACTTGTTGATTGGCGAAAACTGCTCGCAAAATATAGACTTTAGCTTATTTTCTCGATTTTTGGCCTTAGTTGGACTAGTTTTGCAAGCTTTGCATGTAAAGGTGGTTTGAGATATCTCGAATGGCTACAATTGTAAAAAAAAACAAGTTAAATCTTGGTGCCTCGAGGCTTCTCGCCTATGGAGGGGACATGTTGATCCTAAGAGATAAATTGATCCTTAAAATCGAGTTTTTCTTGTATAGCCCCAAGCCGTTAACTGGGTTGGAATTACCTCATATTGCTGAGACGTTAATTCCAGCCCCCAACTTGGCGGAAGGCGTGAGTGTTTTGCCGAAGTCATCGGGCCGAACGCTAGCAAGCTATCCTTCCCATAGATGGCGCCGCTTGTTTCGGAATAAATTGAGCTGGTTGCTTAGTTGGGCGGACCAAACCCAACGTACTCCGAACAAGACTGAGTAGGTTCTTTGGGATGGAAGCCAGGCTCAAGCTCCTGCTGGGAAGTCAGCTGCTAGCACGTCCAATCCAGGTTGGCCTACATGACGAACAAGACGGTTAGAGGGGCTTGCGGTGGTGGACCGCGGGAGAACCCTCCGATGCCTAAGTAAAGGCAGTGATAATAAATAAGCGTAAGGTAAACGGCATAGAGTAGATAGGGATTTGTTATTAATATGTAGGAGGAGAGAGATAAGGGGTCCCGAGAGAGAGAAAGTATGTGGCGTGAGGCCCTGGGTGAGCTGGGGCCCGCCTCTTGAAAGTGGAGTGTGAGGGATGGTATTTATAAGAGCGGAGGAGGGGTGGTGGAAGGCTGCCATAGGTTGCTTAACGTAGAGGGTAAAGGTTGGCGGCTGGGTGATGATTGGTTGTGTGGGTGGCGGCTTTCCCTTGAGGTGGAAGCAAAGCACGCGATTGGTGGGTGAGGTTGGCGGCAGAGTGCCTTGTGGCAAGGGGATGGTGGCATTGTGGTACTTATGCTTGCAGGGGAAGCAAAGGGTGCCAGTATGCCATGAATGCCAGGTGTTGGCGGTGTACTGGGTGCCTCCAAAGTTGTAGCGTCATGGACTCGCGTAAGATCTTTGCCGTGTAGGGGGAGCAAGGGATGTTGGGAAGCTCATGTGCATAGTGGAGTAGGTAGAGCAAGGTCTTGGCAGTATGAAGAGGGCCGCCAAGATTAGGCCATCATGGTCTCGCATCTGGGGTTTGCCGTAAAGGGATGACAAGTGTGTTATCATGGTCATGCCACCATATTAGATGCCGCCAATGAGCTACTAGTCTATTTCCCTAACACGTTCATATTTCACATTATACGTTGTTTGTTGATTTTAAGCCTCAACTTATTTAGAAAAGGTACACATTATTGATATATGCTTTGATTGCTAAAGATCATTATATACACTAATTATTGAGTTGAAAAAGAATGTTGGCACTCTTATAAACTAATTGTATTTATGTTGACTATTCGGGGGAGCCGAAGTTATATACTCTATAACATAGATCTTATCCGCACAAGTAATGAAGAACATACGAAAGCTTTAGAATATTCTACTAATTTTAATTTACCAAAAATGTGTTGATTGAAAATCAAAATAATCCAACCCATTTAAATTTCACTCAAACCTTAAAATAAAAAAATTATGGAAACAAAAGTCATAAAGTACTAAACAAATGAAGCAAACATACAAGTCTTCATATAATGTGATATATATATTTGAAAAATGCAATGGGAGCACGGAGTATATGTAACACTGTACATATTTGTAACGCACGTACAAATATTTAATCATATTTATAATGTATAATAGATACAAGACATAAAGATATATATAGGAGATCATGTATCAAAAACTATATGAAATTACTACGTTATGTGATGTAAGTAGCACAAGAGAAATTATGATACAATGCTCAAAAAATAAAACTTATGACACAAGACATTTCAAAAGCAAAATGTCTTTGCACATTTCAATGTCATCAATATATACCTATCAAATTTTGGGACAGTAGCAAACTTTTGTTGCCATTCATTATTTAGAAGTATGACTACTGGATCACCTTGAGTACAGGCGTCGGACTCTATCGAAATGGTCTCTATCAGAGCAATGCTTCTTTGTGGAAGATAACATACTTCACCATTGGAGGGCGTCACACCTTGGTGAGGTAGGGGTCTCTCAAAACTTTTGCATTCATGGGTCTATTTTAGTCTACTACAATTATAGTATATCATTTTTTTATTTGTGAAACTATATCTACTATAATTTCTCTAGTGAAATATAATGATATTTCATAGAAAAATTACATCACAAAATTCTACAAGACACATAATTCTGAACATATCGACAAAAAAGCAATTCTAAACATAAAAAATAATTTCCTAAACTAACTAATATATTCTTATATATCATTCTGTACTTGTTGGATTCACCGCATTTCGTATGTTAACTTCTCACTACTTGATATTGGAAATAAAAATTTAATGATAACATCCCACGCTTTGCACCTAGTAGAAAATAAAATCTTTAAAAGGGATGTACATAAATACAGAGAAAGAGAGAAAATTATCATGGTCCACTCGAAAATATAATAGAAAGATCAAGAAATCAAAGGGTTGCAACATAGACATTGATTTACAGAGTTGTTTCCTTTAACCTTCTACATCGAGATTGTTGAAGAGAGCACATAAACCTTTCACCAACAATATTTCACAAGACTCATACACAATAAGGTTTCTCTAGTCCTATGTCTATCACTTTGTTTATTGTAATTTACACAATTTATTATTGATATTACTTATGTTACTGAAAATATATCATGTAACTATTTATAGATTGTTTGATTTTAATTTATTTGTTTCCGGTTTTGTAATAACAATCTGATCTAAGTCGTAAATTTTTACGTAAAGTACTTCAAAGGCACTTTTCTTAATTGTATGACAAATAAATCGTAAAGTTCATAAATAAATGAAGAAATAACAATAATAACATATTTTTCCAAAAAAGGAAAAAAAAAACATTACATTGACATTCAAGAAAATTCAAAAAGAAAAAGTGAAACACTAAACATCAATTGGTTCTAATAAAATTATTAAACAGTATAATAAACAAATACATACAAAGATTCCAAACAACGAAATAAAAACTACACAAGGTGGATTATTTTTTTTCCTACAAAATTACAATATTTAAAGCAAGAAAATAGTTTAGAAAATGAAACATAATTATTCATTGCCAAAAATTTTCAATGCATCAAGAAATCTCAAAAAAGTAAAAAACACATTGAGACACTGAATTCTTTTTACAAAACACAAAAAATAATGCATGAATTGATAAATACGATATATACATACATATATATATATATATATAAGTTCATTAAATATGGATACACGGGAATGCACTAGTATAACAGTTATTTAAATCACTAATAAGCATAATAAATGGAGAATTTGACTTGTTCAGTAAAGGTTTATAAATGATTAATTATTTTAGTATAATCATTCATATAAATCTAAATTGTGATAATTTTAGTCAAACTACAATATCACAATATATATATTATTTTTCCAAAACGACATTTTCAAAGTAAGCCTAGATGATCATATTACTCATAAGGTTTGCTATTCATGTATCCAAAATCTAATATACCAAAGATTCACACAAGGAACATAAAAAATTTGTAATAATTCTATTAGCCCCAACATTAAGATCAAAATACCGTTGCAAGCATAGCCTCTACCGACAAAAACATCATTCTCGATAATAATATAATCATCAGGCTCAAACTTATGTGTGAGACATGCCTTACTGAAGCTATAACCAGAAACATGGTTAATTCTAACTTAAGAGTATAAAGGACCTTTTTAAGGGGTTAAATGTTTCTGGAGGTAAACTTAATTCCCACAGTACCTACAACCAAAAACATGGTTAATTCTAACTTAACAGTATAAAGGACCTTTTTAAGGGGTTAAATATTTCTGGAGGTAAACTTAATTCCCACGGTAAGTTCACCTATATCCCATGGTGTGAGTGTTACCAAGCACAACCTTATTCAACTAAATAGTCTTTGTTTCACTTATCATGGTTACAGATCGTTCATCAACTATAATAGTTTGCAGCTTGAATTCATTTTTTATTTATTTTTATTATTATTTTCTTCCATGGTTTTGCCTTTAGATACAAGTTGGGTCTCAAACTTAAATATTTATTCTCGGAGTTCTTTTCATTAGTAGAAATAAAACTCACCTTACTAGATTACTAGATTATCGTAGAATGTCGAAACCGTCTTAAAATTGTAGGAACCAAATGCATAAAATATTATACAAAATATACAAAGTAAAAAGATATTAACTGGAGCGCATGAAAATGACAAATACCAGTAAAGTAACAGTTGAGCGAGGCACGGATCACCCTGTCTTTAAGATGGTTTCTCGCCCCTCTCAGATCTAAGCCGGTGCAGCAGGTTTTGGCACACAGTCTCCAGAATACAACGCCCAACTAGCCAGTTGACGCTTTCTCGATCTGTACAACCTCAAAAGTTAGAGCCTCCATAACACCTTACTTAGTCAAAATCCTTTTCAACCAACAGATTGTTAAATATTTTTTTCTTTTTTCGTAAATTTGACCCCCCACGGTTCGAGTTCCATCATGCAAGTATGCATAATGATCAATTCCTCCGAGCATTCAATCCCATAATCAATGTAGCAATTAATTACATGCTCTTTTTTTTTTCTTTCTTACCAATTTACTCAGGGTGGGTTTGGTTTAGCTTATTTCAGCTTATCTTTTTCCAACTTATTTGTTTCAATAAGATCTGTTAATTTAAGATCTGTATCTTTTGATACTAAAGTGTTTGGTTATGCTAGGCAGAAAGATATTTTTTACAAAATAAAGTGTTAAATGCAAGTTTAAAAAATAAACTTATCTATTATAATCTCAAAAATGATTTAATAACAAAAATCAATTAATAATAGTAAGTAGGAGAGAATGATAAAAATAGTTGGTCGTGGTAGTGGAAAGCGATGAATGTAGCGACCCATGGGCATAAAAATGGTTGTGGTAGGTGGGGGTGGTGATACCAAGTAAAGGTAAATCATAATGGTGGAGATTTAATGTTAATATAATCTTTTTAAAGCATTTTTATGAAATAAGCTGTGAAAAAGATCCAGTTTTGTATCTTTTTCTACTTAGTTATAAAATAACTTTTTGATCTTTCTACTTAAACTGTTAAAAAGATGTAAAAGATCTTTTCTGTCAACCAAACGCAAGCCCTGCGGTCAACTAGATCTTTTTCACAACTTTAAACTGTTAAAAAGTTGAACCAAATGCAGCCTCAATAATATAACGTAAAGACTAATAATATTGCAATTTCATTTATTTACACAATTGTAACCGATTCAAAATGTATTAAGACACACTTAACTAGTGTCATATTTAAACTTAAAAACATTATGTAAAATACTTTTTAAATTCTAGAATTTTAAGATTTAAATTCCAAAATTCAATAGGTCATCAATTTTTTCCAAACTCGGTAAAGGTACTGTTAACATGATGATAATTGGTAAGAGATGAATTTTTATTAAAATATCCAACAAAAAATATAAGGATTAAATTGATAAAAAGGACAAAGTACAAGAACCTTTGGGATAAATAACTCAAAAATTATTACTATTGAAATTTTGTTAAATAAATGTTCATAAATAAGATAATTAAGCTATAAAATTACAAATATATAATGACCTTGAATATAACAAAATCGATATATATCTGTAATTAATTTAATCTATAGTTATCGATAAATTAAAGTTTAAAATGGTTTGGTTCGGTTGGAAAAATTTTTGAAACTGTATTTTACAGTTTGATTTGGTTTTGATACGATTTTCATAAAACCCGGACTATGTACACCCCTAGTTGTGTGTAGTAAGTGTGCTGAATGCATGAGGGAAAGGCCTCCCAATATACATTGTAATTAGTCTAGCCTAGAGGAGGTGAACACAGACGGCCAATCACGCCACCCGGGATTGATCCCCACTATGAGTTGTGGCTCCCCTTTGTGAAAATTTTAGGGGATTCACTCCCCCCCCCCCCCCCCCCCCCCCCAAAAAGAAGCCCCAAAAAAATTAATATAAATTTTTTTTTTGTGTAGGTCCTAAATTTCTAATTTAGGTCTAGTAATTTAGTATCCAATTTTATATAATAAAAAATCTTGTAAATATTTTTTCTCAACATTTTAATTGTGTAATACAAAACTTTGAATCTTCACATATAATGCATGTGATAATTAATGGTTATTAACGGTGTCACAATGTGAGCATGATTGAAAAAATTGAAATTTTTTTGGATGATCTTTTGAAAAATTTAAAAGTTGTCATGATTAAATAAAAAGTTAATGCTTTTGAAGATAGTTTTGTGTAACCAGAAGTCTTTTACGAAATAAATTTTAAGGCAAAATCAAATATAATCAAAAGGACAATACTTAACTCCATAATCATGAGCACTTTTTCCGTACCCCTTTATTTTAATAAATTTATTTTTAAGTTGGTTTTTTTTTTTTGTTGGATGTTGGTAAATTATGCGAACTCTATTTATTTTTCAGTCTTCATTTCTATATTGAGTTGAATATTATATCTAATCATTAATATCTTGTTTGGCGTCTAAAATTGGAGTTTGGAGTTGCTGCTAAGACTAAAATTGGGTCCAGAAATCCCAATTCTACCATTTGTGTTACCTATTGGAACTGAAATTAGAATTCTACTGCCTAATTCTATCGAATTGGTTTGAATTGATAATGATATATTCTAATTCCTTAAGATGGGGGAAAGGGATTGTAACTCCATACACTCAACTGACAAAAATCCAAAATGATCCAACTCAATTAACTTGACACCCAAGATCACTTCAAATCAAAACACCCACCCCGCCTAGATTGGACCCAAATGTCAAAATAACTCTAACCCGAATTGATCTAACATGTCTTCGACTACCTTAAGGTCATAAATACCATAATCAATAAACCTAAAATAAGAGATGACTCAAACTAGAACTTACCCTTCCTGACTCAGGTCTAACTTGAATGGCACCAAATTGAGCGGATTCCAAACTCAAAATAAACCAACCTAAATGATGCAAAACAAAGAGGTGACTGAAACTAAACATGACGTAGAATGACTCAATAAGAACTAAATTGGACCTAGCTTAGGTAAACCCAAATTAGAAAACAACACAACTTGATTGACATGAAATCAAGATTGCTCTAGCATTAAATCACCCTACCTTGTTTGCTCCTTTTGTTTGTTTTTAGTGTGTGTGTGGTTGCTGAAAGAATAAAATTGAACAAACATGCAAAAAGGGACTTGCAGCGACTTTGGAGCAAGTCTAATTTACTAATCGCAGGGGTTTGGCCTCAATCAACCACCTCTAAAGAGGGTTGATACTTTTGGTTAATTCGACTTTGGTTTGCAATCATAATATGGATTCTACACTTGCCCCAATTAAGAAGACTTAATTATACTAATATGGTTTTTTGAGTTTAATGATTAGGCGGTAAAATAAAAGAATATAGATCTAGCCCAAGTGGTTCTGTCACCCCCAAACACCTTACCTCGTATACTTAAGAGCTAGGAATTAGGGTGGAGACAAACTCAAGAGCCCAATAGTATACCCACAAGCCTGAGTCTACAGAGCTTTAGGCTTGGGACCCTTGACTTATGACAACTCGAATGGGTTAAAGTTTGACAAGATTTAGGTGGAGCGAATCGTATTTGGGTCATTGGATTAGGACCAACGCAATCAAGGCCTAGCCTTGGCCATTTTTTCCCTTAAAAGACAAATCAAACCTAAATTCATCAAACTCATTAAGTAGTGACACCAGTGTTAAGGCCAACGCAATTAAGCTCTAAGCTTGGCTGTCAAAGCCGTAAACTAATGACTCAAATCTTAATTCTTCAATTGTTGGAATAGATTCAAAGCAAGAGTTCGTACCTGAAACCCGAAAATTGTATTGCCTTGATGAAAGTAAAACAAGGTACAAGCTATGTTAAGCTAAGTTACGCTACTCCTACGAATAAAGTACAAGTGTGTTATAAAGAAAACTTGAAGATGTTTTATGATGTTGGTGATGGACACTTTATAAGACATATAGTGTCTCTTATTATAGGCCTAAGTTCTAATCATTGCATCCTAAAAAACTGGCATATCTACCCATGTTCTAACTCCACTCTCCTTTCCTATGTTGAAATGGCATTGGATGTGCATAAATGCCCATGCTCAAGGTCTTTATAGCTGTCTCATGTCCATCCACTTCCTTCTGGATATGCATAAGGCCCATTTTCTTTGATATGCCCTCTAAATAACTGTCTTGAGCCTAGAACACGCCTTTCTTGCAGCCTTCTGAATAGTCCCTTGAGCTCGAGCCCCTTTTACGCCTTTAACCATTTCAATATGTTGTTAATCATTTAAAGGTTTTTAACTCCTAAAGCAGCTGGACTTGAGACACCGTTATTTCTATTTTCAAAGGCTAGTTAGACCTTAAGCATGGCCCCATGTGATAAGCATGTTTTTTAATCCTCAAATAGTGTCGTCCCAACTCCCTCAAGTTTGGGGGTGTAAGCAAATGTCCCCCTTTTAGCCGTTGGTAATTTTATATTTTCAATGGGCAAAAATCCATTTGATTTGACCTTTAACGGATATAGGGAGCTCGAGACAGTGCTGTTTGATGGTTGAGTTACCTTCATTCCCATGTGTCTATAAATATTACTGTTAGGAATTTGAAAATTTTAATTGGTACACTATGCTCTCTCTCATTCGTAATCTTCAAGCACTCAATACTTGCTATCAAGCACTTACTTTTCTTACTCATTCTCAATCTAAAGCATTTCTTTAGAATTCTTAACTTTAGACTATAGAAATGACCAAATTGTTCATTGCGTCTCTATTCCTACCCCTAAGGCTAATAGCCCTGTGGAGTTCTAGATGTGCTTAGTCCAATCAAATCCCTTAGTGATCCTAAACAAACTCCAGGTCCCCATAGATGTTACGTCCATTAAGGAGGAGCCTCCTTTTGCTCTTGAGGAGGGTCCTTCTTCCTCATATAAACCATATATTCTTGGCCCAATCTTTAACCCCTTAGAAGAGGTGCCCAGCCTCGAGGGCATATGTCTTGACACCTCAGAGCCTCTTTACTCCATTATGTGTCTATAGGGTATTCATAGGGAGGAAGATGCATCTGCAATGAGTCTACCCCTTTCAAAGGGGTGGACTTTCTTGACGAAGCAGTATGCAGATTGGGTGCACCAACTGACACTGTGCTATGAGGAAAAATGGAGGGAACTCCGCCTATTTGAGGCCATTAGACTATCTAAGGTCTCGCGCAGTTATGATTTCCCCATTATGACAGCCCTAACTTGTTGTTAGAATACCTGTCACAATGCTTTTGTCCTCCCAGAGGGTTTTCTTGGCATTACCCTGGAGGATATTACGACTCTGATAGGTCTTTCACCTAGAGGGTATAGATTACCTTTAGACTCTTTCATCTCGAAAGAGGTTGGAGCTTTTGCCTCTTCTTTTCCTGTGACATCTTTACCCATAAGTTATGAGACATTTGTCAACTTCTTTTTCAAAGAACTTCACAACTTTGGGCAAGGTTATAGGGAGAAAGAAGTTTCATTTTACTTGTTTTGGCTGAAAAAGTTTTTCTTTACCAACTTCTCCAATACCATTCTTAAATCTCTTAAAATGGTGGTAGTCATCTTGGCCTTTAGCTCTTGTCCTTTGGCTTTGGGACCACTACTCTTGGCCAATCCATGGATGCCTTAAGGACATTATAGTGAAAAACTATATTGTCTAGATAGGAAGACCCCTTTGGCTTGCCCTGTTATGGGCTCAAGCCTATTTTCCTCAATTGTGTTGTAGAGGCCCCTTTATCCTCATAGATGATGCAATGACTTGCTATGGGGAATATTATGCACACGTGGAGGTTCTTTTCCCTCCAGGGTGGACCTTTAAGCATTGTCTTGAGAAGCTATTAGCCTCTCGTGGTAGATCAAGGGTCCAATGGACTCCTTTTAGGGAGAGGATGCTTGGTCCTCTTTAGTTTAGGAAACTGAACCTAGATCTTGATGTCTCCATGGACATGAATTCTCAAAACTGGCAGGCAATCATGTGCCCTTCAGACTTACCTTTTTACCACCAGAGCACCTTGGAGTAGAATCTTATAGGCCTGGATTGTTTGCCAGGCAATTTGGGATGGTCCATGATGCTCCTTTCCCTAACATTTCAACCACAAACCTCGGGGTTATCCAAAAGGGCCTCCGTGCAGCTTTCTTAGCTTGAGGAGCTCCAACTGACCAACAGAGCCATTAGGTCAGCTTATGGGGATCTTGTAACTTGCAGGTGTGCCCATTATGCCACCCTTCATTTTTCAGCTTATTACCAAGCCTATTGGTCCTTCATAGAGGCCAAGGATGCCAAGCAGTATTTTATGCGTTTTTTTGAGCCTGTAGGTACCAAATCAAGAGCAATCCAAACAGCTAAGATGAAGCAGACTCCAATTAGGTAGGTTTTACCACTTGACTCAAATGCTTTAATCGGTCTTATAGCTCAAGTCACCTAATGTACTCACCTAGTACTTGTTCTTTACAGCTCCTGCCACTCAAAGGAGTGCAACAAAGACTCCCATAGATACCAGAAGCTTCAGAAAGTTAATTTTAGAGGAATCCCCTCCTGGAGCCAATACACTAGCAGCAGCAGCCAGTGGCTTAAGGAAGAGAAGCAGGAGAAGAGCTCCATCCGTTCCTCCTACCTAGATTCCCCAAGTAATGGAAGAAGAAGATGATGAAGAAGAGCTGCCAATTTCTCAGTCAGTGAGAAAGAGGAGGGCCAGACTCCCCCAGCAAGAGGTACTGGCCTTGTTACATTGGCTTTACTTTCTTACTTAATTCTCATGAGGCTATTTTGACCCTTATTTGGTGATTTTAGGTTGTCCCAATCCTTGTCATTATTGAAATTCCAGACTCTCCCTCAAAGAGTCAAGTCCCAAGGTCTTCTCAAGAGACAGATCCAATGAGCTCAGCTACTGAAGAAGTAGAGGGCTCTGTCATTTCCATTTTAGAAGTTGTTACTAGTGGCATACTGGAAGGGAAACCCCCTTTAACTCCCTTAAGGCAGCAACTTTTCCAAGCTCCATTCCTCTTGTCGCGGGGGCTTTCAATTACCATTGAAGAGATTCATAAAGGTACAAATTCCTCCATTCATCTTATGAGTTCCTTTGTCTGAACCATTAGTTGGTCCTAACCTATAGATTCTTAAAGCAGACATCCAAATACCAAAAGAACAAGCAACAACCTTCCCTTCAACATCAGTTGTAACCCCTAAGGTGAGCCTTATCCTTCTTACTTTGGTTTCTTGTTATTCCAAAGCCATGACTCACTTCTAACATGTTTTCTCTTTTGATGCAATTTACTCTAACTCCTTCTTCACCAAGAATCACCTCCCCATTGGAAAGGTTGGGAGTTAGTGAGGGCCTTGCCTTCTAGCACCTAGATCAAGAGGCATATCCAAGGTTCCAAAAGTTGAGTGCCCTGACGCAGCTCCCCATTTAGTCTTTGGCCATAGAGGCCAATAGCCAAGAAGCCATCTCCCTTGTGAAGGCCTTGAGAGTAGATCCAATGGTGGCCCATTTTTAAAGAGCTTAAGGCACTTGAAGGGGTCCTTATCTAAAGTTCCCAAGAAGTTCCTCTACTTCTGCAGAAGAAGCGCCAGTACTAGGCTATCATATGAGACCTTAGCCGTTCTGCAGGCCTTGGAGGCTTTCACCTTTTATTTTAAGAGCTTCCAGCGGCTAGGGAGATCCAAAGCCATCTGTCTGAAGATATTAAGACTGTTGAAGGCCAAGTCCATTAGCTGAAGCAACAGTTGAGCCATCTCAAGGATAGACTTTCAATTCTCAAGCAACAATAATCCCTCTAGAACTCCAGGGTTCAAGAGTTGGAGAAAGCAGCATCAGAGGCTCAAGAGGAAAAACAAGTACTCCAAGAAGAAGTCATCTAAATTGACAACCAACTCACCCAAACCGCCATTCAGTTAGCAGCTACAAAAGAGTCACTTGTTTGGATTAGGACTATACTCTTCTAGAGATCTAAAGGAAATATTTCATTGTACGGGTTGTATTTTGTACTAACTTCATGTAAATACCATGTAGGCCTTTCATTCTAAAGAAATTACACGTTGAATTATTCCAACATGTCTATCAATAGTTCTTCACTCAGTTTTTTATATATCTCAAGGATTGTTATTTAGATCCTCAGGGCACTAATATTGAAATTGAGCCCATAATTCAGGGAATTCAAACTTACGAACTTCTTTATTAAAATCCCAAATTAAAGGCACATATTTCTTTAAGAACTTCCCATGAATGGCCCTTGGATGGGTTCTTCCATCTAAAATCTTGAATTAAGTAGGCATTACCCCCCAATTCTTCAATAATTCAGCACGGACCTTCCCAGTTTGGGGACCATTTGCCAAAGACACTATCCTTCTGGCCAATGAGCAACACCACTTTCTAAAACAAGTCCCCTAAGTCAAAAGATCTTGGTTTGAACTTTGTATTGTAAGCTTTAGCTACTCTCTTTTCTGCTTCTCAAGCTTATGAAGAGCATCAAGCTTGTCTTGATCTAAGTTAGTTAGTTCATCAATCATGGCTTTCTTACACTCAAGTTTAATAAACTCTCCTTTATGAGCTAACCTTATAGATTGAACTGTTACTGCCACTGGTAGCACAACATCATGGCCATACATCAAATGGAAAGGGGTTGTCCTAGTATCGTCTCTTTTGGTTGTTTAATAAGCCCATAGAGCATCAAGTAGCAATTCATGCCACCTTTTAAGGTTATCCTCAATTATTTTCTCAATGTTAGCCATAACACCTAATTAACTAATGCATCTTATTTCCTTTCAAATGGGATGCACAAATTCCTTCATTTGCCTCAACTAGTGATGGCCAGTTGGCCGGGTAAGCCTGAAAACCAGCCCGACCCACCCCCGGCCGCTCACAGCACAGGGGAGGCCCAGGCCCATTAGGGGGCTTTCACCCCCCAAAGTTATTATTTGTCAGGCCAAAAACTAAAAAAGAAATTCTATTTTTTTTTTTCTATGAATACTAACCTTATTTTCTCATTCCACCACACAACAATCTCTCCAATTCTCTCTTCTCTACTTACGCTACTTATAACTTACTCTCCAATTCTCTCTTCTCCAATTTTCTCAAGTTCAAAGTTGCAACTGTGTTCTGCTCGTAAAATCTTGTAGAAGTTCAGCTTTCAGTTTTCGCTTCGGTGAATTTAGTTTCGAAATTATTTGTTTGTCATCTTTATTTACCTAATTTGCATTTTACTTACATTTTATAATTATTAATTTGCAAAAAAAGGGTTCATAATTCATCTTCATCTAGAGCTGGTTAATCTAATTCTAGCTCTTACCGACCATCTAAAGCTCCTTGAGTAGCTGAGCTTAATACCCAGAAACGGGAATATTTACAACTCCGCCCGTCACCTCCCTACACGGACACCTTAAGTTCGGAACAAGAGCATCACTACAAGCAGGATTATCCTAAAATGGGTGGTGCGGGATGTTCTCAAAACGAACCCACACCCACCACCGATGAAACTGCAACCCGCACCACCACTATTGGTACGCGTAGTACTAGCGATGTATGGAACCACTTCACACTAGATCGTGAAAATAATAAAGCATATTGTAAATTATGTGATCCACCTAAAATTTTTAGTCATTCACGTGATGGTGGGACAGGCACGTTAAAAAGACACCTAACAAAAGGCCACCCTGAATTATACGTTGATAAAACCCAACAAACTCTAGTACAGCAAGCAACTGGTGCACTTGCTAGCTTTAAGTTTTCACAGAAAAAAATAGACCTGAATTAGTAAGATATGTCATTGGGGCTGAAAAGCCATTTAACACTGGCGAAGACCCTAAATTCGTCATGTACTGTCAAAACACGTTAAACCCCGCCGTTGTAAGGGTTCCTCGGAACACTTTCAAGCGGGACACATTTAAAGAATTTAATAATATGAGAAATGAATTACAAGATATTTCAAGGACAAACACGAGCATGTTCTCGTTGATGTCCGACACGTGGAAGTCGAAACCCGGTGTGCCTTTCTTGTGCATAACTGCACATTGGATTGATTCTTCCTTTATAATACAAAAACGAATAATAGCTTTTACCGAATTTGAATATCTCCACACTGGTCAGACAATAACGAGTACTATTATGGAGGCATGCCAGCAGTGTGGGATACATCGCAAAATATTTAGCATTACTTTTGATAATGCTTCAAACAATTATCCTTCTGTAAAACAATTAATTAGGCATATTAGACCCATGTTAGATGGGAAATATATCCATTTACGTTGCATATGTCATATTTTGCATTTAATGGTAATGGACGATTTGGAGATTATAAATGCTTCTCTTGAGTCTTTAAAAGTAGTAACTATAGCAATTAAATCATTTGGAGGTAGGAAAAGAAAATTTAAAGCTCTTTGTAAGACGCATTGTATTCATTTTACACAGTTTAAATTAGATATACAAACTAGGTGGTCATCCACGATAGAAATGTTAGAAAGAATATTACCGTATAAAGATATTTTAATTGAATTTGTGTTGGATAGTCGTTCAGATTTTAGAAATTTTAATTTGTTTAAAGTAGATTAGGATGCAGTTAATAAAATTTGTAAATTTTAAAGAAGCTACAACTTTTTTTTTGGGTGATATTACCCTACAATTCCACATGCAATATCTAAACTTGTAGATATTGTTGCTTGAACGGCAGAGAACGAATCTAACCTCTTGTTGACGAACTCTATTGCCGCCATGAAGCAAAAATTTTATAACTATTATTCTGAATTACCACTAGCATATTGTTTTGCCACAATTTTTGATCCTCCTTGTAAACTTACAAGTTTACAATTATTTGCACAATATTTTTACAAAAAGCTAACTCCAACTATTAATGTAGCATCCTTTATTTCGCAGGTGGATACAGATTTACCCGAATTTTTTCCCTTGTATGCTCAAAGATTATCATCTAATAATCGACATGCTTCTTCTACATCATCCTTTACATCCTCTGGTAAAGGAAAATCATATGCATGGGATATGTTGGACCGATTGAAGCCCAAACAAAATCCCAATTCATACGACGAACTTGATTTTTACTTGCGTTTGCCTATACTCGAGTTCTACCCCACGCAGGCGACTTCGCATTTTGATCTTTTACAATGGTGGTGCTCCAATGAAACCTAATATCCCATACTTTCCACCATGGCACATGATATACTAACGCGTTCGGTGTCTTCAGTGGCATAGGAATGTGCTTTTAGTACAGGTGGCAAGTTGATTGGATCGAAAAGAGCGAAGCTATCACTGTCCAGCTTGGAAATGTCGGCAGCGGATAGAGAGCAAAACCGACTAAAGTTGGGTTCCTCACCGATACAGCAAGTCCCGTACTGACCCCTACCAGTTTAGACTAAGTTAACTTTTTTATATTATTGGAATTCTATTTCGTTATAATATATTCCTTTTTATAGAATATATTTGTAATTTTAAATAGTGGGATCTTATTATTATTATTTTTTTATCATATTAGTATAGTTGTGTTTGTTAACAATTTATGATACATTTTATTTTATTAAATATATTTATAATTATTATTGTGTTGTATTGTATTGTATTTGTATGTTATATTGTTCATCAATAAATATAACTATTTTTTGGTTAAAACGAATATGTATTTTTATAATTTTAAAAGGCTGTTATAATTATATTGTATGTTATATTATATTATGTAATACATAATACATATATAAAATTAAAAAGGGGGAGCCGAGCCAGGACCAGACCCGGCCTCGGGCCCGGTCAGAAAATGGGCCCGGCCCAGCCTGTGGCCACCACTAGCTCCAACCATGACAAGGATAGTTTCATCCAGGTCTAAGCACTTAAGAAGTACTCCATTGGCATCTTTTTTCCACAACTCCCCAAATTATTCATCTAGGTGATACCTTTGAACCCTCATTTTCAATCTTTATCTTTAGTGAACTGATGGGGAATCTTGAAGAATACACTAAGGCTGTGTTTGGAGCATGGAACTGGGGCCCAGAATTCTAATTTTGCTATTTGGTTCACCTACTGGAATTGGAATTAAAATTTCACTACCCAATTCCATTGAATTATATTTTAATTGAAAATCATACTTTGTAATTCCTGACAGTGGGGTAATGAGTTGCAATTCTATATTAACTCTATTTACCTAGAATCCAAAATGACTCCACTTGATTCACCTAAATCAAAGAAGACTCGGAATCTAAAGATTTAGCCACAACCTAATATTTGATTCGAATCTCAAAATCATCCAATTCGAACGACTTGAATTTAAAATGACCGAAATCACCTTAGCTCAAAGTATGAAGTGACCAAACCTGATTGACCCAAAACTCGAGCTGACTTAAATTTAAAAAAAAGAAACTACTCGACTTGAATGTCATGTAAACAAGCTAAGCCGAAGTGGATATCACCCGACGAAATTGACCCAAAACTTAATATGATCCATACCTAAAATCACCTGACCCATCTCAAACTCAACCTAAGATGCCTTGAAATTTGAAATGATATAACTCATTTGTCCCAAAACTGAGATGACTCGAGCTTGAAATGACCTAAATGAACCCAAATCCGACCACAGGTAGCCTGAATCCCGAAAGGACTTAACCTGATTAACTGAAAATTCGAGATACCTTAAACACTAAATAATCCGACATGATACTTGAACTGATTTGACGTAAAAATTGAATAACTCGAACTCAAAGTGAATCATTCCTACTATAATAACTTGAGCAGTATGTGAACCGCTCCAATCAAAATCTAAATGTAGTTGATTTAAAACTTGAAATACTTCAACTCAATTGATCGAAAACCCTTAATAATTCAAATCACTATGTAATTATAATTCGAACCTTTAATTCCTTCAATGAACCAAACAACAGAATTCCAATTCCATCCACATATGAAATAGAGCCTAAGGGTTTTCTCCAATCGTTGTTTTATTCAACAATAGTTTGATGCACCTCAAGGCAGTCAAAGGGGAGCCTTGGGACCACCCTGCTTTCAGATGTGAATGGGTAAGTGAATTCAAGGTCATGCTCCAAAACTTGGTCTTAATGACCATCATTAACACACCAAATTCGAGGGAGTTGAGACGATTCCGTTTTGGGGGTAAAGCACCACGCGCTTGTCACCTAAGGCCATCCTCGAGGAAAAGGCCTATAGATGCTAATGTGATGGTGTCTCGAGCCCACTTGCATGCGGGAGTTTAAAACCCTTTAAGGGTATCAGCCACTCGAGGTGGTTGAGGGGGTAAAAGGAGCTCGAGCTCAAGGGACTTCCCATAAGGCTGCAAGACAACTGGTTTTTAAGGTCGAGGCAATTATTTGGAGGGAAATTTAAGATACATAAGCCTCAAGCCTCTCTAATTGAACATGGGGGAATTTTAAAGGAACTCCAGCAGAAAAAGCAGACGTGGGCTTCAAGAAAGACGCTCGAGAACACCAATTCAGGGCACGTTCACTGCCCATTCAACGAACAGCTTTGAGGCCAACGTGGGAAGAAAATGTCGTGGTATTAGGACACATCAGTTATTTCTATTTTTTTATAAATAAGAGATACTGTTGTAGTTGTAAAGTGTCGAACACCACTCATACTAACTTCTTCAAGTTTATTTACAGTACACTTATGCTTTTTACCTAAGAGTAGCATAACTTAGCATAGATTATTGTTGTACTTGCTTTCATCAGAGTGATACAATTATTTGGGTTTCAGGTATGAACTCTTTGTTTTAATCTGTTCCCACAATCAACGAGCTGAGATTTGTAGCATTAGTTTAAGGCTTTGACAGTCAATGCTTGACCTTGATTGCATTAGTCTTAACACTATTGTCACTGCTTAATAAGTCGGGTGAAGTTAGATTTGCTTTATTCTTTAAAGGATTTGAAGGCTAAGGCTTGACCTTGATTGCGATAGTCCTCATCAAGTAACCCACATATAGTTTGATCCATCTTAATTTTGTCAAAGTCTAACTCATTCCAGTCATTACAAGTCAAGGGTGGCAGGCCTAAAAATCTGATTAACCTGGGCGTGTAAGTGGACTGCTGAGCTCTTGAGTTTGTCTCCACCCCAGTTCCTGACTTTTAAGTGTATGAGGAAAGGCTTCTGTTGGCTTGTTTAGTCATTGTGAATGCCGCTTGAGTTAAATCGATATCCTTTTACTTTTCTATTAAACTTATATACGAAAATTCACGAAAAATGTAAAAGTCTCCTTAATTGGAGTATACGTAGTATCCATGTTTTAATTGCAAAACAAAGTTGGATACACCAAGAGCACCATCCCTTTTCATCAAAAAGTGAGTGGTTGAGGTCAAAGAGATGTAGTTCGAAATTCAAGCTCACTCCCTAGTCGTGGCGAGTCCAATTTGCACGTTTGTTTGAACTTGTATTTACGACTCCCTAGTGATGATATAGAAAGATTGGCAGTGGCCAATGCTTTGTTTGACAAACAGCTTAAGCGAGGGGCACATAGGCTTCCTAAAGCCTCAATAGAACTAACAAGTGAGTGCTTCAAGTGGCACATTACGACGGAGCATTTGATGCGTGAATGTGCCACCTTTAAGAGGTTACTAAGAAAGCAATTGGAAAAAGGAAGCATCTTTGTCTCGAAAGAGAAAGAGTTAGCCATGTAAATATCCGCGGATGAGCACCGTCAGACCTTTTCTCTATTAAGAAAGAGGCATTGAGAAATCTTATGCATCTTATGCACCTTACTCATGACCTCTGCGAAGGATGTGGTTAAAAGTTGGTGTCTAAAATGAGAAGTTAGGCGTTTATTTAGGGAAAAAGCTAGCTCTTTCTACGAATACTTTGTTGGCTAGACCCCCTTCTGGCCTCACTTCGAAAGCTCAGATAATCATGAGGATTGGGCACTAAAAGAGGAATCCAAAATATCACTCGGTCGATGTGGACACCTATCTGGGACCACAGCAGTCAAGACAACAACCTTTAGGGGTTCGTTTTGGTAATGTTTAGAGAAGGAAAATCGTGATGTTGGTCCTTCCAGCCTTACACGAACTCAGAAAAGGAGGCTGCTTTGAAAAAAGCAACATAATGAAAAGCTTTACTCGACACTTGCTTGGCCAGGCTCTCCGATGAAGAGAACAGAGTTCGCAAGGATAAGTGTGTTATGATTCAAGATCAATCTTGGATCATAACCTAGGAGAGTGAATATAAGATGAGAAAAAAGTGAGATAGAGATGAGAAATAGAGAGAATTGAGAGGAGAAAGAAGATATTTTCTATTAATTCAATGAAGATTATAAAACAAGAATCAACTACTTATACTAATTCTAGCTTAAGTTGGTTACAAGGAAAAGAAAAACATCTAACTAATTCACTTCACCTAGACAATTCCAACAACTGCCATTCTAATCACTTAACCAACATTCCCTCCACAACATACAAGTACTAATACGGCTAATACAACTAAGGGAATTACTAATTTGACTAATACTAATGACTTATACTACTTGATTACTACCAATGAATTATTATTACTTAGTCCAATATATCACAATCATGATAATATTCCCTCCTTCAAAGATTCTTGCCTCAAGAATCTAATTAAAGAATTGTAGCTTGATGAACTTTATTATTGCTGAATTTGCATCTGCACTGTGAACAAACTTGGACCTTTGAATCAAGTAACATGCTGCCTCTTCTTGCGTTTTCGTTGTACAGCATAACAATTACACTCGGGAAGCTACTTGAAGACCATCTATCATTCTGAATCATCAGCTCATGCTTATGTCTTGTTCCATGTCTGCAGCAATATATGTAAACAGCTTGCAGATCTCGTCCCATTTGTAAAATTTCGCTATGAAGTCCCTATTGCCCTTGATCGAAACAAGAATACTCTTGGTGCCTTGACAAACCTCACAAGCTTGTATATTCTTCTCCACCTTCTTCCTCATGCCTTTCCAACTAAAAAACTGCATCACTCTTGGATGATCGTTATCACAGCATAAGTATCCATATGGGACTGAGTCATGAGATACAACAATGAAATGCTTCCTTAAATCACTAACTAAGCCCACATAGTCCTTGCTTTTACTTTTGACAATGTCATTTAACCCCTCAACCTTAAAGGCATCAAGATCGAGTGTCTTATTGAAAACCAAGGATGTGATGTAATCCATAGCAATCTGATCTAATTCACAGGATTTGCAACCAATCTTCACCCCTGCACATAACACTGCCGTAATAGCTGAACAATAGGCCACCATTTCCTGTCCTGGCCTATGAGCATATCATCTGCAGCAATTGCCTCCTCATGTGTCCTAAAATCAGATCCACCTAGCATGTAAATCTTACCTTCAGCTCGAACAATGACATTAACCGAAATAACCACAGAAGTAATAGCCTTAACTAAAGGCCTTTCTATGCTCCAAATCAAGCATGTTCTTGATCTATTTGCGCCTAGGCATAATGTTTGTAAGCTACCTCCAACCAAAGAGGTAATATCATTGCAATACCTGAATCAAGAGCTGAATTTCATCCCTTCTGCCTTCTAGATAGTACACCTCCTGCAACATCTCCTTCTTTGTTGTTGAATTCCAAGAACCTGACCACTCTTATACTGCAAGGACCTGTTCCTACGCTGAAAAATTTACTGAAATAAACCATTCTCACGACTATGAAAGGACCCATGACTGTTTTCAAGTCCCCAAGGACCTCTTGAGCTGAATTAGTACTGACCAATGCACACTTCTTTGCTGCCAAGAGTGATACAATGAGAGATTTAGATGCTGTGATGCAGAGTGAGCTTGTCTTTAGATGCTCAATTCGAAACTCAATTTTCCTAACTAAAAATTCTGAACCCACCTTATCCAATTGATCAACCATATCACCATTCAACTTCCACAACTCCATCACAATTTCTTGCCAAGATCTAGTGGAATTACTCAAGATCAATATGTGAATTCCAACTTCTTGATTTACAAGTAAATGAATGGATGCCCATTCTATCTTTTGTGAATCAAGATCGCCGTAGGGAAAAATGTATTTAGCACCTCTTTGGATCTAAGATTGTGTTTGAAGAGTATCAAGTGCCTTACTCTTAAACTTGGGCAGTCTCAATCTTGTTCTCTTGACAATGCTCAATCCTTCAACTTCATTTTCCTTGGAATTAGGAAATCAGGAAGTCTTCTGTTATAACCCATAGCTAGAATTGATCTTGCTCCAATTATCGGGCTAATGTACTTCATCTTACGAATGCTGCAAAAGCCAGCTTGCACATACTGCTTGGATATACTGTAAACTTCGACCTTCGCAACTTGATGCCCAACATTTCAATATGAACCTTCAATATTATTGCTGCAACAATTGGTTTTACTGCTGTAGCCTTCGACTTTGCTGCATTAACGTTCATTTGCACCAATTTATCAACAACAACAGATTGAAGTGCTGCATTTTTACCCTGAATTGATGCTGAATTTGCAGTAGTATGCTTTTCATTTGCTATTTGATCAGTCTTTTCTCATTCTACTTCTGAGTGAGAAAGAGCTAGGGGCTCAAACAACCTTGCCTTAGCATATGCCATAGACATAGTTCGAGGATTAAGGACCTTTACTATGTACTTGAGCTTAGGTTTGAGGTCACCAATAAAGGGAGACACATAATAATCCTCATTTTTCTCCTGTTGCATAGACATCATTCTTGCCTTCAATTCCTCAAATCGAATCATATATTCCTCTATAGAACCCAATTGAACCACCTTATTGAATTCATCTACTACCTTCCTTGGATCTTCATTCCCAAAACTTTGACGTAACTCTTCAGTAAACGTTTGCCAAGATATAGTGGAATTTTGTAAGATTAAACTATGAAACCATTCCTTTTGATTCCCATTTAAATGTAAAGCTGCCAATCTCACCTTTTGTGAGTCATGAGTGCCATAATCTCTAAAGTACCTTTCACAATTCTTAATCAAAGAATGAGGGTGTGGTCCATCCAACATCTCGATCTGCACTTCAGGCTGTCCAACTACCGAATTCTTGACAACTTGCACTCCACTACCTGATTTGGAGGCCTGCCATTTGGTGGTGTCATTGGAGCATGCTCATTGATTTTAGCTTGATTACCCTGATTCTTTGCTGCATTTGCAACAACCTTTGTAGAGTTGCTGTAAAATCTATTGTTACATCTCTTGAGAATGTCGGGGTATGCAAGCTCAATCAGAAGCTTCTGTTGCGTTGCAGTATCACGTTTTTCAGATTCAACTTGATCCATCAATTGTAATGCTGGAGTGGCTTCATCAGGATGTCTCACTAACATTACCTCGTTATCGTGAATCTTCAAGTTCTGTTGTTGCTGTACCAATTCAACATGCACATCAGAATGTAATGCTGCAACATTAACCTAATTCGCTGCTACAAATTTTAGATATGAATCAGCTCGAGCTCTAATTGGTGCATTTTTGCTGTTAATTTGTTCTTGCATCATTGCTAGCTGTTGTCGAGTTAGCTGCCACATCGAAAATGCCCATTTGCCCAATGCAAGAATCAATTCTTGCACCTACTGCTCCAATTGAGCCAATTGCTCTTGCTGAATCATACTAGCAGCTGAATCACCAGCCTTAGTAGCTTGTTTCCTACTTTTGGCCATGCTTGATCGAATGAATTTTAACTTGACTGCAATTTCACAAGCTCTGATACCAACTGTTGTGATTCAAGATCAATCTTAGATCATAAACTAGGAGAGAAAGTATGAGATGAGAAAGAAATGAAATAGAGATGAGGAATAGAGAGAATTGAGAGGAGAGAGAAGATATTTCCTATTCATTCAATGAAGATTACAAAATAAGAATCAACTACTTATACTAATTCTAGCTTAAGTTGGTTACAAGAGAAAAATATCTAACTAATTCACTTCACCCAGACAATACCAACAACCGCCACTCTAATCACTTAACCGACATTCCTAGCAACTCTTAAACACATTCCCTCCATAACATACAAGTACTAATACGGCTAATATAACTAAAGGAATTACTAATTTGACTAATACTAATGACTTATACTACTTGATTACTACCAATGCATTATTACTACTTATTCCAATACATTACAATCATGACAAAGTGCATGAATCCAGGGATCTCAAGGATCCAGGAACTGAATCAAGAACTTTACCCACCAGTGTTAAAGGTCAGCCACGTAAGAAGTTCAAGAGATGGGTTAGTTTCTCGTCTTCTGAAGGTGAAGAATCTTGGTGGGACCAGCTTGCCAAGAGTTCACTGGTTCAAAGAATGGCCGATGATGAGGAGGAATACAATCCCTTTAGCATCAACTTAGTGGAGCCTTTGGATCATGTTAATCTGACATGGTCTGACATAGAGAATGACTTTCACGAAGAAGACTTCCCCCAATCAATGGAAGAGTCTCAAACCTCAGAGGTTGAACCAAACGATCAACCTCAAGATCAGGACATGTGAATTGATGGTGGTCTTAAAAATGAGACAACCCAAGGAATTCAAAAACAATTTGGAACACTTCCTAAACAAGCGGATGTCAGAACTGCCTTGCTTCTTCCCTTAGCGTTCTTGGTAACTAGCACACAGGGGGGCCTCGAAGGGGGTGTCGTAGCATATGATAAAGATACCTAGGTGGAGCCTGTGGCAGAAGTAGCAGCTACTAAGGGTAATTCTGATCCCTTATATTTTAAGTATAAAACCCCAACATCTAAGTCAACTGATGACCTTCCTGACATAATGAAGATGAAGTTTGATGGGCCTAATACTACCAATAAACATATCAAGACTTTGTGCATCAAAGCCAAATCTGATGGCATCTTGGTGAATAGGGTCTTGGTGGATAATGGCGCAGCCATCCACGTTTTGCTTTCTTATATGTTGGAGGTTATTGGTAAATCTCGAGATGACTTGATAATTTCATATGTGGCAATCTGTGGCTTTTCTGGGGGCTACCACTAAGTCTAAAGGGGTCATCCTTATTAAGTTAACTGTTGGCAATTTGAGTAAACTGACAACCTTCTTTATAATGGATACTACCTCAAGCTATAATGCTTGGCTTAAGAGAGATTGGCTATATGCCAACTACTGTATCCCTTCTTCACTTGACCAGATTCTGGAGCAATGACAAGTATGAGGTTGTTATGGTAAATAAGCCGGTCGTTCATGGCTTACTTTAACTATGTTGAGGGAAATTCTATGAAGATGGTGTGGGACTGTTAGGTGTGAAGAGGACCACTCCTTAGATGACCCAACATCAGGAATTGATAGCCATCCTTGACAGCCCACTCACTGAAGCTGAGGTTGATCAAGTTGATGAAGAGTCAGAAGATTCTGACTTCTAGGGATGCATGAGAGTCCTTCTTGATAAGGGAGACCTTTAAGGAACTTAAGAAGCCTTATATGGGAAGCCAAAACTTCCCATTAAAGGCCTAACGGGCCGTTTCCTTTGCCATTACAAAGTTGGTTGCTCAGCATGCTGAGGATCAACTATGGGCTGAGCAGCCATTTGTTCCTAGAAATGGCTTTCATGTCCAGGTAGTACAAGAAAAGGAGTTGGAGTTGTCTGATCTAAGAGCAGCACCAGCTAAGATGGAGCAGTTAGCAAAGAAGAACTTGTTCAACTAAAACAAATAGAAACAAACCTCTTCTTCCTTAGACCCTCGTCTTCCTTGGACCCTCGTCCAAAGTTATGACTTTCTATGATAAAGACTTTGACAAAAGTTTCATAACCACTGGGCAAGTTTGACACTGAGAAAGAAGAGGCAAAAGTTTCAGCCTCTTTAGAAATAAAAGAATCAAGAGGTAATTCATCTCCCCCTGGAGAAAGACCCATTAAGGCCATAGTGTCCTCTAAGATGATCCCCAGAAAGCCCTTAGGGAGGACAAAAGCGTTATAATAGATGTTCCAACAACACATGAGAGTTGTCATAGTGGGGTAATCATACCTAAGCTTAGAGAGCTTGATAGCTTCATAGATACGAAGATTTTTCCGTTTCTCCTTGTAGGTGAGGGTCAAGCAATCCACCCATTTAGCATATTGCTTTGTCAAGAACGTCCATCTCTTGAAGGGGGCAACTTCTTTGCCGATGCGTCTTCCTCCCCAAGAATGACCTGCAAAACCTGTGCGAAGTAAAGGAGACTCGTTAGTGTCGGGGAACATACTCTCGAGGCTGGAGACTTCAAAAGAAGGGTCAAAGAGGGGCCCTAGGGTACATGGTTCATGGATCAAAGAGGGATCATTCTCAGACATCCAAGAAAGATCCTTCTTGATGGTACCAAGGTCAATAGGGTTCTGAAGCATATCAAAGACCATTGTAAAGTTTGATTGAACCAAACATGCCAACTGCTCTATATGGTTGTCAGCTTGAGGGATGGGGTAGAGACAATATAAGAGATTTGAGCCATTTCTTAGCGGTATAAGAGAATCTTCATATGTAAAAAAAACAAATTAGCAATAAAGATTGAAGAAATTGAAGCTGAGTGCAAGTGTTTTAAATCTCATGATCACAATGGAGAGAAAGCACACAGCAAAAAGTGAAATTTCGAAGTCCTAAAAGTCATATTTATAGACACACGGGAATGAAGAAAGGTAAAATGTCAAACAGTGCTCTCTCAAGCCCCTTGTAGCCATTAGAGGTCAAATCAAGCAAATTTTTTATCCGTTGGAAATCTTAAATTACCAACGGCTAAAAGGGGGGTATTTGTTTACACCCCAAAACTCGAGGGAGTTGGGACGATGCCGTTTTGGGGTAAGACACCATGCAGTTGTCACGTGAGGCCATCATCGAGGAAGGCAAGGCCTTAGATGCTAATGCAACGGCATCTTGATCTTAGCTGCCTATGGAGTTTAAAACCCTTTTAAGGCTATCAGCTACTCAAGATGGTTGAGGGGGTAAAAGGAGCTCGAGCACAAGGGACTTCTGCAAGACAGGTGGTTTTCAAGCTTGAGGTACTTACTTGGAGCACAATTTAAAATACGTAAGCCTTAAGCCTATCTAGCAGAACATGGGGCACCTAAAAATAACCTCAACAGAAAAAGTAAATGTGTGCTTTAAGAAAGATGCTTGAGCACACTTATTCAGGGGATATTCATTGCCCATTCAGTGCACCAAAGGAGCTTTGAGGCCAACGTTGTAGGAAAATGTCATGGAATTAGGATGCAACAATTATTTATATTTTTTATAAATAAGAGACACTACTGTAGTTGTAAAGTATCCAGCACTACTCACACAAACTTTTTCAATTATCTTTCCAGCACAACTGTGCTTTTATCTAGGAGTAGCGTAACTTAACCTAGCTTAGCGTAGCATAGATCATTGTTGTACTTGCTTTCATCAGAGTGATGTAATTCTTCGGGTTTTAGGTATGAACTCTCTGTTTTAATTTGTTCCCACACTTGACGAGTTTAGGTTTAAGGCGTTAGTTTAAGGCTTTAACAGCTGATGCTTGACCTTGAATGCGTTGGTCTTAACGCTATTGTCACTACTTAATAAGTTAGATGAACCTAGGTTTGCGTTATTGTTTAAAGTATTTGACGGCCAAGGCGTGACTTTGATTGCATTGGTCCTCATCCAGTAACACAAATACTATTTGCTCAATCTTAATCTTGTTAGACTTTAACTCATTTGAGTTATTATAAGTCAAGGGTGCTAAGCCCAAAAATTCGACTGACTCAGGCTTGTAGGTGAACTGCTGAGCTCTTATGTTTCTCTCCACCCCATTTCCTGAATTTTAAGTATGTGAGAAAAGGTGTCTGTAGGCATGTTCTATCACTGTAACTGCCACTTGAGCTAGGTCCACATCCTTTTACTTTTTTGTCAAACTTATGTACAAAAATCCACAAAAAAATATAAAAGTCTCCTTAATCGGAGCATAAGCAGAATCCACAAGTTAATTGCAAACTGAAGTTGGATAATACCAAAAGCACCATCCCTTTTTGTCGAAAAGGTGAGTGGTTGAGGTCAAAAGATGTGCTGTTTAGAATTCAGACTCGCTCCTTGGTCACAGTGAATCCTAATTTACACGTTTGATTGCATTTGTATTTGCGTCAGCCATATTCACACACTTAGTAGATAAATAAAGCAAACAACTATGGATTCCTCACACCAAGTCCTAGGCAGTTTATACCTAGAGGCTAATTAAGCCAAGTTATTGGCTGCCTTGTTCTGATCTCTAGGCAAGTATTTAACTGTAACCTCATCAAAACTGTTCAATAGTCCAAGCACATACCAGTTTCAGATATCACTCAAACACTGAAATTCCTCTTTTACTTGGTAGATAACCAACTGCAAATCCCCTCCTATTACTATACTAAGGACTCCCATTTCAAGAATGGTCTCGAGGAGGCTTCACACTTAGCTCCATTGAAGCATTTACCCATGAGGGTAGCGGCAAGTTTGGTAATAACTCCAAATGGTGATTCAATAATGATCCCCATTACAAAGCTATACTTAGTCTTTGATCCATCAAAGTAAAGTTTGCCGGGCACTATTCCAATCACCAAAATTCTCATGGGTTGATTCTGCTTGTATATTAGGATGGTTAGCCAAAAAATCTGCTAAGGCTTGGCCTTTTGTTGACATTTGTGGCACATACACCAACTCAAATTGAAGTACAGCAATGCTCCACTTTTTTAACCTTCATCTAGTTAAATGTCTATCTAACATTTATTTCATAACATACGTTTAAGAAACCACATAAATAGTGAATGCATGAAAGTAATGGCTCAATTTTACAGATGCATAATATAATACTAAACACATTTTTCAATGGAAGTAGACTTTATTTCACATTCATTCAAGCAACGGCTTAGGTAGAATATAGCTTGTTCAAACCCTTGCTCGTTGTCTTATACAAGTAAATAGCCCATTGATTCAGCAAAGGCAAAAACATAAATTTTCAATGGTTTCCCCTACTTGGGATTAATACCAGTGGCCTAATCAAATATTCTTTGATGGTCTTGATGGCAGCTTGATGCTGCTCCTCCCATTTAAAGTCCCTTTTACACGTAGAGTCTCAACAATGGTGAGAAGATTGTTTTTCCTACAATTTTTGAAATGAAACATCTTGAGAAATTGACATGTCCTAAGAAACGTTGAAGTTATTTCTTATTTAAGGGTGGTTAAGCGTCATGAATGGCTTTAGCCTTATTCATTTCATTCTCAATCCCCCTGTAGTGTACAAGGAAGCCCAGGGAATTCCCAGCTTGCATCCCGAAGGCCCATGTCATTCATTTTGAGATTGTCGCTCCTCATTCATAAAATGCACTTGTTAAGTCTTTCAAAGGTTCAACTTAGGCTTTTGAATTCACCATGATGTCATTTATATAGACTTCCGTGGTCTTGCCAATAAGATCACGAAAGATCATATTCATGCCTTGTTGATAGGTAGCACTAGCATTTTTTTTTTAAAACAAATGGCATGAACACCCATTTGGAAGGTTCCTATTGACCCTGGATATCTGAATGCTACCTTAAGTATCCTCCAAAGTTATCATGACTTGGTAATATCCCCAGTAGCCAGCCATAGAGGATAATAACTCATGCCTTGAGAGTAGATCAATGAGAATATTAGCAATGGGCATAGGATATTCATCTTTTAATGTAGCTGCATTCAAGTCCCTGAAGTCAATACAAACTCTAATTTTGCCACTCTTTTTAATCACATGGACTATGTTAGCTAGCCATTCAACATACCTTGCCGTCTTGATAAATTTGGTTTTCAAGAGTCTCTTAATTTCCTCTTTGACCAAATTTATAACTTCCTGAGAAATCCTTCGTTGAGCCTAAATGACGAGCCTCGAGCCTAGCTTAATTGGCAGTTTATGCTCCACCACCTTTCTTTCCAGCTAGGCAGACATCATTATGCTCTTGGGCAAAGCAATCCTTGAGCTCAAGAAGCAAGCTCACATACTGTGTCCTTTGTTCTTTAAAGAGCAGAGCACTCACGTACGAGCTTTCTTCCGTTCCCAAGTCAACCTCAAAGAAGGAATCTTGGACTTTTGCTTTCAAGTTGTCCATTTTGGCTAGTGATGTTCTAAGATCTGGCAACTCTAGCTCTTTCTCTTTCGGTGTTTAGACCTCAAAGCTACTTCCGAATGCGGATGGTTGTTCGACCCATAGCTGGTCCTCAGCATGCATAGCCACTAGCTTTATAATGGCTAAGGAAACTGCCCTTTGGGCCTTTACTAGGAAGGTTTGGCTTCCCTCCATAAGGCATCGTGTGCGCCTTGCAGGTCTCCCTCATCAAGGAGGGCTCTCATAGATCAACAAAAGTCTTAGCCATCTGACTCTACCTTAACTAATCCATCTTAGCTTTAGTGAGAGGCCTCTTAATGACGGCCAAAACATCTTCTTGTTGGGATTCAAGAGGACTGGTTGTTGTTGTTAACGGTCCCACACCATTATCGTCTATCATAACAATCTCATATTTGTCATTGTTGCAGAAACTTAATAAATGGTGAAGTAAAGATGGAATATAATAATTGATATGTAGCCACCCGCTCCCAAGTAATGCATCATAACTTGAGGTAGTATCCACGACAAAGAAGGCTATTAGCTTGCTAAGGTTGCCAACGGTCAACTCAACCAGGATGACCACTTCAGAAGTGGTAATGGCTCCAGAAAAGCAATAGACTGCCATGTTAGAAGTTATAAAGTCATCTCGAGATTTGCCAATGACCCCTAAAATGTATACGAGGGGTAAGATGTTAATGGCCGAACCATTATCCACTAAGATCCTGTCCAACAAGATGCCATCAAACTTTGCTTTAATATATAAGGGCTTAATGTGCTTATTAGCTATAGTGGGCCCTTTAAACATCATCCTCACTATGTCAAGTTGATCATCAGTTAATTTAGATATTGCAAATTCAACTTTAAAAGATGAAAGATCAGGATTACCTTGAGAGGCTGCTACTTCAAACACCAGCTCCACCTAGGATACTTTGTCCGTCATCATTAGTCTCCCTCGAGGCTATCTTGGGCCTCTTTTACCCTGATCTCTAAGGCTAAGAGTAAAGCAGTTTTGAGTTCAGCTTGGTCAGGTAGGGACCCAAACTGAATGTTGAGTTTTTCATCTGTATCCTTCTCAAGACCTTTTTTAATCTATGAATCTTGATATTGAGGCTAATCCTCACATTTAACCTCTTGAATACTAGATACCTCCATAAGCTTGGAGTAGTCCTCCTCATGGAAATCGGTCTCCATGCCTGACCAAGTCAGGTTGACCCAGCCAAGAGGTTCTACCAGGTTGACACTGAGAGGATTGTACTCCTCATCATTGTCTTTCAATTTTCAAATCCATGAATCTTTGGCGAATTGATCCCATCAAGATTCATTGCCTTTTGATAACGAGAGACTTGCCCATCTCTCTTGCTTTTTGCAAGGCTCTTTCTCGGCCTTTGTGGCCTCCACAAATAATTTTCCCTTTGGATTCTTAAGATCCATAGGCTTGGGGCAATCAGTTTCAGCATTCTCGTGGTCAGGTTCCTTTCTAGGAAGGTTCTTGACCAGCCAAGAGTTAAGTTGAGCTCTTTTCTTTGATGCTTTCTTTCCTTAACAACTTTCTCTTCTATGTTCTAGTGAGCTTGGAAGATCCAACCTTCCTCTTGGGTTGTCATGTCCTGATTACCAAAGCAGACATCTAAGGCTTGTTGCCCTAGTTGTCATGGATCCTGATTAGTTTCCACGTCAATCAAATGATATTTTGGATTCATCTTAGGGTGTCCTGTCCTTATGATTAATTAAGCTTTAGGGAAACAATCCCTAGGTTGCTAAAAAAATGGGACTTTCCTTAGGGGTGCTAGTGTCTTCTTTGGATATAACTCCAGCTTTTTCATTTTAGAAAAAAGCATTTGGCTGCAACCCCTACAGAGAGAACAGGTAAGCTCTATGAACCTCCTCATTACTTCTTTTTTAGTGGCAAAGATTGTCTGCCCGTGCTCATTGGAAAATATACCCATGTAAATTTCCTGTTCTTTTAAGAGAAAAATGGTTTATTTCTCTAACTTCCTGTTTAGGAAATTTTTACGGTGGCATAGTCACAAGTTGGGTGCTCCATTGTAATGTGCCACTTGTAGAACTCATTTCCCAATTCAACAAAACTCTTTGGGAGCCTAAGCGCCCTCTAATCTGAAGTCTTTCAAATAAAGCATTGGCTACAATCATCCTTTCCTTATTTGCATCCATACTGCAAGGAGGTTTTGTGTTAGTTTGAGTACAATGAATGTCTCAAAACTTGATTACCTTTATAACATTTATTTGCACAGCACTGGGGAATGTGTTTCTATTAACACCCATATGCCCTTCCTCAGGGAAAATTGTTAGGGAAATCTTATAAAACAGGTATCAATGAAAAGTATCAGGGTTCAAGGCGCGTAGCGAACCATTACCCTTAAAATGTATTTCATGGATAATGAAATAATATCAGGGATACAATAAAAACCAATAACCAAAGTGAGAAAGAGTGTAGAGAGGAAAGATAATCGAGATGTAAACAAGAGAATGATCTTTTCAATATATCTTTTTTCAAGTATGTTTTCATCGTATTAAACACGAGAAATGAGGGGGTTATATATATAGTTTTCAGGTGTCTTTTTATCAAGAGACACGTCCCTTCACGAAGAGACACATCCCTTCATGAAGAGACATATCTCTTCACCCAAAAGACACAAAATCATCTTTTGTTTATTTTGAAAATACACCAACAGTCCCCACCATTTTTAAAATACAAAATACATACATTCTCATACAAATATCATCTTGGAATAAAATGAAGCTTTTATACATAAATGAAAGTGTCTTTCGATTGAACCCTCACTTAATGAAGACATGTTACAACTAATCGGAACGAAATAGTAGACTAAGCTTTGAAGCATACATTCCATTTGAGTAATTGAATACATCTCTACACACAAGACTTACTTCTTACACACACCTCATCTTCCACACTGACACATCTATAACGTTGTGTCCTATACTCTTCGTGAGTGTTACAGAGTCAAACCCTTGTCATTAAATCACTCCTTGAAGCGGCCAAACTTCGCACTCACATAGGTAGACCCCATTGATCACGTCCCTGCAGCATAACATTCAATAATTTACTCAGGTCCATTAAGAGCATGCGCTCAACCTCCTTTTCCCTTTGTCACAATTTACCAAGCACTACACCCGCGATGAAATTTTACTTTTAGTGCATGCAATCACACAGATGATAGAACTCTCTCATTAAACGCAAGACCTAGTGTTGTATCAGGTGTTGGTTTGAGGGTCCATCATGGTGACTAAAATTGACAGGTTTTACCCATCCCTTTACTAGTATTTATTACGAAGTCTCTAGTAAGGCTTTTCAATAAGGAATCCACTAGATTCTCACTTACATTTTCAAAGTCCATAATGATCACTCAATCTTTCATGAGTTGTTTCACATAACTATGTCTCACACTAATGTGTCCACATTTATAAACCTCGCTCCTATCCATTTGAAAGCGTAGCCTCACTATCACAATCGATAGAAATAGGCGACCTTGGCTTATGCGACAAAGGAATCTTAAACAAAGATCCTTTAATCATTTTGCTACTTTACTAACAAAAACAAGAGCAATAAACTCTACAATCATTGTGGAACTAATACATGTCTGTTTCTTGAACCCTGAGAGATAACAGCCCCACCACCAGGAATACCCACTCGCTTGTAGAACGTAGTCCACATTATCAAAAATTTAATTGGCATCCGAGTATTCTTCTAAAGTAGAAGAGTACCCATTAAAAGTATTAGCATAATGATGGTTATTTCAGTACCTTGTGTACCACATGCTAGTGAACTTTACTTCCATTGCTAGTTATATATACTTAGCTTTCCAACAATAAAGGCTCTTAGTGAACTTTACTTACATTGCCAGTTATATATACTTAGCTTTCCAACAATAAAGGCTATATTGAGCCTTTTCATGCTCCAATTGTACTATTGGAGTACATTCATTTGATACTAAATATCCATACCAAACATCAATACGTAATCAACATATATACATATAACGACTCCTTTATCATTTTTAACTTACTACATACGCATTTATCCGATTCATTAATTTCCTCTTTCAAAAAGCAACATCACAAGACTTCACAGCCTCATCATAGGATCATATTATATGACACAATAATATCAAACTTTACATTCACATTGTCTCTAATTCATTCCACTAGAAATTTATTAAAAATCTGAGCTGAAAGATTTCTATTCTTGCACTTTTACTTCTTTTAAGTTCTAGAGCTTTTCAGGGATTTCTTTTGATGTGTTTTTCTACATCTATCAAAATTTAATATAAAACCCTATCAATTAAACATGCCTAAATTGAAGTGTAGGGCGAGAGGGTGTCGAACCACAGGGACTAAGAGTGCGTGAATTTAATCTATGATCTAAATTGATTTAAGAAAAAGTGATATTTTTATGTTAATTAATCTAGAAAATGACAATTAAACTAAAGTAATCTACTACTAATCGGGAACGTGTATTAAATTGGAGCCTAGGGTTTCGAATCCATCATTAGCCAATTATTTTTGCGTTAACTCTTAAATTGGGATTATTGATTGTCACACGGGTAGTGGTTTAAGCTACAAGCTTCAACCTACTAAGATAATATTTTTGTAGCATTGCGTATTGACCCTATATAACTAAAGCATAAAGAAAATAGACTCTACCCAACGTATTGTTAATTATCACGTATTGGCCCTATCTAACTAAAGCATAGGGAAGATAGGCTTTAATTAATAATTCAGTAAATACTATTGCTTGTTTAATTAATCCTAAGGCTACGAGCACAAAGAATTAATTTATAAATATCAATATCAATAATTAAAGGTTACAAACTCAATAATCATATCAATTGAATAAAAAATAAAAATATAATACTTCAAAGTATTTATCCCAACCAAGCAATTCAGATAAACAATCAAATTAACCCGAATTAAAATTAAACAAAAGTAAAGGCTAAGATTTCATATAACCCCAGAGAGCAAGTTAGCTCTCCATCAAGGATGATCTTGTGAAGAAGGAGATGAACGAACTCATGTCGGTCTTCACGCTAATTTCACTCTCGTTCCAATCTAACAAAAAACAAAAGGAAAAAAAAAAAATCTGAGAGCAAGAGAAAGCTGAGAGAAAGAGAGAGAGGCCGGTGAAGAACTCCGAACCAGAGACGAACTACTCAATCAACTAGAAAAAAAACCCCTTTTAAAGTGACGACTTGCTGTGTCGTCAACCCTAATGTCCGTGCTGGTGGTTGACGTGGGCCGAAAGTCTGGAGGTGGGCCGAACGCTGGTGGTGGTGCGCAGGTATGGGCTAGTGTAGTGGTGTCGGTGGGCTGTTCGTGGGCCTGCGTTTGGGCCTGTGAAGTTGGTCTGGGCTGGTGATGGTGGTGTCGTTGACAGTGTGGACGACGGGTTGAGGTGTTGGTGCTGGTCAGCCGGAAGTGTGAACAGGGGCTATTTGGGCCTGCGTTTTGGAGGTTGAAGGTGATGAACAGTGCTGGCTCGGGTCGATGCGGGTCGAGCTGATACGTTCTTGTCCCGAATCTCGATTGACTTGATTTAATTGTTTACGCATCGAATTTGTCTTATTTGCACCAACATTTAACAATTTTCAGAACTTTAATTTCAAACTTGCTAAACATAAAAATTACCAAAATGAGTATAAAATTATAATTAAATAGGTGCAAAATAGTTAAAATAACAATAAAAAGATACGTAAATACGAGACGCATCATCTTCCCTCATTACATGATTTTCATCATATGACAAAGACGTGTCAATTTCCATCAAAATTTGAACTTTCGATCCATGAGTTGATTAAATTTATTTCATCTTAATATATTTTAAAGCACATTATCATAATGCATTATCATTTCATCAATATCAATGAAAGATTCAAATACTCATCCATATTTACATTCATAAACTTTAATTTACCCACAATTAAATCATATGAATCATCATGCCATATATAAGCATCAAACCTTACGAGTCACATATGAATCATTATAATCAATATTCATATACGCTTAATTTTCCACTTTGATGACTACTACCATCATAACACATGAATATGAAATCACATAATAGAATTATTATCCATGCAAAAATCGTACTGGTATGGAACGAAATTTTAATATCATAATAGGGTGACATAATATCAGGATCAACACAAATATAGAACAATCATGTGGTATTTATCTTTCATGATCCATTAATATTCATTTCAATCAAATTCACACCACTTTCGTGTTCACCAAATAAATATATAATATTTATGTTTACAAATTAAAATCACAAAAATTTATGATTATATTAACATGCTTAAATGCATTAATCGCATAATTGAATAAGCATATACATGCTTATAAATAAATTAAATTTCATATTTATGAAGATGTATGTGTTAATTATATTAATTGTGCACCCATTAATATTGTAACTCTGTAAACATATACACATGCTTGTATTCAAATTCCGTTTTTTTTTTTTTTTGTAAGTATGAACACATACGTATTAATCTCAAGTTTAAAATTCTACATATGATTAATTTACAGCAGAATGGTTTTATAATTAATTAAAATTCTATATATTTCATAACATATGATGTGGTTTAAAGATAAGTGCCCTTATTCTCTTGCTACAAGGACAATAGTTCAAGTCCTCGTAACTGCAAAAGTATGTGGTCCTTTTTTTTTGGTTAAATCATGATTCAACATCATTTAATTCGAGGCACTTGTTTAAAAATTTAAGATACAAAATACGACTGTGTTAGGAATATGCCTCAAATTCTTAGTTCTAAATGGAGGCAAGCAGGGAATACCCCGATTGATCGAGAGAAGAGACCGATCGATCGGGAAATGTACGTAGACGAATCCCGTGTCCAGAGGGTCCATTGACCGATCGGTGAACTACCAATCGATCAGGACCCCTCGATCGATCGGGAGTCTATTTTTCACGAGCTATAAATACAACCCTAGGTTTCACGTGCTCCGCATCCAATTAAAGTAAGCGCCTGCCGTCATCCTTGAGAGAGAGAGAAAGAGAAGTGAATTGTAATTCTTCTACTCCATCTCCGCCGGTGGTTTTCTCCCCTCTCAATTGAAGAGGAGTTTCCACGTAAATCATTGTGTTCTTGTTTTTCGTTCTCTTTTATCCATATTACTTCTCATTTGGTCATAGTATATGATTCGAATTAAGTACTTGGGATTCCGTAATTTCTCACAAATTGGTATCAGAGCCCTTGTTGTTCGTTTTGGTACTATGACGTCAGCGATTAAATCTGAAATAGAGAAGTTTGGTGGTCAAGCGAGTTTCAGTTTGTGGCAAGTCCACGTTAAAGGTCTCCTGACACAGAATGGCTTGAAGAAAGCACTGGATGGAAAAGAGAAGAAGCCAGAGAGTTTATCCAAAGCACAATGAGAGGAGTTAGATGAGAAGGCACTTACAGTTATTCAGATGTGTCATACAGATGATGCTCTGATAGAAGTCTTGGAGGTGAAAACCACTGAGGAGTTGTTGGAGAAGCTGCAGGAGATGTTCTGCTTCAAATCGGTCTCCAATAAACTCGCAGTCAAGCGCCGGTTATTCACGTTTCGTATGTCGGAAGGTACATCTCTTAAGAACCATATTAATGAATTTAACTCTATAATTCAAGAGTTAAAAGAATTGGATGATACCCCTAAAGATGAAGATTAGGCCATGTTGTTATTATGTTCACTCTCAAATTCATATAAAGGCTTTGTAGAAAGCATGATATATGGTGATAGGTCAACTATCACAATTGATGAAGTTAAGAGGAACCTAATGAGTAAGGAATGAGTAGATAAAGAATTGTCTAACTCTGTGAATGACTTTGGTAATAGTTTGTTTGTGAGAGGTAGAACTGAGAATAGAGGGTCTGATGGTGGAAAGAAGCCAAGGTCTAAGTCTAGACACAAAAACCTGTTATGTGACTTTTGTTACAAGAATGGGCACATAAAGAAAAACTATTATAAGCTTAAGAATAAGCAGAAAGAAGATAACAGGCATGACCATAATAGAGGTGATAAGTCCGCTGAAGTTAGTATAGTTGAAGATGAGGGAGATGCTGATGTCCTATTAGTAACCGAGTCAGAGACCAGGTCTAGAGATAAGTGGATCATGGATTCGGGTTGTTCTTACCATGTTTGTCCTAACAGAGACTGGTTCGCCACTTATAAGTCAATTCAGGGCGGAGTAGTCTTGATGGGCAACGATGCCGCGTGTAAGGTGATGGGTATTGGAAAAGTTCGTGTGAAGATATTTGATGGTACTATCAAGACACTTAGCGAAATGAGGCACATTCCAAACTTGAAAAAGAACTTTATCTCTTTAGGTACCCTTGAGTCTAATGGGTACCGGTACACAGCTGAAGGTAGAGCTATAAAGGTCAGTAAAGATGCATTGATTGTGATGAATGGTAGAAGGGTAGGAACCTTGTATGAAGTTGTAGGGTCTATTGTGACAGAGACAGTAGCTGTTTCCACACCGTCTATGACAGATACAGAGATCACTAAGATGTGGCACATGAGATTGGACCATATGACTGATAAAGGGCTGTCAGAGTTGAGTAAGAGGGGTCTGTTATGTGATCAGTCAACTGGACTGATGGATTTCTGTGAGCACTATATATATGGGAAGCAGAAGAGAGTCAACTTCAAGCATGCAGTGCATCAGACTAAAAGAACGTTGGACTATCTACATTCAAATTTGTAAGGACCGTCCAGAATTGCTTCTGAAGGAGTTTCCAGGTATTTACTAATGTTCATTAATGATTATTCAAGAAAAGTTTAGGTCTATTTTCTTAAGCAAAAAAATGAAGTTTATGAATTCTTCAAGAAGTGGAAGGTGCTGCTTGAAAAATAGACAGGGAAACAGATAAAGAGGTTAAGGACTGATAATGGTCTTGAATTTGATGAGGGTGATTCCTCAAATTCTGTGAGAACCAAGGCATTGTCAGACACAAGACTTATACAGGTCGACCTCAACATAACAGAGTGGCAAAAAGATTGAATAGGACTTTACTGGAGAAGGCTCGGTGTATGCTTTCAAATGCAGGATTATGGAGAGAATGGTGGGTAGAGGCAGTTAACATGGCTTGTTATTTAGTGAATCGGTATCCTCATCCATTGCTTCAGTTGAAGATTCCAGAACAAGTACGGTCTGGTTCTCCTGCTGATTATTCCCATTTGAAAATATTTGGTTGTCATGCTTATGCTTATGTTAATGATAGAAAGCTAGAGCCTAGGGCAAAGAAGTGCATCTTTCTTGGTCATACGTCAGGCGTGAAGGGATATCGTTTATGGGATCCAAAATCTCATAAATTTCTGACTAGTAGAGAGGTTACTTTTGATGAATCTGCTCTACTACATCCGCCACACATGCCCTCCTTAGTTCGTGAATCCGTTCAGGTGCAAAAGCCTAATGAAAGTTAGATACAGTTAGAAAGTTCAGATTAGCAGCAAGTAGTTCAGTTTGAGAATATGCAGGCACCTCCAGTACAGGTTTCTGATGAGAATGAAGTAACAGAAACAGGTCAACAGGTGGAGCAGATACAATTGCAGGTGGTAGGCAGAAGAGGCAGATTAGGCAGCCACAGAGATATGGGTATGAGGAGATGATAGCCTATGCCCTTACTACTGCTGAGACAGTGGAAGATTCTGAACCGTCTTCATATTCAGAAGCTGTATCGAGATCTAACTCAGAAAAGTGGCTTATGGCCATGAATGAAGAGATGGAATCACTTCAAAAGAACCAGACTTGGCAGTTAGTCAAGCCTCAAATAGGAAAAAGATTAATTGGGTGCAAATTGGTCTTCAAACGAAAAGAAGGCATTCCTGGAGTGGAAGATGCAAGGCACAAGGCTCGGTTAGTAGCTAAAAGGCTACAGTCAGGTACATGGTGTTGATTTTCATGATATTTTCTCACCTGTTGTTAGGCATTGATCCATACGAGCGATACTTGCTTTAGTAGCTATGTATGATTTAGAGCTTGAGCAGTTAGATGTAAAAACAGCATTTTTGCATGGTGAGCTAGAGGAGAGTATTTATATGTATCAGCCTAAAGGCTTCATTGTTGAGGATAAGGAAGATCATGTTTGTTTATTAAAAAGATCTTTATATGGTTTGAGGCAGTCACAGAGGCAGTGGTACAAGAGGTTTGATTAATTTATGACTAGCCATGGGTTCTTCAGAAGCAAGTATGACAGTTGTGTGTATTTCAGAAAGATAGATTCGAGCTCTTTTGTTTATCTTCTGTTATACATTGATGATATGTTAATTGCAGCTAAGGACATGACAGATGTTGATAATTTGAAAGCAATGTTGAAAAGCGAGTTCGAGATGAAGGACCTAGGAGCAGCTAAGAAGATTCTTGGCATAGAGATCAGTAGGGACCAAAAAGCAGGAAAGTTGTACTTTTCTCAAGAAAAGTACATTGAGAAGGTTCTGGACCGATTTTCACATGATGGATGCTAAACCTATTAGCACTCCCTTAGCAGCTCACTTCAGGCTCTCAGCATTGGTTTCACCTCGGACTGAGAAGGATGTCAGGTACATGTCACATGTCCCTTATTCAAGTGCTATGGGTAGTATTATTTATGCTACGGTATGTACTCATCCAGATATTGCTTATGCTGTGAGCAAAGTGAGTAGATACATGGCGCACATTGATGTCAAGCATCATTTTATTCGAGATCTGATAGATGAGCGGAAGGTGGAGTGGAAGAAGATTGGTACTGAAGATAATCTAGCAGAGATGTTCACTAAAGTTCTTTCCGGCAGGAAATTTGAACATTGCTCGAACTTGGTTGGGCTCTCAGTTTCAGTTTGTTAACCCCGATTGTGGGGTGTTAGTGGATAAGGTCGATATATTTTATTTCGGTGATAGAATTTGAGTCAAGGTGGAGATTTGTTAGGAATATGCCTCAAATTCTTAGTTCTAAGTGGAGGCAAGCAGGGAGTAGCCCGATCGATCGAGAGAAGAGACCGATCAATTGGGAAATGTACGTAGACGAATCCCGCGTCCAAAGGGTCCACCGTTCGATCAGTGAACTACCGATCGATTGGGAGTCTATTCTTCACGGGGCTATAAATACAGCCCTAGGCTTCACGTGTTCAGTATCCAATTAAAGTAAGCGCCGCCGTCATCCTTGAGAGAGAGAGAGAAAAGTGAATTGCAATTCTTCTATTCTCAAATCAATAAAAGTTTCCATCTCTGCTCATGGTTTTCTCTCCTCTCGATTGAAGAGGGGTTTCCACGTAAATCATTGTGTTCTTATTTTTTGTTCTCTTTTATCCGTATTACTTCTCGTCTGGTCGTAGTATTTGATTCGAATTAAGTACTTGGGATTCCGTATTTTCTCACAGACTAGATTAAAATCAAAAGTATACATATATTTTGTCTCAACCATTATAATTCTATGTGAATTAAAAACACGGTTCATCATTTTGCCAATTTATATCAATCATGTATCCATATTCATTTATTATTAATAGTTTTAACATCGCCTCGACGTTTGGTTTCAACAACCACCCAGAAAGAATTTTCCTTATTGGAATCGCTTCGATGTCTGGTTTCAACAACCACCCAAAATAATGTTCTACTTTCCATTACTACTCAAATTATACATATCAATTAAATAAAATTCATGCATAATTTACCAAAGAGGGCACCAACACGCCGTCACCGGATCTCATTAGAACTCCGAAATTAAGCGTACTTGGGCGAGAGTAGTACTTGGATGGGTGACCTCCTGGAAGTCCTCACACTCAGGTTGAGGGCACTGGGAAACAGCCTCTCTTCAGGTTAACATCCTGAAGGGGGAAGGCTGCGTACATCCCCCCCCCCCCCCCCTCCCCTGGGACCCTGCATAGGCGGGAGCCCTTGAGGCACTGGGTATGTTCCTTTTTAAAATTCATGCATAATTTAAAGTACTTAATACTAATTTATGGTACAAGATTAACTATCAAAAGGAATCATAACACAAATAAATCATTGTCATTACCACCGTTTTAGACACAAATTTATTACCGCAAGTGATGCATATCAAAGGGTGACATAGAAATATCATATTGCAATTAATCCAAACGCATGGATGCAGATTCAATTCCTTTCAACAGTGTTATACTTTGCAATGCCAACATAATGACAACACACTCTTTAACGAAGAAACACCGCCAATTTGTTTTTTTTTTTTTAAAGTTGTATGGCAGTTTTACATTATCACCAAAATATAATATATTAATTACCCAATGTTAGACAAATAGACGCAGACTGTGAGATAGTTATATGGTATTGATGCAACTTGCATATTGTGAGATCAAATCTCAACTGCAATTTATATTTTACATTTCTCTGCAATTTTTTTTCCCCCTTTAACTCTTTGGGTTGTGTATCATAATGTGCATTAACTTACTCGATTATATGCATAAATATCAATGCATAAGCATAAATTCTCATACTTAATGAGAACAACATGATTTTCACATAGATTTGAATCAAAAAACATACCTTGATCCATAGCGATTTATATAAAAGAAGGATCCAAAAAGACATCTCATTCCTCTCTTAATCGCTTTCTCCAATCTCACGAAGTTCACTATAATTGTACAAAGAGAAGAAGCCATTTTCATAGATGAAATTAAGTCTTAAGATTACCAAAGAGGGCACCAACACGCGGTCACCGGATCCCATTAGAACTCCAAAGTTAAGCGTGCTTGGGCGAGAGTAGTACCAGGATGGATGACCTCCTGGGAAGTCCTCACCCTTAGGTTGGGGGCACTGGGAAACAGCCTCTCTTCAGGTTAACGCCCTCAAGGGGGAAGGCTGCATACATCCGCCCCCCGACCCTGCGTAGGCGGGAGCCCTTGAGGCACTGGGTATGTTCCAAATTAAGTCTTAAGATTGTTAGGGAAATCTTATAAAACGCGTATCAATAAACAGTCTCAGGCTTCGAGGCGTGTAGTGAATCGCTATCCTTAAGACTTATTTCGTTGATAATGAAATAGTCTCGGGGATACAATGAAAAGCAATAACCAAAGTGAGATAGAGTGTAGAAAGAAAAGATAACCGAGATGTAAACAAGAGAATGATCTTTTTAATATTTCTTTTTTCAAGTATGTTTTTCATCATATTAAACATGAGAAATGAGGGGTATATATAGTTTTCAAGTATCTTTTAATGAAAAGACACGTCCCTTCACGAAAAGATACGTCCCTTCACGAAGAAACAAACTTCTTCACCAAAAGACACTAAATCATCTATTATTTATTTTGAAAATATACCAACAAAAATAAGTTCCCTTAACTCAGTGGTGTCCTGGACTACATTCCTAGAGATGACACAGTTCTTTGTTGAGTGGATGAAGAAATCATAATACTTACAGTAAACCTTTCCTCTCAAAGATTTAGAATCAGGTTTCATGTGTTTCCCTTTGACTTTCAGTTTATTATTTGCCTCCAACCAATCAAATATTATGTCAGTTCTTGAGAGGTCAAATGAATATTGTCTTAAGTCTTGGGATTTGTTGGACTTCCTAGCCCTGACATCCCTTTTTACCTAAGGCTTACAGATCAGCAATGTTAATTTTATGAGGGAGTTCCTCCTCATCTATCACCTTGTGCATGTAAGTTCCATATACATTTTTCTTGAGGCTTTCTTTTTTCAAGACAACCTCGTATCTAGCAGTACATTCTTCTAGTTGAAAAAGGCTAGTATCCAAGCCATTCAAAGCCAGCTTGGCATACTCGAGTTCGGGGAGAGCCACTGTACATTTCAACCTGGCTCTTTTGAACCAGCTAATACAGTCCTCTTCAAATTCTCCTAGCTTTCATCTCATTTGAGCCAAGTCAAATATAGAGTTACCTAGTTTCATTATTAGGAACTAGGCTTGAAATTATCTAGCCATGCCATCGTAATTATAAATAGAGTTAGGTGGTAGGCTTATATACCACTAAAAAGTGATCCTTGTCAAAGAGCTGGGGAATAACCTTAGTTTCGAGTAAGGATTATCAGCTACCTCTCTGCATTGGCAATTGTTGCCAAATGCTCGAGAGCAAACACATCCCCCTTTCCTAAAAAGATAGTGAATTCGAGTATCTTGTACCCTCTAGGTAATGGGTATTCCCTGTCAATATAATCAGGGTACAACTTACTATAGAGGGCAGCCAATTGGTCTTGGAGGGGTAAGCTAAGTGCTTGGTTATGCACTTGCCATTGACTCCCAAAGGGTTGAGGGTCTCTAGGAGGATCAGAAGGATATCCCAAAGCTCTCATGACCATCGGGTAAGGGAACGGGTGTTGACTTGCATAATCAGGATTATACCCTCCTTGGTTTGTATGGCTAACTAGTTGGTTAGCCATTGCGTAAGGACCAACGGAGCCTTAAGTAGGAGGCAAGCATGCTCAGTGATTCTTGCGACACCCTAAATTGGTCTATCCCCAAGGAATAATCTTGAGGATGTGAAGCAATCAACTGTCCCCGTCTCATACATCGTTGCAAGTCTAGGAGTAGGGCCGTAGTCCTTTACAATAGCTACTTGCCCTTGTCCACTACCCCCAAGGCTTTGCTTAGGCCTCGAGGTGGTTCCTTTTGCATGAGAGAGACACGAATCGCCTTGCCCCCTAGTTTCAAGGCTAGGGGTGTCCTGAACATTAGTGTTCAAGTCCCTAGAAGCCAAGGTGTGACCTTCATTCTATGGTACAAACACTCTGTATGTCATATTCTCATTTTGATTATGGGGTCTAGACACTCCGTATGTCATATTCTCATTTCTAAGGCTTGGGTCCACACGTATGATTCATAGACTGGCTATAGTGTTGTTTCCCCTCCTCTCAGAGGTAGCATTTGTGCCTAAGTTCACTGGTAATTGTGAGCTCGAAGGAATGTCATGAGGATATCCAATAGGGGTTGAGGGAGGGAGGACAGGCCTTAATTGTCTAAGGTCGTCCCTAGAGGCTTGCTAAGATAGGCTCGACTTCAACCATCGTCTGCTTTACCACATCGTTGGCTATAAAGCTACTGGTGGAAAATAAGATTGCATTCATTTCAACCAAGACCTATCAGTTTCTTTATGAAACCTTTTTATTCATTAAAGTCCCAACGTCGTCAACAATAGCGACTGCATTCTCACTCTAGCCAGCTAGAGTACGTTCTGTCTCTGTACTTTGCTTTTTTGAGCCTATTTTAGAGCTTGCTCAAGTTTTTGATCTGCGAGTTCCATTTGACGTTTGAGCATGGCCATAAAACTCTTTTGAGAGTAGCCATCAAGCACAATAAGGTCGTCTTCTAGGATATCCTCATCACCTCCGCTTTCATTATCGCAGTTGTGACTAGTTTCATCCCCTCGCGAGATGGGACTTTGTTATGAGAGGTGCTCGAGTGAAGGCTCAATCAAGGCCAACCCTGCAGTTCCTCAGAATCGAGAGTGCTAGCTCTCCTAGTTGGGACCATTGGTAAATGGTCTGAGATTACATTATGATAATCCACAATGGGATTATAGACTGTAAAGTCTCATATCGTGTCTCCCACTGTGGTCACCAAAAGGTGTGTTTACTCCTTTTGTTTGCTTTTAGGGTGTGTGTGGTCGCCGTAGGAATAGAATCAAATAAACATGCAAAAAAAGACTCATAGCGACTTAGGAGCGAGTCTAATTTACAAATTGTTCATGTTTGACCTCAATCAATCACCTCTGAAGAGGGTTGATGCTTTTGGTGAATTCAATGATGCTTACTTTGCGTATGCGTTAGCAAGTGTACTAGTCATATCAAGTAATAAAGAAATGAGTAGAGCATCATGCCCATGAGGATTGTTATTGAGTGAGTATCAAAATTAGTAGCTTTAATGATATTTGAAAAACTAAAAATAGAGATGTTGATATGAAATAAAATAAAATCAAAAGAAACAAAATATGTTAACTGATTTTTAGGTAAGGCTTACTGATTTTTTTGAAGTTTTTATGATTTAATAACATCCAAGGCATCTGATTTCACCCAGTTGCATCAATACGCCTTTCTATTCTCATTATTCAAGTTGTTATTACGTGTTGATGGTTGAAAATCCTAATTTCCTAATTATTCTCTCTCTGGCAACATTTATCATACTCTTTTACATATTAACCCATCACTCTCGTGCATGAATTTAACTAAGAAAAGAGTTTTTAAAAGCTCTATGATTTTCACTTAAAAATCACAAAAACCGCATTAATATCTCTCGAGCATTCGCTCAATTTGTGGTGCTTATCACCTTAACAATCATCATAAATCTCCTCTTGAACTCATTATGAATCATTATAGGCCTTAAATGGTGATCAAGCATTTAAAAATCATGAAGAACAATGATAAACACTTTAACAACGCAATAACAAAACATTGAATATGTTGAATTAGAAATGAGCGTATATTACAACTTAAGGTACATCGTAGCCTTGGAATAATGAAATTAGTTCATGATAAACTTAATATAAGACATATTTAACACAAAATTCATGAACTTAATGAAGTGAAGGATAGAAAAGAACTTGAAAATGCAAAATTTCAAACCAAACTTCTTCTTTTCTCCTCCTTCTTTCTTCCTACGAATTTCTACCTTATTTCTCTACTTTGTATTTGGTTTTTTTTTTTTTTTTTGGGATTGAATGATTCCTAAAAAACTCCCAAACACTCTTATTTATAGTACATAAGGTTGGGGTTACTTAAATTAAAAAAATTAAAAGATGAAAGCTGATTGCACCACATCCTGCAACTGCTACCCATTTCTGCAGTTTATGAATCAAGTTGCTGATTTTTTTTATTTTTTCTTGCTTTGAACTACCCAAAATCAGCTTTCACATAAATTTTAACATGTTAATTAAGGGTACAAGAATTTCTTTCACCTTATTTGTCCATTTTGCCACCCAAATTTGCAAGTTGAAGTACATTGTTCATGTTTGTTTTACATTCTCTACAGCTGCTGTTCTTGCTTATTTTTCTTTATTTTTTTCTTCTTTTTCCACCCAAAACTGAGCCTTGACATCATTATTAACATGTAATTGAAGTGTACAAAGCATCCTTGGACTTTATTTGTTCATTTTTTCACACAAAATTGCAAGTTGAAGTGAATTGTGCAGGCTTATTGTTCATTCTCCTCAGTTTGCAATTCTTGGCTATTTTTCTTCAGATTTTTGAGCTTTGCACCACTTAAATTCAGAGTTTACATCAACTTGGACATGTTAATTTATTTTTTAATTTGTCCTTGCACCTGATTTGTGCATTTGGCCACCCCTTTTTGCAAGTTGAAATGAATTGTGCATGAACTTGTTGTATTCTTGCTTTAGCCATGTAAATTGTCATGTTTTGCCCCTCTTTTTGCTTTTTTTTGGTGAATCTTGCATTCACTTGTTGATGTTGATGATAAAATCTAGCAAGATTTAGCACAAAATGAGTGTTTTTGCAAAGAAATGGCAATAGAAGCGAAAAAGAACAAAAGCAAGTAATAGCGATAAAATTTTGAGGTGAAATGGTTAGAAAATGAACCAAAATGATATGAATAATTATATACTAAATTAGACTTATCATTCAACTTCGATTTGCAATTATAATATGGATTCTACACTTACCCCAATTAAGAAGACCTAAATTATATTTTTATGTTTTTTGAATTTAATGATTACATAGTAAAATAAAAGGGATATGGACCTAGCTCAAGTGGCAGTTGAGGTGACGGAGCGGCACCCATGAACACCTTACCTCGTACACTTAAGAGTTAGGAACTAGGGTGGAGACAATCTCAAGAGCTCAGCAGTCCACTCACAAGCCTGAGTCTATAAACTTTGAGGCTTGGAACCCTTGACTTATGATAAGGCGAATAAATTAAAGATTGACAAGATATTGGTGGAGAGAATTGTATTTGGGTCATTGGAAAGACCGAAAACTATGACTCAAACCTAAATTTGCCTAACTCACTAAGCAGTGACATCTATGTTAAGACCAATGCAATCAAGCTCAAAGCTTGGCCGTCAAAACCTTAAACTAATGATTCAAATCTTAATTCATCGATTGTGGGAAAAAATTCAAACTAAAGAGTTCATACCTGAAACCTGAGAAATTTTTGCCTTGATGAAAACAAAACAAGCTACAAGCTATGCTAACCTAAGTTATGCTACTCCTAGGAATAAGGCACAAGTGTGTTGTAAAGAAAACTTGAAGAAGTTTTGTGATGTTGGTGTTGGACACTTTACAAGACAAATAGTATCTCTTATTTATAGGCCTATGTTCTAACTATTGCATCCTAAAAATTGGCATATTCGTCCCATGTTCTGCCTCCATTCTCCTTTCTCGCGCTAAAATAGCATTCGATGTGCTTAAACACACGTGCTCGAGGTCCTTCTAAATGCCCTACGTCCATCTACTTCCTTCTGGATGTGCTTGAGGCTCGTGTTCCTTGATATGTGCTCCAAATAACTATCTCGAGTCTAGAAACCGCCTTTCTTGCAGCCTTCTTGGTAGTCCCTCGAATTGGAGTCTCTTTTACCCCTTGAGCCATCTTGAAAGGCTGTTAATTGTTTAAGGGTTTTAACTCCCAATGTAGCTGTACACAAGACGCCATTATTTCTATTTATAAAGGCCAATTACACCTCAAGCATGGCCCCACATGATAAGCACTTCTCCTTCTATCCTCAAACGGCATTGTCCCAACTCTCTCGAGTTTGGGGGTGTAAACAAGCCTACTCAAACTTGATCCATGCTACCTCACATCCTAGAATAAACCCATCTAATTAACTCAAAACCCATACAACTTGAGCACAACATAATTAGACCTAACTAAAAGTTGACCCAAGTTGACCCAAAACTCCAAATGACTCGAATATGAAATGATCCAATCGGATAGAAACTCAACTCTATTGACCTAAACTTTAGAATGATCTAACTCAATTGGCTCAAGACTTGAGACGATTAGTTATGAGTTGACCATGTACTCTTGTGTCGTGTAATGTCGTATGTATGATAGAGGTGGTGTGGTAATTTACCTCCATGTTAATGGTTTTCCCCAAGGTTCAACGAATGAATGAAGCTATGGAATTACATTTCCATTTTCCAATTCTTTGAAATTTTAATTCTATAATTCCAATTCCATTAGAATTGGAATTGCAATTCTAAAGTCCAATTCTAATTCTATTTTCCAAACAGAATCTTAGGTCTTGTTTAGTGTATGAAATTGGAGCCTAGAATTTAAGGTTGAGACTAGAATTGAGAGTGAAAATTCCAATTCTGTTTGTTTGGTTCATCTGTTGGAACTGGAATTATAATTCCATAGCCCAATTTCTTGGAATTGAGATTTAAATGAAAATCATACATTCAATTTCCTTGGGTGGGGGATATAAATTGCAATTACATATCAAATCCACTAACCTAAAACCCAAAATGACCCACTTGATTAACATAAATCCAAGATGACTCAAAAGCAAAAGACGCAGACATGACCTAAATTTGACCTGAACCTCAAAATCACCCCACTCAAATGAGTTGAACCATAACCATAATCAACTTAAGTCAAAGTCTCATGTGACCTAAATTTATTGATCAAAAAACCGAGATGACTAAAACCCAAAAACTAAACCTAACTTGAATGTGATGTAACCAAGTTGACGTTAAAGTCAAAATGACCGGACTAAATAAACCTAAAACCTAATATGACCCGACCCATCTCATCGTCAGCCTTAATTTGACCTAACCTGAGGTAATCCTAAATTTGAAATAATGTAACTCATTTGACCTAAAACTAAGATGACTCAAACCCAAAATGACTTATATCAACTCAAATCTGATACATTTGAGCCAGAATCTCGAAAGGACCTAACTCAATTAATTGAAAATCCGAGAGGACTTGAACAGAAAATGATCCGAAACAACTAAAACATGACCTGATATGACTCAAAACTCAAATAACACGAACTTGAAGGGATTCGATCCTGCCATATTTCAACCCTAACTAATTCAAAGCTCGTAGTGCTCCAACTAGATTAATTGAAAACCCATTATGATCCAATTCAGTATGCAATTATAATTCTGATCTCTACTTCCTTTGATTGACCAAATAGTAGAATTTAATGCCATTAGAATTCCAATTCCACCTAAATTGTAATTGGAATAGCAATTCTGATTCCATATGCCAAAATGGGCCTCAAAGTCCTGTTTGGCACATGAAATTGAAGTTTGGAATTGAGATTGAGACTGGAGTTAGTGACCAAAATTCTAATTTTGTTGTTTAGCTCACCCGCTGAATTGGAATTATAGTTCCATTGCTTTCCATAGAATTGAGTTTTAACTTAAAATAATAAGTTTAATTTCTTTGGGGATAGGGAAAGGAGTTATAATTCCATATTAACTCTACTGACCTAAAACTCAAAATAATCTAACTAAATTAACCCAAAATCGAAGGTGCCTTGAAACTAAAACACCCAACCCACCCTAAATTTTGATCCAAAACTCCAAAATGACCCTATCTAAATGATTGAAACTTGAATTGATCTAACTCGACCAAAACCTGATCAGATCTAACTCAAAGTTGGAAATACATAAACCGATAGCAAAAATCCAAACTTGCTCAAACCTGAAATGATCCTACTTAACTCGGGTCTAACTTGAACGAGATTCAACCTAGCTCATCAAAAACCTTAGATAACCCAATCTAATTGACCGCAACCCAGGGATGACGCGACATAACATGACTTAACCCGGGGAGTAAAAATGGCAAAACTGATTGACCAAAAATCAAGTTGGCTCAAGCCTTAAATCACCATATCCAACTCAATCCCGACTTGTTCTAATTTGAATCCTAGAATGAACCCATCTAATCAACCCAAAACCCAATACGACTTGATCACAATGTGATCTAACCCCACTAAAACCCTACTCGAGTTGACCCAAAACTTGAAATATTTCAAGCTCCAAATGACCCGATCCGATCGAAACCCAATCCTTGGTTGACCCGAAATTCAAAATGGTCTAATTCAATTGACTCAAAACTCAAAATGACTAGTTATGGAATTACTCTTGCAACCTAATTCTTTGGTTAGCAAAACGATAAAATTTTAATTTCATTTTAATTTAGTCCCATTAGAACCAAAATCGGAATTGTAATCCCACAATCCAATTCTAATTCTATGGGCTAAATAAAGATGGATCGTTTTTCCTCTTAAACTAAGGGCATATTTGCTAGTCAAGAGGGGTTAATTGTTATAGATATAACCATTACACCCCTTTGTAACATTGTTTAGTTTACCATAAACATTTAATCTATTAAAAAGTTTTCCCCAAATGAGGATAAAACTACCTCATGCAATTTAGGTAGAGGTGTAAATAAAATAAATATTCGATAAATTATTCATATTCAAAATTCATTATGACTCTTTCGTGCTTGTTATGGAGACTTGATAGTTCAACCAGGCTAGATAAGTTTAATAAGTTGGGTGCGAATATGAAGGCTCAACAACATCTTTACTATAAGAACCCAACAAGAGCACATTAAAAGCTCGTTAAAGGCTACTTAAGAGTTCATTAACAAGCGATATTAGGTCGAAAAAATGAATGGATAATAACTCAATAGTAATTCAAACAACCCAACTTGGTCACAAGCGCAACTAGACAATAAGCGTGGATCGATTATGAGATTGATTCAAATCGACTGGATAACGAGTTTGAATCGACTCGAATACATTAAGTCGAGTCAAGTCAAGCCAAGGGAAGCGAGTGTCAAACATAATAAAATTTCATATAATGTAGTTCGAACAAAAGTTTAAAAGCACAATAAAAACTCGACTCAAACTCAAACACAGTAATCCTTATTGAGCTAAGCTCTAATAAAGGAATGCTCGACTCTACACGACTCGTCTACACGCATAAGCTTAGGAGTGGCTCGAGGCTGAACCTCATCGCCCTCTCTTCGTTGTAAAATACCTTTAATTGCTCTTATTCTGGAAAAAAAAGCTCCCAAGACCAATGTTCACAATGAGGAAAGGGGAAAAGAGTTTTAACATGTTTCTTAGATTGGTGAATTTGGAAGTTTATAAAAATATATTTTATACAACTAAGAAAATAGTTTAAATATTTAATAGAATATTGTATATATTTAAAAAATATTTTAAATATTAGAAAAATATTTTAAATATTAAGAAAATTTTATTAAATATACAAAAAAAATATTATAAAAATATTTTATATGTCATAACTATATTTATATGTTTAAAAAAAATTTTAATATTTTTAAATATTTTAAATATATAAACGCTGGATGTGCGGCCACACAAGGAAAGATAGGATTAGGAATGATGTGATACGAGGTAAGCTGGGTGTAGCCCCGATCGAGGATAAATTGAGGGAGCACCGCCTAAGATGGTTTGGACATGTCAGCAGAAGACCGACCACAGCCCCAGTCAGGAGGTGTGAACAGCTCAACACAGCGATAAGCAGAAGAGGGAGGGGCAGACCAAAGAAGAGTTGGCTGGAGACGATTCGTCAAGACCTAACCCACCTAAACCTAAGAGAGGAGATGGCCTCAGATAGGGCATGTTGAAGGGCTAGTATTAGGGTAGCGGAGGTGGCAGAGTAGAGTAGTGCGGGGAGTAGCTGGTAGTCTTAGATCCTTAGGCAGGCTTAACATCAAGTGTAGCACTTGTAGGCTAGCTTAGTCTCTGATCATGCCCATGCTTCTTCTTCTTCTCTCCTCCTTCTCCTTCTTCTTCCTTTCTTATACTTTTTCCTCAAATTGCGTGGTTATTGATTGGTGGTTTATCTGCAGGCACTCAACTACTTCAGGTTGGGGGTCCCCGGAAACAGTCTCCTTTCCAGCCGGAAGGGGTAAGGCTGCGTACATCACCCCCCCCCCCCCCCCAGACCCTGCTTTCTGCGGAAGCCGCTAGGCACTGGGACTATTGTTGTTGTTGTTGTTGTTGTTGTTGTTGTTATTTTAAATATATAAAATATAAAAAATATGTAAAGATTCAATATTTAAAAAATAATGCAAGAACATTTAAATACTAGAAATATTTAAATTATGAAAAATATTTTAAATATTTAAAAAAAATTCAAAGATTTAAGAAATAAATTAAATATGAAAAATAACTAATAGAAAGTAGGAGAAATCTACGATGGTGATGTTAGTGGTGGCCAAAGGATGGCAATAATGGTGATGTGTGTGGTATATGCTGTTGGCATTGTAGAAGGAACTATCTATTTTTTTAATTATAAATTTATTATTTAGATACTTAAAGCTTGTTGATTATACATGAGTGATTTTGCTCAATATTTCAATAAATACTTATATTTTATTAGAATTTTTAAAAAAAAATTAAAAAGTAACATATGAGCTAAAGTAGCATATGAAAGACCTTTTATGCTTCTCAGTTTAGGGGTCCTCGGATATAGTGGTTTGAATAGCTTTTAATTGTTTACCTAATCAAACAACTAAAAGTTGTATTTGGTAAATAGTTTTAAGTTAGCGTTTTAAATAGCTTTTAGCATTTAGAAATTGCTTTTGAAAAACTGTTCAAGGTAGATTTTGAAAAACTACAGAGTTTCGAGTTTAGCTTTTTAAATATTAAATCACCAGTATACTATTCTATTATTTTCTAAACAAATATATCATAAACGTATTGTTCATTTATTTTTACAATATATGACCCACTTTTTTTTTTTTGGGTAAAAGTATTAAATTACTTTTATAGATAAAATTGTAACTTAATTTAAAAATATTAGAAAATAATTTAATTAAACTAAATTCATTTTATTATTCTTAATATTTTAATTGTTAGGCTGATAAAAAAATTTTAATTATTAGAATTCAAATAATATAAGTTAATCCATAATTTGATAAAAGAAAAAGTTAATTTATACAAGTATATCATCTTCGAACTTATAAATGTGAGATCAAATTGATAAAAAATAAGTTAAGTTGTCCTATTTTATTAACTTTATAATTTTACTAATACAACACAGTCACAGTGTCACAGTGGCTCCCGCACTAAGCAGGGTCTGGGGGAGGTGGATGTACATAGCCTTTCCCCTTTCGGGTGGAAGAGAGGCTGTTTCCGAGGACCCCCATCCTGAAGATCGAGTCGTCAAGAGAACATGGTATCCTGGAAACCATGGAAGCAACAAAGCATCAGCACATGACACAGCGTAAAACTAGCACTATAAAATATATCCCATAGAAGACAACTAAGGCACATAGTAGAGCAAATAGTACATGTCCAATAATAGGAGAATAAACGAAAAGGAACAAAACAGAAGATAAGTGCACTACTTGGGGTTATGACTGCCTAGAAATTCTAAACTACCAGCCATTCGCCACACTACTCTACGCCGCTACATCCGCTACCCCTATGCTAGCCCTCCATTGAGCTCTATCTAAGGACATCTCCTCCCTTAAGTTTAGGTGGGTTAGGTTATGTCAGATCTTCTCCAGCCAACTCCTCTTTGGCCTGCCCCTCCCTCTTCTGCCTAGTGTAGTATGTAGCTGTTCACATCTCCTGACTAGAGTTGTGGTCGGTCTCCTGCTAACATGTCCAAACCATCTCAAGCGGTGCTCCCTCACTTTATCCTCGATCAAGGCTACACCCAATTTACCTCTTATTACGTCATTCCTGATCCTATCTTTCCTTGTGTGGCGACACATCCAGCGCAGCATCCTCATCTCTACCACATTCATCCTCTGTGTTTGATGTTGTTTCAATGGGCAACACTTTGCCCCATACAACATAGCCAGTCTCACTACCGTGTTGTAGTATTTTCCCTTTAGCTTTAGCGGGAACTTTCTATAGCAAAGCACCCCGGAGGCCATCCTCCACTTCTGCCAGCCTACATTAATCCTGTTGTTGACATCCTTGTCAACCTCACCGTTTTGTTGTATCATGGAACCCAAGTATCTAAAACTCTCCTTACTCGGTATGGTCTCTGATTCTATCTTGACATCCTCTGTACTAGTCGCTGTGGAATGGTTGAATTTGAATTCCATGTACTCGGTCTTAGATATGCTAATCCATAATCCTTTCGATTCTAAAGCGCTTCTCCACAATTCCAGCTTCTCATTTATGTCCTCTAGAGAATCCCCCACCAAAACTATGTCATCTGCAAAAAACATACACCAAGACACCTCTCCTTGGATGTGTCTAGTGAGCTCATCCATAACTAAAATGAACAGAAAGGAACTCAAGGCAGAACCTTGGTGTACCCCAACTGTAATAGGAAAGGTGTCACTCTCCCCTTTCGCTGTGCGCACATTAGTTTGTGCCTCCTCATAGATGTCTGTAATGGCCCGGATATACGGCATGGGGATGCCTCTCCTACCCAAAACCCTTCATAGGACCTCTCTTGGCATTCTATCATATGCCTTCTCCAAATCAATGAAAACCATGTGGAGATCCTTTTGTCTCTCCCTACACTGCTCTATCGTCCACCTTAAAAGGTGGATGGCTTTTATTGTTGATCTCCCAGATATAAACCCAAACTGGTTCTCAGACACCTCCGTCTGTTGCCGTAGCCTCCTTTCTATGACCTGCTCCCATAGCTTGAGAGTGTAGCACATTAGTTTGATTCCCCAATAGTTGGAGCAACTTTGGATGTTGCCTTTGTTCTTGTAGATTGGGATCAGTGTGCTCTTCCGCCATTCGTCAGGTATCTTCTTTCCCATAAGGATTTGGTTAAATAATTTTGTCAGCCAGCTGATGCCCCTCCGTCCAAGGCATTTCCATACCTCAAAGGGTATTTCATCTGGACCAACTGCTCTTCCCCTACCCATATGTTTCTGGGCTTTCTTGATCTCCTCTGGTGTAATTCTCCTACAATAGCAGTAGCTCTGATACTCCTCCGGTGTCTGGAGATAACCTAAAACTATCTCTGTGGCCCCCTGTTTGTTGAACAGATCGTGGAAGTAGGTTTTCCATCTAGCTTTAATTAGTTGTCCTTCCATTAGCACTTGTCCATCTTCTCCTTTTATGCACTTTACATGCTTCAGGTCCCTCGTCTTCCTTTCTCTTGCTCTGGCGATTTTGTATATAATCCTAGATTCCTCTTTGGTATCCAGCCTCTTGTAGAACTCCTCATATGCTCTTGATTGTGCCTCTCTGACTGCCTTCTTTGCTTCTTTCTCTATCTGTTATTTGTTACTAATAGATGTCTTTATATGTAATTTATATTGAGAAACTAACTGCAATAGCTAATTTTACCAAATGCTTATATTTACTTATTTATTTATTAACTAACAACTAACAACTAATTAATTGGTTTTTTTTTTTTTTTTGTCAGAAGATTAATTAGTTAAACGTTAACAATTAACAACTATTTGCCAACAGTTAAAAGTTAATAGCCAATAGTTAAGAACTCACCCCAAGCATTGCTAAAGTAAAAAGAAATAACCATTTTTCATGGATAATGACGTGGGGAAGGAAGTGGTGTGGAGGGAGGAGGGAGAACGAGGAAAAGAAAAAGATAAGATGTGCTTGTCAGTTGTCCACCACAAAGCCCACTCCTTGAAACTCGTCTAGTAAGATTTCCCCATTTTGTGCATACGCTTTTGCATTGTTTCCAAGTACAGTGCAAAGCAAAGCTCGAAGCTCCAACCCCATTAACAATGGCGTCCCTGCAGCAGTCCCCTTTACCTTCTATACGCCATACGTTCCTCGTAAACTCTTCCCCTAAGGTGCCCTCTTTCTTTTCTCCCTCTATGTGTTTGATGCTTTGTTTCACTGAAGATTTTATTATGACTGTCACCCACATTTGCGTAATCTTGTAGAAATAAGGACCTTCATTTTTTTCCTTTTTTTTTTTTTTTGTGGGTGTGCAGTTGGAATTGAGGAAAAGTGGGTTTCGGAAGAGGGTGTCTGTTGTTGTAGGAGTAGAGGCTGAACAAGTGCCAGCATCAGTTTCACTTCCTCCTCCAGGTTCTACTGTTTTCTTTTCTATGTTAACCCTGTTTTGCATTCAAGTATTAGAGATTCTTTTAGTTGATTGCTCTTTACCGCCGTATAAGATCAACTGAGAATTGGGTTTGCTTGAGTTATAAATGTACATTGTGAAAATTCACTGAGCTACGGAGTTGGCATCTATAAGGTCCACATGTAAACTCAAGTGGGGTTCCATTTTAAAATCATTTGGCACTAGTTAGAGTAGCTCTCTAGGCTTATATGTTGATCTTTTCTTCTCACAACTCAATCGGATTTCTTTCAAGATTCACATTTGGAGCATATTGCCGTTTGCAGTCAAATTAAAAAATTACGTCCAATTAGATTCATCATTCATTGAAGCAGCCTTCGGCGCATCAAATTCAAATGCACCCTTTTCTTGAGGACTTGGTGCTTCAAAAAGAATCCAAGATCATCTGCCTGCGCTGATCAGACGAAAACCACACATAAAACTTATATTGCTAGTCACAATTTATAATACCAGTCAATGTCTCTTGAAGCAAACCGATAGCTTTTCTAAGATTGCCTAACCTGCCACCAAGGAAGGAGACCACAAGTCTCTCTTAAATAACTATACATGAATAGGGGATTAAAACCTAGAAATACATATAAAAGTTAAGTATAAGAAATACAACAACAATAACAATAATCTCAGTGCCTTAAGGGCTCCTACGTAATGCAGGGTTCGTGGGTCGCGGGTTTGGGGGGGGGGGGGGGGGGGGGGGGGGGGGGGTGTACGCAGCCTTATCCTTTCAGAGTGTTACCCTAAAGGGAGGCTGTGTCTAAGCAAAAAAGCGTAAAAACAATGGCACAGAGCAAGCATATAGAAAGCATAAAGCGGCAATCGGCAATATAGTAGCTCACAACAATATCAAGTAAATTCAACAGGTACCTAGGAGTACCAGTGTTAGCTCGTGTTAGCTAAATTATGCTCCTATATTCTAATCCGCTACATCGGCTGCCCATATGCTAGCCTTCCACTGAGCTTTATTTAAGGCCATCTTCTCTTGTAGGTTTAGGTGGGTGAGGTCGTGTCAGATCGTCTCCATCCATCTCTTCTTTAGCCTGACTCTCCCCCTTCTCCCAAGCTTAGTATGGAGTTGTTCGCATCTTCTAACAAGGGCAGTGGTCGATCTCCTCCTATCATGCCCAAACTACCGCAAATGTTATTCCCTCAATTTATCTTCGATTGGGGCCACGCCCCATTTGCTTCTTATGACGTCATTTTTGATCCTATCATTCATTGTGTATCCATACTTCCACTGCAACCTCCTCATCTCCACCACCTTCAGCTTCTGTGTATGCTACTACTTCATTGGCCAACACTCTACACCATATGACATAGCTGGTCTTATTACCATCGTATAGTATTTTCCCTTTAACTTTAATGGGAACTTTCTATCGCAAAGTACCACTGAAGCCATTCTCCATTTATGCCAGCCTGCTTTAATACGGTTGTTGACATCTTCGTCAACTTTGCCGTCCTGCTGTACGATGGAACCCAAATATTTAAAACACTCCTTTTTCGGTATGGACTCCGATCCAATCTTGACGTCTTCTGTGCTAGGCCTGGTGGAGGTACTGAACTTGAGTTTCATATACTCGGTCTTGGATCTACTGAGTGGTATCCTTTCAATTCGAAGGTCCTTCTCCAAAGTTCCAGCTTTTCATTTACCTCTTCTCGAGACTCCCCCACCAGAACTATGTTATCTACGAAAAGCATGCACCAAGGCACACCTCCTTGGATGTGCCTAGTAAGCTCGTCCATAATCAAAATAAACAAGAAGGACTCAAAGCTGATCCTTAGTGTACCCCAACTATAATGGGGAATGCATCTGTCTCCCCTTTTGCTGTACACACATTTGTTAGTGCATCCTCGTACATGTCTTTAATAGCTTAGATATAGGGCACGAGGATGCCTTTCTTCTCCAAAACTCTCTATAGGACCTCTCTTAGCACTCTATCATATGCGTTCTCGAAATCAATGAAAACCATGTGAAAGTCCTTTTGTGTATCTCTATAGTGCTCTGTCGTCTGCCTTAACAGATGGATGGCTTTTATCGTCGATCTACCAGGCATAAATCCAAATTGGTTCTCTGACACCCCTGTTTGTACCCGTAACCTTCTTTCTATAACCTGCTCCCATAGCTTCAAAGTGTAGCTCATTAGTTTGATACCCCTATAGTTGACACAATTCTGAATGTCGCCTTTGTTCTTATAGATTGGGATTAATGTGCTCTTCCTCCACTCGTCAGGCATCTGCTTACCTTGAAGAATTTGGTTGAATAGTTTTGTCAACCAACTAATGCCCTTCTCTCCAATGCATTTCCAAGCCTTAATAGGTATTCCATCCGGGCCAATAGCTTTACCTCTGCCCATCTTTTTCAAGGCTTCCATGACTTCCCCCAGTCTAATTTGCCTACAGTAGCAATGGTTTCGGTGCTCCTCAGATGCTTGGAGTTTTCCTAAGGATATATTTGTATCCTCCTGCTCCTTAAATAGATCATGGAAGTAAACTTCCCCCCTAGCTTTAATTTGTTGGTCGTCCACAAGCACCTGTCCATCCATCCCCTTTATACACTTCACTCGATCCAGGTCCCTACTCCTCTTTTCCCTCACTTTCGTGATTTTATATAGGTCCCTCAATCTTTCATTCGTATCCAGCCTTTTGTAGAAATCCTCGTAGGCTTTAGATTGTGCTTCTCTGACTGCTCTCTTTGCTTCTTTTTTGGGTTGTTTATACTATTGTTTCTTTTCCTCGTCTCCACTTCGATCCCACTCCTTCAAACTATCTCGTTTGGTCTTAATCTTCTCTTAGACCTCCCTGCACCACCACTAGGACTCTTTGTTGTTTGGCGCCCTACCCTTTGACATGCCTAGTACTTCACGTGCCAAACCTGTGATGTCTTGGACCAATTTGTTCCACATGTGGTTTATATCACCCTCGAAATCCCAACTGAGCTCAAGCTCTGTTCTTTCCTTATAGGTTTGATGCTTGTCCCCCTTTAGGTCCCTCTAACGGGTACGTGGCTGTGCTGGCTTCCTGGTTCTGTTGCCCCTTCTCTTGACCTTGAGATCGGCACACAATATCCTATTCTATGTAGATAGGTCTTCCCCGGGGATAACCTTGTAATCCCTATAGACTTTATGTGCCCTCTTCTATAGTAGTATGTAGTCAATCTGAGTCCTTGCCCCACCACTTTGATACATGATGATGTGCTCATCACATTTTTTAAAGAAGGTGTTGGCAACCATCAGCTCATAGGTGACTGCAAAGTCTAGGAAAGCTTTACCCTTGGCATTCCTAGTTTGAAAACCAAAGCCTCCATGGTAGGATGCATAGCCATCTGTGGGCATGCCCACATGTCCATTAAAATCACCTCCAATCACTACTTGTTCGCTCTAAGGTAATGTCTTGCATCGTTATGCCTAAGTCCTCCTTGAATATGGCCTTCTCCTGCTCTAGTAACCCGGTCTGTGGTGCATAGGCTCTTATGACATTCATTATCTCCCCATCTAAAACCAACTTGATGGCAATGATCCTGTCGCCTATTCTGGACACTCCCACTACTTTATCCTTAAGGTTGCTATCCACAATAATATCAACTCCTTTTAGCCCTCTAATTTTGCCTGCATACCACAACTTGTACCCAGCACATCCCTGGCTTTTGTGCCAATCCATTTAGTCTCTTGAAGGCACATGATGTTAATCTTTCTCTTCATCATCATTTGGGCCACCTCAAAATGCTTCTTTGTTAATGTGCTGACATTTTACCCCCTGTTTGGCAACAGGGTAATGGGGGATAAGGGGGGTAAGGGTAATGGGGGGTAAATTGTTACCCCCGTTTGGCAAAACATGAAGAGCGGTAAAGGAGGTAATGGGGGGTAAAAACTTACTCTCCTTTACCCCCCATTACCCCCCTTGACCCCCCAATTTACCCCCGTTTGGCAAAACATGAAGAGCGGTAAAGGAGGTAATGGGGGGTAAAAACTTACTCTCCTTTACCCCCCATTACCCCCCTTAACCCCCCAAATTGGGGGGTAAAGGGGGGCAAGGTAAATTTTTAAAAAAATTTGGACAATCTTACTCTTATTTTAACTATAACTCTCTTTACCCAATTGCCAAACAAGGTTAACTCATTTACCCCTCTTTACCCTTAACCCTTTTATTTTGACTTATTCAAACAACGGTAGGATCTTACCTTACCTTCCCCCTCTTTGCCCTTCTTTATCCTCCTCCTCTTTACCCCTCTTTACCCCCCTTTAATGTCCCAAATCTCAGGTTACCCTCTATGCTTTGACTCGCCTTCCTCCTCCCCAACCCCGATGGAAATTACCTCAAGTTCTGAGCTCCATAACTAAGAGAGTTCTTCAACTAAACTGTCAACAGTCATAGGTTGTCAAACACACAAACTCACAACATAGGTGCATAGTTAACACAATACTAGCAACAACAATCAATTCAACGAAATTCAGAAGGGGAAAGGAAATAGCAAATAATAATACCCACAATAGGCCTTAGCATAGAGAAAAGTTAAGAAATAAAGACAATAATTAAAATTACAAAATAATACAAGGAATCTTATTGAACCTTCGCCCGAGTAAAAGGCAATAAACTCTAAATGGGTTTATAAGATCAAATATAAATATGACAGGCCCATTGAGCAGTGTAATGCTCAACAAGTTGCCAAAGGCTATACCAAGTTGAAGGAATTGATTTTCATAACTCTTTTGCCCCAGTAGCAAAACTGTTTATAGTTCATTGCTTATTGGCTATTCTGTCGGCCTATAGTTGGAATTTTTAATACCTTCCTCCATGGCGATACGATGAGATTTTATATGAAAATTTCACAGGGTTTTGCTCGCCATAGTGGTAATCGTTTTTCTTGGTTTCCAAAATCTTTGTTCGGACTGAAACACGCAATTGGAGCCAAAAGTTTGCGACTCTATTCCTTCTGTTGGTTCCAGCAGTCATAGTCTGAGTACTCGCTTTTCACGTTTGTCTAAGGGACTACCCTTTTGGTTGTTCTCGTCTTTGTTAACGATGTCATCTTTATTGCGAACGACAATCGACAAATAACTGAACTCAAGCAACGTTTGTATTGCCAATTTCAAATTACGGATCTTGGACCACTCTAATACTTTCTTTGGATTGAGTTGTCTCGTTCGATGAATGGGATAACACTAAGCCTACAGAATTCTGCCCTTCATATCCTACACAAAATTGGCATGCTCGGTGCCCGACTGTGTTCCATGTAGGATGTAAACAAACTAAACTTTCAATAAGCTACTCTTGTGTGAAATCGATTTTTCCTTGTTCGTGTTTGTTATTGGGGATTGATAGTTTATCCAGCTGAGTTCGAGCAGAGCCGATAAGCTTTATGAGCCGAGTTCAAATAGGGGGAGTGCTCGACTTGTTAACTTCGCAAACGGTCTGAAAAGAGCTCGTTAAAGGCTCCAAAAGAGCTTGCAAAAGGCTTGATGAGAGCTCGTTATAAGCTCGTTAAAGACTCGTTAAGAGCTCGTTAACAATCAATATTAGCTCAAAAAGGTCTAAATAATATCTAATAGCAACCTGAATAGCTCAGTTCCATAGCAATATTTACTCAATGACAAGCTCAGCTCGGTTATGAGCTCGATTCGGCTTGATAATGAGCTCAACTCGACGCGTAACGAGCCTGAATTAGCTTGATTAGGCTAACAACATAAGCCAAGCCGAATATAAAACATACTAAAATCTTATTGAACCGAGCTTAAACAAAGGTTTGAAAGTTCAATAAAAGCTAGGCTCAAACTCGAGATTAATAACGCTTATCGAGCTCGAGTTTAAACAAGGGGTGCTCGGCTCTACTCGGATCGGATCGTTTACACGCCGAGTTCCATACCCATGGCTCAAGATCATGAACTTGTTGATCATTGTGGGGACCCAATTGTAGATGCGGGTCAATACCCGCACCTTGTCTGCGTCTCCTCTTTTTGACCATTACTCACCACGATATTTACGTTGTTCATATTTTCATTCAATTTATGCATAATCCTCGATAGCTTCATCTTTACGCCATGCGACTTCTTCGATATCTCAAGTCATCTCTAGGTCAGGGGATACTTCTTCCTTTGTCATGTGATCTATCTTTGTGGGCTTATTGTGATGCGGATTATGTTGGATGATCCGACCACAAGCCAATCCACAATTGGGTACCTCATCTTTCTTGGGAATTCTCTAATCTTCTAAAAATCCAAGAAGCAGTTTGTTGTTTCTTGGTCATTTGTCAAAGTCGAGTACCCTGCCATGTCCATGGTACTAGCAAACTTATTTGGTGGCGATAGTTGTTGCTCCATTTTGCCATCCCTCTTTATTGTTCAGTACTACTATTTTGTGACAATCAAGAGGCTCTACATTTTGTTGCCAACCTCATTTTTCAAAAACGAACCTGACCATATTGAGATTGATTGTCACGTTTTTCGTGAACACATCCAGTCAAAGGAAATTTAGACCTCTTATGTTTTTTCTACTGGCAAATTTGTCGATCTCTTTACTAAAGTGCTCGATGTCCCAGCCTTTTCCCTTCTTTCCAAGTTGGGAGTTCTTAACCTCCATGATCCAACTTGATGGGATTATAATGATCCCTTGTATTAATTTCGTGTTATAATTATTATATTTATTTCTCTTATTTATTTCTTATATTTATTTTTAGGCTTTAATCCTCTATTTATGTATACATTTTTAGGGTGACCTTTGGTATCTTTCTTCCTTGGTGGCAGTTAGGCATCTTAGGGAAAGCCCTCGGTTTGCTCTAAGAGACATCAATTTGTATTACATATTGCACCTACGTGTCGTCTCTCTCTTCTTCCATTTTCACATACATGGTAAATAGGGTAATTTGATTAAAGACGCTATCTTGATCAAAGCTTGGGGACTGTTGAGATTTTTTGTTCCCTTTTGCAAGGATGTAGTAATCAACATTTGTGGGATGAGAGTTGGATGTTAGAAGATGTTTATCTCAATAATTGCAGGATGTTTAAGATGTACTGGGCAAAAAACTATTTAGTATAGCCTACCACTTTTGAGAGTGACTAGCCAAATAAGTAGTCTATTTTAACTTATATTTGGAAATAATTGTGAAGAGAAAGGATATTCAGGGAACAATTTATTTTCTGATTCTGTTCACTCTCTCAAACCGGATATAAATGGTTAGGTTGGAAATGTATTGGACTAGCCAACGAGTTTTATTCTGTCTATCCTTTCTACAGATAAAATTGCAAGGAGGACAGTGCTCGCTGTCGGAGCCAGTGCCCCTGGTAGTTTGTTATTTAATCAGATTTCTGTCACATGTAAGTGATCATGTCCTTTCACTGCATTAACTTCTTGTTGTTTGTAGAAGTGCTTTTGAAGTGTACATCTATGTTGTTTTTTGCTGATTGCTAGGCTAGTAAGAGTGCGTCTGAGTATATTGTGTAGAATCTCTATCATGTATTTTGTCTTGTTTGAATTGCACATTAGTGTTGGCTGATATCCTAAGAGTACCCCCTTGATATGGTTCAGTTGCTGCAGAATCTAAAAAGGGATTTTTACCTGTCACGGACAAGAAGGACGGTTACTCATTTCTTTATCCATTCGGATGGCAGGTACATCTGTTATGGTCTTCTGAATCATCTGTTATTGGATTTGTGGTAAGTTGAAAGAAATGGTTGCATGGCTGATTTATGGTTAATTTTGATTCTGCTTCAGGAAGTAGTCATTGAAGGTCAAGATAAAGTATTCAAAGATGTCATTGAACCATTAGAAAGTGTCAGTGTCAACATGATCCCAACTGGAAAGCAGGATATTCGAGAGTTTGGACCTCCACAACAGGTTAGGGATATCAGAACTGTCATCCGTTTTCTTGGTCTTTTCTTTGTTATTGTGTTTTTTGCTGGTTGATGAAATGAAAAAGCTTCTGCGGTCCTCTGACGGCCAATGCTACCATAGAATCAAATAAAGGCCATTACATATTGAACTTAGAGTTAGTTGTTATGTTACATGATGACCCGAAGATGTTAATTTACATGTGCGACACCCCTGTTTCTGCGACACTGTTACTGCAGCCGTTTTCTGCGTTTGATTGAGTGCTTCATGCTGATTGTGCACTCTTGGCTGGTTTCAGGTTGCTGAAACTCTAATTAAAAAGGTCTTGGCTCCTCCTTCTCAAAAAACAAAGCTCATTGAAGCAAAAGAGGTCAGGACTTCCATCTTGTTGTTTGATTTGGTGGCATTCGGTTTCTTTTTCTTGTCTCATTCTGCAATCCAAATTCAATTGGAACTGTAAAGAGTTTTTTTCTGACATGTAGAAAGTGAGTCTTTTCCTTCACTCAGTCTCATATTGGCCTATTTTGGAACTTCACTAGTAGTTAACATGCATGATATCGTCTTTCTTAAAAGGGCCGCTCATGTATACTGATGGTTTCTTAGGCATATCATTATTTAAGCACCTATAATCACATACATTCATTCTATCCTCACCTGGAAGGTTGGATCTCTGTGTCACAAACCAGGTTTAATAGACTGAAATTGTTTGCTCTTAAGTTTCTGCATCACATCAAACGAACTAATATGCATTTTGAAGAGAAAATCTTACAGCTTGTGGCTATTATTGAGTGGGATGTGGAGTTGTGAAACTTGTTTTACATCAATTTTTCCTGGATTTCGGGCCCTTCCTCTGCAGTCTGTTAATCTATTATATCTGGCTTGCATGATATGAATGAATGGCACCCATATAGTTATTAATCAACTTGCTAGCATAAGCCTGAATGAATTGCACTTCCCTGCTAGAGTGCGAGCCTATGCAGCATCTATAAGATGTTGCTTTTTCTGTTTTCTTAATGCTTGTAATGTAATCATGAGGCTGTCGTCGGATTCAGATCACACCTTTATAACGTCCCACTGAGAGCATAGTTGCACGAAGCGGGAGCGGAAGCAGGGAAGCAGATAGTCATAAAAAGTATCTTAAGTTGGGAGCGTTGAGGGAGCACTTATATTACTACATATTAGATACACAAGAAAAAGTAATGAAGTGTTATCAATTGAGTTGTTGAAGCATAAATATCAAAACAAAGTCAATATTAAGCAATAACTAAGGAAATTAAGTACTCCAAAGAATAAAATCTAGAAAATTTACTCCGACATGTCCACACAATTCAATCATTTTTCAAAATCGAGTGATATAATTAACCAACAAATCGTTTAATAAGTTTTTTCTTATCAAAATGATTCTATTATTGTTCGAATTGTGTTTTTGAAACACATTGGAAACCTGAATCTAACTTTGAAACGCGAAATCGCGTTTCTGAAGCGTGAAACGTTAGCATTTTAGGAGTTTCCTACAACTATGGCTAAGAGTCACTATGTACGCCTTCTACTATCTAAAAATGTGGAAGCCTTCATCATGGATTCAAATAAAGCCCATCGTGTAAAGTAATGGCCACTGCATTATGGATTTTGAGTTAGCTATTATTTGCTTGGTTATCGCGAAATGGTACTGTTGTGATTGCTTTGGTAATACATGCATTTAAAAAAGCAACTATTGTAGAGGTATTGATATTGATCATTGGACAGCTTTTTGTTCATTTCTTTTGTAAGGATATGACTTATAAAACACAGCCACATGCATGTGAACTGGGATATGATTCCGTGGCCTTTGTAATGTCTAGTATACTAGTTTGGACAACCAGAGCGGTTTGGACCAGATATTATCCTATCAAGAATGAGCTCAATTGTTTGATTATTTATAGTTTGGCAACATGAGTCTTCGCTCCAGCTACAGGAAAACCTTTCACTTATGCTATTCATATCTCCAAAGGTTCCTTGTGCGGTGTTTGCATTTCTTGGACACAAGTGTAGCTTGCCTCCTTTGCTTCCATGCACTCTCGTTAAATGGAGTCAGCGATTGTGCTTTTCATCTAAGTTAGAGACTGGCTTTTGCCCCTTTTTTACTGGGTTGGTCCTTGCCTAAGTGCTATGACAGGTTGCTTAGGACTAGATTCTGTGGTCTAATTATGGTTTCTTGAAGAATGGGTTTTGGGTTACTAAAAATAGTATCAGCTCTGTTTTTTGGTCTTTTTGTCCTACTAACTGTTAGCTCCCAAAATCAATTTGGAAGTCTAACCTTGTAGAAGAGAGTTAAAGATGAGAGAAGAAGTGAAGGGGATGAGAAAAATAGAGAAGGGGATGAGAAATCAGAATTTTTCCCTTACGAATAAGATTGTATTAATTTCTTGGATGATCAATTACAACCATAAGCTCTAAATTTATACACAAATTGATTCATTGTACCAAGACATTTGCTTCTGAGATTTTTACCGCCCAAAACACCAGAAATTAGAGCTGTGCAACTGAATTTCCTGCCACTGCAGTAACCGATTTGCACAGGTCTGTAGCGTGGGGAATTAGCTGCATTTTGGCGCCCATTTTAACTCTCAACCGGTATTTTTTTTAAAAATGTTATTACATCATAAGGACTCTAATTAAAAGTTATACTAAGAAATTAAAATGTATTACTAGTAAGATTTATTATTTCTTAACATTCCCTCCTCCTTGAGAAACTTCTTGTCCTCAAGAAGTGAAGCCCGGAGATTGACTCTTCAAGAAATTGTAGTCTTCCCAAGTGCTTAAGTTGCTCCAAGTGACTAGTACTTTGTTAATCTTCTTGTTGTTGAGCTGCATCGTCCTGCTTGATCTGACAGAACTCGGGTGCTGCAATATTACTCCATTTGCCTCAGCAATTTCAGTTCTGCTCATGACTTGGTCCCAATTGCAAGGTGTCATCCTAAGGTCCTCCAAATCCTGGATGCCATAGAGTTTGAAGGATTTAACAGTAATAACAAACCAAGCTCAGGCTTTACACCTGAAATGTTTTCTGGACTCAGCTGGACTTGGAAACAACCCGTGGCAACTTGATTCAACTTCTCCTGCAGAAAATCGACTTGTTTTGTTTGCATATTAGCTTGAAAATCTTCTCTCGGGTCAGGGGGCGACTTAGCACATGATCTTGCATTTGGATAAGTCACATTGTCCCTCTCATAAAGGAATAAACCACTCCGAACTTGCCGATCAGCATGCCAATAGTGCATTTTTGCCACTACACCCGCGTAACTGCTTACTCCGCACAAGGATCCTTGCAAAGCCCCCAAGATGATGTTGTTTTGGTCCTGAGTTAGTGCTCCAGCTCGCCCAGAAATGAACTCTTGCCCACTCTGATCAGTATTTGGTGTAAATGCAGCAGGAACAATTGATTTTTCAACAAGAAGATATCGCCCAGTGGTAAAATCACTTTGATTCTGCATGTAACCTTGTCAATGAATGACACTTAACAGATGTGGGAATGCGTTCAGTGATATTTCAGCAATGATCTCAGTATTTTTAGTTGGAATTTCAGGTTCTGTTGCAATCAACCCATGTAAATCTGATTTTTTAGCATATACCTCAGTGAGAGCAGCATCTTGAATCAATTCTTGTTAAGTATCAGACCTCTTAGGCTGCCATCCATCCTTAAGCGTCAACTTCTTTTTTGTGATCTCCTTTGCGTTCCAATAATCTTTTAATGCGTCGTTGAGATGATTCTTCTTCATTTTGGTTTTTGCATTCTTTAACATTTTCATGACATGAAAATCATCTTCCCATTCCGGATGTATGTCATACTGTACCTTAATGCCATCAAGAGACTTTGATTCTCGCAAAGAATCATCTCGTTCAACTTCAAATACATCCAGCTCGCGTTCACTACCTTGGACCTCTTCTCCTTCAATTGCCTCAAGTGGCCCCTGTACTACCGGCCTAATCATGAACAATTGTCCCAGCCATTGCATTGCCTTCTTCTTGACTCTACCTTGCACACGTTTCCCATCCATCAACTTGAGTTGAGCTTCCTCGGACATGCCTTGCAAGGATACTTTGACGCCTTGGACCTCAAATGCCACCGTCATTTTGTCAAAATCAAACACAACCGGGTTAAAGGTTCTCATCCAATCTACCCCGAGCACCATATCACAACCTCCCAAGGGGAGAACTCTAAAGTTGAAAGTGAATTGATGGTTTTGCATAGTCCATGGGAATGCTATGCACTTATTTTTAGTGGTTAGAGAATTACCATCAGCCACCATTACCGCCAAGGGATGAGTTTTTGTCATTTCGTGCTTGACCTTCTTAATCAACTTCGGGTCAACGAAACTGTGAGTGCTTCCACTATCAATGAGGATAATAATGGAGTGTTTTCCAGCCCGTCCCCTGATTTTGATGGTGTTATGAGCTCCACTTCCGGTTAGAGCTTTCATGGAAATCTCGACCTCATCATCGCTTGAGTTTCCTTGTGAAATGCATTCGGTTTCATCCTCCTCTGCATCTGATTCGGTACTGTCAGCATCAACCGGGACTCGGACTCCTTTTGCATACATAAGTGCTTGTGATTTGCACCTATGTCCGGGCTGGTAAGGTTGGTTGTAACGAAAACAAAGCCTTGTTGCACTAGTGTCAATAGCATGCTTAAAACCACTGCCCGAACTCCTCTGCTGCGCTACTCTGATTTCATTGTTGTGCTGCTTATTTTTGTCATTTGGTTGAACTTCAGTAGCCTCTATCAACTTTGTCTTGTTGTAAGCACTTGACAAAGTCTTAGGACCAATGGCTTTCACCATATTCTTGATCCTAGGCTTAAGTCCACTCACACAGCAAGAGACATAATAGGATTCGGCATCTTCGGGAGCAATGGTCAGGACGGACATCAAATTGGCTCTCAAATTCTCAAATCTGAGCATATACTCTCTCACGGTTGATGTTTGGACCAACTTATTAGAGCTATCCACAACATCGGTTGATTCTCCTTCTCCATAGCGCCCACACATCTCTTCTACGAATTGGCCCCAAGAAAGATTTGGTTTGGATTTCAACAAACTATAATACCAAACCTCGTGATCTCCATGTAAATGTACTGCTGCGAGTTGGAGTTTCTCGTCCTCCGGTATGTTGTAGTCTAAGAAGAACCGATCACATCTCCTTAACCACGACTCCGGTTGCTTTCCATCGAAAGGGTCGATCTCCACCCTTGGCTGCCTGTACGAGCCACTTCTACCACCAAGAGTATTGTCATTAGACTCAGATCTTCGCTGAAAAGATCGCTCCGGTGGTCTAACAACATGTTCCACCTCATCGGTTGCAATGTTTGGATGAAGAACAGACTGCTGCGGCTGGCTGTCAAGCTGGATTGGAGCTGCTGCAGATCGGGTCGGCTCACGGTTAGAGACCCGAATTTGATCCTCCACCTCAAGATCATGTTGCATAGGCTGGAACTCCGCTGATCTGATGTTCGTTGATGCCCCAACACCCGTCTGAATCACAGGTGATTTCCCTCGGTTCCTGACTGCATCATCGGTTTGCTTTGGGCTGATCGGTTGCTGATCAGATCCCATTTGAGGAAAGACCTGACTAGCTGGCTTCAAAATGGCATCAACACTTGATTCTTTTTGCTTATTCACCTGATCTTGCAGCTTTTCAATTTTCTCTTCAATTTGTTGTAACCGTGCATCCTTATCCATCAACAATTTCAGTATTTGTTGGATGTTATCATTTTGTTGTTCAAACTTAATATCCTGCTGATCAAACCTTGCACTTTGCTGATCAAGCTTCGCGTTCAATTGTTCGAACTTGTCATTCAACTCCTTGTGGTGATTAGAAGGTGCGTTCACACCTGAATCTGTCACAACAGCAGCAAAGCTTGCACCACCAGCACCTGATCTGGTTCACACACCTTCCATCATATATTTTTTTTGTTTTGATTTTTTTATTGCCAAGCTCTGATACCAATTGTTAGCTCCCAAAATCAATTTGGAAGTCTAACCTTGTAGAAGAGAGTTAAAGATGAGAGAAGAAGTGAAGGGGATGAGAAATCAGAATTTTTCCCTTAGGAATAAGATTGTATTAATTTCTTGGATGATCAATTACAACCATAAGCTCTAAATTTATACACAAATTGATTCATTGTACCAAGACATTTGCTTCTCAGATTTTTACCGCTCAAAACACCAGAAATTAGAGCTGTGCAACTGAATTTCCCGCCACTGCAGTAACCGACCTGCACAGGTCTGTAGCGTGGGGAATTAGCTGCATTTTGGCGCCCATTTTAACTCTCAACCGGTATTTTTTTTAAAAATGTTATTACATCATAAGGACTCTAATTAAAAGTTATACTAAGAAATTAAAATGTATTACTAGTAAGATTTATTAATTCGTAACACTAACATGGAATTTACACTGTGCTTTCAAAGGATAAGCTACTACAATTTAATCTTCTTGGCATGCTAATCTAATACAAAGGTGTTTATTATGAATTTTGCATCATAGGGGAGGATTTGGGGCCATGTCAAGGATATTGTTTTTTGATCACTTTGTCAAGCACTCTGGTCTCTTCCCCTATATTGGTGTACACATCCTCCAAAGCTACTGCAAAAGGGTTAAGCCCCTCACCGGAGAGCAACATGACTCTAAGAAGCTCAGGGTGAACTTTGAAGGAAAAGGTCATGTTCCAAAAAGGAATCATCAATTTCATGTACAATAATATAATGCTTAACTAGTAAATTATGTATTAGGAATAGGGATGTAAATGAGCAAAGGCAAAACTCATGAGGCTTGAGTCTCAGCTTGATGCTCTCGAGCCTCAAAACCTTGAGCTCAAGCTCGGCTCAGGTCAGTTGAGCTTGAGCTAGTGAGCTCTCAGCTAAGCTCGATTTGTTTAGGCTAATTTTATGCTCGATATAGGCTCAAGTAGGCTCCAAGCTTGGCTCATTTAGGCTCAAACTTGACTCCGGACAAATTTAGTTTATAATTTATGTGGAGGTTTGCTTATTCTTGATTAGGCTTTGAGTACGATCTTTACTCAGCTGGGGTGAGCTTGATTGCATCCTTTCAAGCTTTTTGACCAACAGGCTCATAAGGGCTCCCCAGCTAACTCAGATCATTTACAACTTTTTATGTACCAAGTGTAGCAACAAATCCACATGGGATCATCACCTGCATTCCATTTTCTGCACCATCCCCTGTAGATTCAACTCTTTTTGAAGGATTAACTGTGGAGCCAGCTTTTTAGTATTTTGCATTAAACCAACAGTGTTTTTAAGTGTGTACTAGTTAGAATACTGCCACTTGCTCTCCAGAATTCGCAAACATGGTTAGTTTTTAATCTTTCTAATGCATGAATAGACAAAACTGTCATTTTGTTGAATTTGTTGCTTATATTAGTAATGGCCAGTGTGCTTTTTTGTCGCAATTATGGTTCTTTTGTTCATTTTTAAAAATTCCCATTTCAACCTATTTTTCTTAGTTCAAATGGGTCCATCTGATGTCATATCCAAAATAAGTTGCATCTTTTTACCTATTTCCATAATGGAAAAGTTGATTGGTGTCATTCCTTAAGGGAGCAATTTAACTTTGCGCTAGTTTTAAAAGTTCTTTTGTCCTCCTTTTCAAGACAACTTCCTGCAAGGTAGTTTCACATTGTCAATCCTTAGTGGAGAAATAATGTTTCAGTTCCAAGCATGTGGAACTTTGGACGCTGAACACTGATTGCCTTCCTCCATATTAATCAGGCATGGTAAGGATCGTAGAATTAAATTAACGTAACAACAACTTAACGGATCTTGAGCTATTTGTTTATTATGTGTTCACCATGGAGTACTATGTAACATGTGCAGCACCAAAATGCAATTGTATGTGGGTTAATGATCACATTCTAAGCAAATTGACCTCGATATTGTTGGATGACGTATGTGGTGAAAAATATTTTTTGAAGTGCCAAAAGTGATACATTGCTCTTGCTTATCCAGCTGGTGCAGCTTCTTATATGCAGAATTCCATTCTAATTCTAACTTTTGGTTCCAACTCTTTCACTTGTCCTGATGTTCTTCTGAATTATCTCAAACTTGCGTTCATTCGAAGATGGTAATCAAACAACTGTGTTTTCAGCATGATGTTGATGGGAAAGTTTATTACAAATTTGAATTCATGGCTCAAGCCCCAAACTATACTCGCCATGCTCTCAGCACAATCTGCATTGGCAATGGTATGAAATCTCACTTTGATGCTGCATTTTTTAATCTGATTGTAATTCATACTGTATTTTCTACCTCATATGGCCTTGGTTTATTCTTTCTTCCTTCTGGTAGGTAAGTGGGGAACATAAGACTTCTTTTCCTATTACCTTAAACTTGGCAGTATATTACTAGTTAACCAAAGGACTCATTGGTGGCTTGATTTATTCACGTACATCGCATTTCTAGAGTGGGGAAATGAGCCAAAATAACAGCTTTTGTTGAATCATGTCTTTGTCACATGATTGAAGTAATTGAATTTATTGTTGACCTTTTGGTAGTAATCATCAGATTTATCTGTGATGTGACAGCTAAGGGTCTCTGTAATATGAACAAGTTCTGACAGTTAGTCGAGGTTCACCAAAGCTGGCCTAGACACCCCAGATATCGAAAGAAATTTCCCATCACTAATTGTCCGACTTATTTAACAGTTCTCACGCATGTTTTAGTTGAGCAAATAGTTTATATTCCTAGGACATGATCATCATCTGAGCAATCTATTGATGATGTCAAACACTTGCCATCAACACCGTAGTGCTGTTGTCCTGTTTATCGGTGCTGGCTATATAAATGTGGGGCTTGTTTCTCTGCCTCGTAAGACTGATTAGAAAGAAGCTTACCCTGAATCAATTGGTCCCCATCCCTTATCAAATAGAATCAAATCAAGGTTTGTGTTGAGGACTCGATATGTGAGTCTAGAATAAGAATCCCACATTAGAGTTGTAAGAATGAAGAAATCAATATATTAGTCTAGTGTATTACTCCACTTAATGCCAATTAGGTTTAGGATGGAACCCCACTTAAGCTTATACATGGACCTCGTATGTGACAACTCCGTGGATTGGGCCTTAGGCCCGATGAAATTTAAGAGTTTGCAGTGACATTGCAGTCAAGGTTGTGATCTTGCAGATAGCAAGTCATGGAGATTGGATTGGCTTGTTAAGGAAATATAAGTTGCTCTAGTGTACTTGCAGAAAATTTATTGAAATCTGTATTGATTTTAATACATTTAATAGTTTTGAACTTACAAACACGTAAGTATGTTTCTAAAAAATAAAGTACCATATTACGCATTATCTGTTTTGGTAGTTTAGCGGGTTTGGTGGTGAAGGCATTTGTATTTGGGACGTTTTGTTTGTAAACATAGAAATGTAAATTAGACTTAGGAAAGCTTGAAACAGAAAAAGAACAAGAATTTGAATCGAAAATTCTATTGAATTGATGCATCTCATACAATCATGTGGCAGGCAAATTCTACACATTAACTACAGGAGCCAACAAAAGGCGATGGGACAAGATAAAAGATAGACTGTATACCATCATTGATTCTTTCAGAGTCTTCAATGTTTGAAACGATAACTAGACATCCCATGTTAACAGCCCAACATTATTTCTTTCACAAGTTCCATTATATATAGCTCGAAATACATGAACGATGTAGCATATTCATTTTTCCTAGAAGTGCGTTTATTTTGCATTTCTGAGCCCAAGCTTCGGTGACTATGTAAATGTTTTTAGCAATGAGAATTTCGATCGTTTTGTCTGTCTCATCATGTGGTATCCCAAGTTCTGCTTTTGTGTTGCGCAGATTTTTGTTAGTTCAATGGTTGAGGTCAGCTCCTTAATCTCTCACAACCTCGTAGAAGTCGTGTTTTCCTTCTGCAGATATCTGTGATCATTTGTGCAGCTGTTATCTCCTAGATTAGTATACGTCCTTGGTTCCAATCCCCATGTGATGATCCATCCCAATTTTCCCATCAATCCAGATAAGAATAGCTTAGAAAATGTTTACCAAGCATTTAGGATCGAAAAATTGGGCAGGTGTTTGACCGATTGTTGAAAAATATACAGCTGGCGCCGACTCCTTAAACGGCAAGCAATAGGGGCTTTGTTAGTTTCGCTGCAACAACTACAGCAATAACAATCTAGTGCCTCAAAAAGGCTTGATCCAAAGAGTTTCGGGAGGGTAATATATACTCGGCCTTTGTTAGTTTAGCTGCATTTTTCAACAGTTTTCAGTCTTTAATCTGCCTCTAAAAGGGCTGCTGGATGGACTGTATTTTGAAGCAATTTTTCAGATATTCTACACAAGATTACTTTTTTTCCTCTTAATTTTTCGCCAACTCTCTCCCTCTTTCTCTCCTCTCCCTCAATTTTACTTCTTCTTTCTCCCTTAATTCTTCTTTTGTTCTTCTCCCATTGACTTCTATTATATCTCTCCCTCAGTTTTCTCACAGAAATTCTGCAGAAATCATTGCCCGAATCTTTGTGCACAACATCCCAACCCTTTTACTGTAATCTCGCACAGCCGCTTGTTAAGGGTTTGGAATAGAGGTGGCCAGCCCGGCCGGTTAGGCCCGCTACTGTAGCGGGCCGGGCCGGGCCGGCCGGGCCTGGGTCCCAGCCTCTGGGGCTCAGCCCGGTCCCCCCCTTTTTTGGTTTTTTAAACATGTAAAATTAAAAAAGTACAAATTCATTTTGTACAAAAATTATTATAATTCATTGATGAATAATATAGGATACAAATACAATCTATCACAATCATTAATAGTGCTAAATATAGAATTTTTTACCAAACTAACACAATTTTTAAAAAAAATTACCAAACTAGCATAGTTTAAAAAATATTTACCAAACTAGCACCTTTTACTGTAGCACCATTAAGAAATGCCGTCGGTAACGGTGTCTGAAAGGCGAAGGGGTAGGGACGCCGTCCGTACCGGCGTTCGAAAGAGGCGTCTTTCGGATGCCGGTACGGACGGCGTCCAAAAGGCGGTTATGGTGTTCAAAAGGGATTCATTTCGGTCGCCGGGGAAGACGGACGCCGTCCGAAAGGCCTACCTATACCCCTCCACTTCGGCATTCGAAATGCAGGCATATCATACGCTGTCCACCTTGCCCTCCCACACCCCCAACACCCCTACCCCTTCATCTCCATCTTCATTCTCTTTTTTACTTCTTCAACTCTATTAATACAACATATATTTTTTACAACACTCATCATTTAAATACAGCTTTTAACCTGTTATCCTCTCAAATAAAGTGAAGTATAAAAAAAAAAAAATTAGCGAAATCACTTTATTTAATGTATAGAGTAATGAAGAAAGAAAAAATACATTGCAATAATAAGTTACATAAAAATAATGTAAATTATGGTATAAAATGTGACGTGGATCTACAACTAGGTTCACCACGATGCCCTGAGGGTGAAAACTCTATGTGAACTGAAAAACTATGTCGTGGACATTCACGTCTACTTCCTTCCGCAGCACGAAATGAACGATAGTCAAAATCTTCTTCTTGCATAGCCTGATCAAATTGATGTCCCTCCCCAAAAGCATCAATTGCGCTGCTGCAAGTAGTCAGCCATTCAGTCGAGATAGACTCTACAGTGTGGCCAACAGTGTTACGTAGCCTCTGAACTGCCCTTTTAGCATGTTTTTTAAGAAGATTGACCTAGCAAATAATATATCCAAATGTTAACGAAATATATTGTGGAATAAGTAACGAGACAAATGTTTTCAAAGTACTTACTACTTGTTGAACTTGGTTGCCACTTGGCTCATAACGGAGTCGGGTTCGATTCGGAACATGCACTTCACGCCGTACTATGAAACGCCTAGTGATAAAGGAGTACCATTGCATGTACTCTATAGGCGATATAGGAGGATGACGTACCTTGGCGATATAATCCAGCCGTGTGTTCCACACCGCGATCCAGTTCGAATGATAGTGCTCCCAGTTCTCGTCAGAACTGCCCGAACGCGATGTTTTGTGCAAGGAGTCGAGAGTGTCAATTTGATCTGGGATATGTTGCGTAAATCCAAACTGGCGCAACACTCTGTCTGGGCAATGTAACTCTACAATGCTAAAGCATATCATTGGTCCCTGATATCGCCAGATATTACTACCCTCTACACAAATCGCGTGCAAGGTGTTTAACCGGGATTGCCTGTAAGGCTTCCATTCAACCTAAGCACAGATAAAATAACTTAGTTATTACATTAAATATTTAACAATAAGGAATTTTGTCTATTTTCGTATATATACCTGATGTGGTTCTTGGACATCAAGTTGGTCCCTATAGAAGGACTGGCATTGCCTGGGATTCTCGCGGAATATCAAGGCGGCAACCCAACTGATCAAATACAAAGTAAATTATTTGAATACATGTGTAATATTACATATACATTAAATCAAGACGTAGAAAGTATATTCTCTTACTGAGATCCCAAAGGCGGCAACGGATCGTTGATTGCATGTTCAATTGGACGGGGCGCGGATATAAATGGTCGACCGATGTGTAAATGCTCCCATGACCACAACTACACATGTAAAGGCACATAGGAATCAGGGATTTAACACATTAAAGAATTGAATGTGAATATCATTTGCCGTCCATACCTTGAGCAATAAAACACACCCGCCAATTTGGGCGTGGCCTGTCATGCAACACTGGCACATTTGTCTGTAAAGGTAGGCAAGAACTGCTGACCCCCAACTGTACTCTCTACACCCTTCCATCGTTTCAAGCAGTGGAAGGTAGATCATCGATGTCCAACTACCGGTGCTGTTGGTGAGCAACAGGGAGCCGAACATTTTAAGGATGTAGCGTCTGGCGTGCTGAAGCAACACTTGCTCATCAGCGTGTGCTGGGGGGTCCTGTGCACACAATTCTACTAACCATGTACTTCTTAACAAGCTGCCCTTTATTGCTGATTGTGGGGGGACTGCACCCAATAAAGAGTGACAGAGGTTCCGCCAACTGCGGTTAGTGCTACTAGCAACTGCCCAACCGTCTATTCGTAGACCTAGTAAGACAGCAACATCCTGTAGTGTTGGTGTCATCTCACCAACACGTAGATGGAATGTATGGGTCTCCCGCCTCCACCTCTCCAACAAAGCACCAATTAATGCGTTATCAATCTGGATGTGACCTACTTGAGCCACTCCAATGAGTCCAGCCTGTACAACATATGGTCGTACTAATTCGTGAAGATTTGTCAATTGGTGAATCCTCACCCTGATCTCGCTGTTGCCCTGTAACACAATAACACTATTTATATTAATCAACTATTTGAATAATTAGAACTCAAAATTATAGGATAAGTATTGATTACTAACATACCGTTCCATTCCAAACATCCTCCGACCGATGATGCTCCTGAAGACGCAACACAGATCTGTCATCCGGGCCCGGATTCTGCTCACCATACTGAGCAGTCGAAGTACGTCCTCCTCGTGTTCTTACCATCTCTCTAGAAAAATTGAAAATAGTAACCAATATTCATGGGATAACAATAAAATTACACATATTACAGCTTCCGTATCGAGCAGAACACAAAAATGAAAATACATTTATTATTATTATGTAATTACAGTAAAAATGAATGAAATGAAGATGTAAACCTAAGTACAATATTATTGTTGTCTATTATGACATGTTTTTTTTATTGTGTCCCCTTACATTGCATATGCTACATTTATTTTTGGACGAGCCCTCCCTTGCATCCATTTTGTTATGTAGCCGGGTTGAGCGTGGCCGTCCTCTACCATGCCTCCACCTTGTGTGATTTGCAACCACTATAGGTCCATTATACTCCGGCCATAGAGACTGATCAGGAAGTGGATGAAATAATGGAGCGTACCCACTTGCGTACATGGTTAGGCTAAAAAATGGATCAACATACTGTCCATACTCCAGCCGAGATGCGATACAACATGCCATCACATGGGAGCACGGACGATGAAACAGTTGCTATGTACCACAAGTGCAACTCCCTTCGTTCAGCGTTACAGTATGGTGAGTCTTCCTCCTGTATCCTGATTCAGTCTGCCTACTCGGAGTTGTTACCTGGAACTCCATAGTGTTTCGATCAAACAACGTCACTGTGTGTGTCCTTGATTTCAAGGTGGCACGATCTATTTCAGCAAATACTTTCGGACCCCATAAAAGACCCTGTGAAAAATATGCCCCGGCTACATCCTGCAATTGACGAAATATTTATTGCATCGATAAAACGTCATCTCCACAAGGGCAGTTACTGGGAGGGCTCGTCCCACTTTCATAACGCTGTTGAATACTTTCTATATATTAGTGGTCATGTTGCCATAGCGATAACCACCATCATACGAAAGTGCCCAATGTTCTTTAGGCTCCCGTTCAATCCACTCTCTGATCTCATCACTGACGTGTATGAAATGATAATACAAAGCATCGAACTTCCTCCTGGAAGATTCCCTCGCCATCTCACTCAACTTCCTCTTCATTGTAGCATTTTTGAATTTGTGATTGAAGTTACTAACAAGTTGGCGAATGCAATAACGATGCTGCCCTTAAGGCGCAGGCCAAATGATTGACATCCCATTCTTGATGCCAGCATGTCGATCAGATATAATACATATCGGTTGGCGATCGCCTGTCACATATGTACGTAGACACAACAGGAACCAACCCCAACTCCATGCGTCCTCTTGATCCACAATAGCAAAACACAATGGGTATAGACCATTGTTAGCGTCAAATGCGACAGCTACCAGCAGCTTCCCCATATATTTCCCATATAAATGGGTACCATCAATACTGATAAGTGGACGGCAACACTTGAATCCCTCAATAGATGCGCCGAATGCCCAAAAAACTCCGCGAAAGATTGCCTCGTCTCCCACCAGGCTTTTATATTGCCAGTCGACAACAGTGCCTAGGTTTGACATTGCAATGCAGTGAGCAGCTTCGGTAACATCGGAAATGCATCCTCATGGAAGCCAAACAACCGCTCAATCACTTCCTGTTTTGCTTTCCATGCTTTCCGATAGGAAATAGTGTACCCATGTTGCTGTTGTACTGCTGCTCGTATTGCTGCAATATTCATTTTAAGATCAGCAGTCACAATGGGTGACACTATAGTTGCAACAAAATTTGAGGTCAAGGAACGATGGTCTTCCGCCAATACAGTGGTAGAACATGTATGTGGCCCCCTCAAAATCGAAATCTCAAACGCCCCTAATCTTTGTTTGAGCGCCCCACGCAGATACCACTTGCATTGTGGTGCTTGCACACACCTTAGGGTTACGTAATTAGGATTCGACCTGTGCACTATGTATTCCAACTTGTTTTTTATGTGCCACACCTTAATTGCACTGATTAATTCGTCCTTCGTTTGGAACACTTGTCCCTCCTCCAAGACAGATCCTGTTGACCCAATTCTTCTACTTCCTCTCAATCAGAACATACTGCCTGGTCTACCCATGAAATGTCTTCGAATTCAGGGACAGGAGCCTGGGCAAATGAAGGCCCGGCATTATCATCATCATCTAGTTCATTTTCCTCCTCGTCAAACCCCATATCTACATCTTCATCATATGCCTTAAAATCATTGTTGGCATAAGCTCTATCAAATATAGCTGTGCTCTCGTGCGCAACCATTCCATCAACCAGTGAAACGCCCACTGTTGGCCCTCTAGACGGACCTGATGCCTCAACTTGACTATGCGGCAAACGATGTTGAGCTCTTCCCTCAACATTTACAGCAGTTACATACAGTTCTATGTATGTCGCCCTATTTTCTAATGCCATGTCCAACATAGACCTCAATGCCATTGCACAAGCAATCTCAACAGGTGTGTATCGCACAGGATTCTGGGACAACAACATTCTCCATGTAATCGCAATATCAAATGTGTTACTATTCCATCCAGTAAATTCATACATCATTCCCTTCAACTCCGGAAAAGAAATTTCGGATTGTACCCTGCGTATAAACTGTCTTCCACCCGTGTAATTAACACCATCATCAATTTGTACAATATCTCCATTATAATGACACAACAGTGTGACTACGTTGCACGCCATAATTTCTAAACTGAAGCTCATGAAAACATACAATATAATATTAATGTAATTATATAACAAAGTATTTAACAATATTTTATCAAACAAAAAATATAATATTAATATTAAATGAGCTACAAAAATCATGAATATATTAAAATACAATATAAAACCATACAACTAATAATTTTTCTAACATCATATTATTAGGTATTGTATTAACAAATAAATTTTAAAATATACTAATGTACATATCATAATTATTATATTATAATTACTAAAACAACCTAATAAGAAATCCATATTACTTTATATGAACAATTTGAAATATAACGTAAAACCATACAACTAATAATTTATATAGCAGAATATATTAAAATACAATATTAATATTAAATGAGTTACAAAAATCATGAATATATTAAAATACAATATAAAATCATACAACTAATAATTTTTCTAGCATCATATTATTCGGTATTATATTAACAAATAAATTTTAAAATATACTATTGTATATATCATGATTATTGTATTATTATTACTAAAACAACCATCATAGCCCAATTTATATTATTTTATATAAATAATTTGAAATATAATATAAAACCATACTACTAATAATTTATATAGCAGAATATATTAAAATATAATATTAATATTAAATGAGTTACAAAGATCTTGAATATATTAAAATACAATATAAAATCATACAACTAATAATTTTTCTAGCATCATATTATTCGGTATTATATTAATAAATAAATTTTAAAATATACTATTGTATATATAATAATTATTATATTATAATTACTAAAACAACCTTATAACAAATTCATATTATTTTATATGAACAATTTGAAATATAACATTATTACCAAAATAACCTAATAACAAATCCATATTATTTTATATGAACAATTTGAAATATAACATAAAATCATACAACTAATAATTTATATAGCAGAATATATTAAAATACAATATTAATATTAAACGAGCTACCAAAATTATGAATATATTAAAATACAATATAAAATCATATAACTAATAATTTTTCTAGCATCATATTATTCAGTATTATATTAACAAATAAATTTTATGATATATTACTGTATATATCATAATTATTATATTTTTATTATTAAAACAATCTAATAACATTACTATAGTAACAAATTTATATTATTTGATATGAACATACAATATAAAAGTGTTATAAATATATAAAAATGAATAATAATGGCTTACATAATTTTGAAAATGAAGGGAAGATACTTCACTTTGTTTGAGAGAATAATAGGCTGAAAGATATATTTAAGTTGTGAATGCTGTGAAGAATATAGAAAATATATGTGATATTTATAGAGTTGAAGAGGTGAGAAAAAGAATGAAGAAGAAGAGGAAGATGAAGATGAAGATGAAGAAGATGAAATGAGGTTCACGGGTGGGAAATGGAGGGAATATTGTAGGGGTAGAGGGGTAGGGGAGCAGGGGAATATGGTAGGGGGAAGAGGAATATTGCAGGGAGGAGCAGGGAATATTGTAAGAGGCACGCCAGGCACGCCGGTACGGAGACCACTTTCGGACTCCGGTACGGACAGCGTCCGAAAGATTCCTTTTCGAACGCTGTCCGTACCGGCGTCCGTACGCCATCCACGACGGCGTCCCAAAGACGCCTTTTTCGAACGCCGGTACGGACGGCGTCCCTACCCCCTCGCCTTTCAGGCGCCGTTACCGATGGCGTTTCTTAATGGTGCTACAGTAAAAGGTGCTAATTTGGTAAATATTTTTTAAACTATGCTAGTTTGGTAATTTTTTTAAAAATTTGTGTTAGTTTGGTAAAACATTTCTAAATATATGTAATAAAATAAAATGTATAATAAATAATGTAACAAATACAACTACAGCAGTTGGATCCTGCTATTTAAAAGTACAAATATATTTATTAAAACATACAAACAAGATATAGACGTACAATAATAAGAAATTAGTCTATGCTGGCTGGGGGGGTTGCTGTGCCGCCATCTGATGTATCAGTAGTGCGGTCGCCTTCATCCTCGCTCGATGAACCCAGCTTTAGTACGTTTTTCTCCCTGGCCTCTGCGTTCATCCAGTCCTTTAAGCATACAGACATCTCCAAGTTGGACGGTGATAGCTTTGCCCTCTTTGTTCCAAGCAACCTGCAACCAAGACTAAAAACACACTCCGATGCTATTGAAGACACCGGAGACATTAGTATATCACATGCCATAGTGGAAAGCACGGGATACTGGGTTTGATTTGTACACTACCATTTTAAAATATCAAATTGCGGATTCGCCGGTGTCGGGAAGAACTGGATTAGTGGCGTCCGCATATAGTAATCTACCTCGTCACATGACATGGAAGCTTGTGTGGGCGTGAATTGGCCCAACAGCTTCCACGCAATTGACGTATGTGCACTACTTCCACTAGATGTGGATGATCCAACTGTAGTAAGAGTAATATGTGGATTATTAGATGATAATCTCCGAGAATAATGGGAAAATAAAGTGTGTACACCTTAATTAACTTGCGCAATGAAATTTTTGGTATCGAAATCATAATTTAATTGTTCGTAAAAATATTTGGCAAACGAGTTCAAACCCGTGAGTTTACAACAAGGATCCAAAATAGTGGGAACAGTATGTAAGGGGGTAGTTTAGAATAATATTTATAAAACTTCGTTTTCATTGCCTTAATCGATTCAATCAACACGGGATTAGATTCATTTTCCGACATCCAAGATACAATATCAATCAGTCTAGATATTGCTTGTGGTATGGTCAGATAATAGCAACCGGAAAAAAAGGTGGTAGCGTCTTTAAAAATTGTAAAAAATTACAAATTTCAGTAATGGTGTCCCAGTGTACATCGTTTAGATTATCATCACTTAAATCTGAACGAGTATCCTGTATAAATTTCACTAGGACATCCTTGTATGATAGTATGCGCTCTAACATTTCTACGGTTGATGACCAGCTAGTTGGTGAGTCTAATTTAAATTGTTTATACTCTAACCCATGCGTCCTACAGAGAAGTTTAAATCTTCTCTTTCTAGCGTTTGATGATTTTATTGCTACTGATCTCTTAAGGTAGAAAGAGAAGCGTTTATTCGACCTAAACCATCTATAACCATTAAATGCAGTATATGACAGATGCAACGTATATGAAAACACCGACCACCTAACACGGGTTTCATATGCCTACTTAGTTGTTTAATGGATGTGTTATTACTAGTAGTGTTGTCGAATGTGACACTATAAATACGACGCTCTATCCCTCACTCGCGGACTGCCTCCATAATCACACTCGTGATTATGTTGGCAGTGTGGGGATAATCTAAATATGCAAAATGGATTATTCATTTTTGAATGGTGAAGGAGGAATCGATCTAGTGTGCCGTTACGCACAAGTAAGGCACACCGGGTTTCAACTTCCAAGTGTCAGACGTCAACGAGAACATGCTCGTGTTCGCCCTAAAAACTTCGAAGACCTCAGTTTTCAGCTTATTGTAAGCTTTAAACGCGCCCCGTTTTAAAGTGTTCTGAGGAACCCTTACGATAGCGGGGTTCACCGCTGTTTGGAGATACTCCACAAAACTAGGGTCTTCGCCGGTGCTAAAAAGCTTTTCAGCCCTAATTATATATTTATCTAGTTCCCATCTATTAGTTTCTTGGGAGAACCTAAGGTTAGCAAACGCACCGGTCACTTGTTGTACTAACTATTGTTGGGCTCTATCTGGGTTTTGTTCGGGGTGGCACCTAATTATATGTCTGTCCCACTGCCCGGTGCATGACTAAAGGCCTTGGGTGGGTCACATAATTTACAAATCACTTTATTATTGTTCCTATCTAAGTTGAAAAGCTTTCATACCCCAATAGTACTGCGCCTACTAGTACTAGTTCTTGCGGGCTGGGTTTCGGTAGTGGGTGTGGGTTCCTCTTCAGTCTGTGAGTCTCCACCACCACCACCCCCCGACTCAGAAAAATCCTGGTCATTGTAGGACTGTTGTTGTTGAAGGTCTCAATCTATGGTGTCAGTGTATGGAGGTGATGGGCATGGTTCTAAAAATGCACGTTCATTAGTATCAAGTTAGACTACTCTACCTCTCTTAGGTACTTTAGGTGGTGTAGAAGAGCTAGAACTAGAACGGCAAGGTCCAGACGAAGATGCATTAAAAAAAAAATTTTGATACTAAAATTACGGAAGTGAACAATGAAATTCGAACTTGACCGAGATTCTACGAGCTAAAGGTGGCCAATTTGGTGCACAATTTTCGCAAGTAGAAGGAAGTAGATGATGAATGTAGAGAGAGAAGAGAGAATTGGATGAATATTTGTTGTGAAGAAATGGAATGGGAAAATGGATATTTATAGATAATATTTTTTTTTTTTAAATTAAAAAGGAAGGGGGAAGCAATGGCTCCCCCCTCCCAACGGCTCTTTAAAAGAGCCACGGCTCTTTTAAAGAGCCGTTGGGCCAACCAGGCCCGGTATAGGACCGGGCCGAGCCAAGCCCAAACGAGCCGAGTTCCAGGCCGACCTGGCCCACTGGCGACCTCTAGTTTGGAAATTAGGAAGAAAGTGTGGTAGTTTAGTTTAATTTTAGTGACTGAAAATATGAGGCTAGTGGTGGCCAACGGACTGGATCAGGTTGGCCTCAAGGGTTATCAGGCCGGGCCCCAGGGAACCGGCACGGCCCGAGGCCCGGGTCTAGGGCAGGCCGAGCCCCCTTTTTTTAATAATTTTATAAAAAGTATAAAATAAAAAATATAATATATATAGATAAAAATAATCATAATTTTATTAATAAATAATATAAAATAAAATTATAATAGTGCATTATAGAATTACAAATATATTGTTTGAATGAAATGTATTATAACTTATTTAAAAAAAACAACTATAGTATACTAATAATCAAACTATTAAGGAAATTATAAACATAATATAGTATGTATTTAATTTCTACATAATAACAATATAAATCAATCAATATTCACTTACATCGGTTGGTGCAATACTTGTAGTGGATTTAGTGTCTTCATCTTCGTCTTCATCGCTTGATGATGCCAAGTTCAAATGTTCCTGGTATCTATTTGCTGCAACCATCCAGCCTTTCAAATACACCGACATTTCTAAGGTCTTCGGTGTTATCTTCGCTCTCTTTGTTCCAAGCAATCTGCCACTTGCAGTAAAAGCAAACTCCGATGCTACTATAGACACCGGACATGTTAGTATATCGCATGTCATAGTGGAAAGCACGGAATATTGGGTTTTATATGATTTCTAGTATAGCAAAATATCAAAATGTTCATTAGACTCCATTGGTTGGAATTCGAACAAAGGTAGCTCATCATATGATATAGGACTTTATCTGGGAATTAATTAGTTAAATATATCCCACGCATATAATTGTCTTCAAGAAGAGGGCGAAGATGATGTAATAGAAACATTTGGATCATTTGTTAATTTTTGAGAATAAACGGAAAAGAAATCATGTAAAGTTTCTTCAACTTTATTAATAAGAGACTTATAATCAAAAATAGTGGGAATACAATATGTATGGGTAATTCAGTATAATATTTTAAAATTTTTTATAGCATGGTGGCAATGGCCCCCTATAGCGCGGGATTGGAGGAGTTCTCCATCATACATGCAGCAATATCTACCGGTTTATATATTGCGTCTGGAATGGTTGGGTAGTAACGACCATAAAAAATTTCATAACATCTTTAAAACAAACTAAGAATTTACAAATTTTATTTATTATTTCCTAATTTACATTATTCATATTAAAACAACCTAGATCCACATGATTCATATGTACAAATTCTATCAAAATTTCTTTATATAGTATGCAATTTTCTAATATTTCGACCTTTGATGACCACCTAGTATATATATCTAATTTAAAACATCTCCATGAAACGCCTTGTGATTGGTACAATTGTTTAAAATATTGTTGCCTAATTGTAGATGTTCTAATTGCTTTAATTATATTTCTTAAAATTGTAAGATAATTTTCTATAAGTTGTATCACATCTATTATCATTAAATACAAAATGTGACAAATGCAGCGTAAATGAAAACATTTTTCATCTAACCTGATCTTCAAAGGCCTAATTAATGGGTTAATAGATGCAGTATTATTAGTTGCATTATCAAAAGTAATGTTCATAATTTTATTTTCAACCCCCGCACTCACAGCATGCAGCCACAATACTACTTGTGATAACATGAGCTCTGTGTGGATATTCGAATAGGTGAAAATAATTTTTTTTTCCCCATTATGTAGGAAGAACTAATCCAATGTGCAATTATGCACATGTAGGGTATGTCGGATTTCGTCTTCCATGTGTCAGATGTCAACGAGATCATGCACGTGTTCGTCTTATAAATTATTTTAGCTTGTTTTTCATTTTTGTATATTCTTTAAATGCGTCACACTTCAAAGTGTTGCAAAGGGACCCTATGAGCAGCCGGGTTTTGACATTAGCGGACAAATCTAGGATCTTCGCCGGTGGTAAACTGCTTCGTAGCCGAAATGACGTATTTCATTAATTCATGTCTGTTAGTCTCTTGTGAAAACCTAAAGTTTTGAAGCGTACCAGTCGCTTGTTATAAGAGGGTTTGTTGTGATGTATCTGCATTTAAATCAGGGTGGACTCTCATTAGGTGTCGTTTTAAAGTGTCGGTCCCACCACCACGTTGGTAGCTGTAGCCTTTGCTATTGTTACAAAATTTACAAAATACCTTATTTGGTTCACTATCTAGTATAAAAAAACTGCCATATTTGACTGCTAGGACGTCTACTGGTGGCAAACGATGTGTTCTCAAAATCGAGAATTTCAGTTTCATCGATGTCGGAAGCGGGTTCAAAACATCCCTTACCACCCGATTCAAGAGAACCGTGCTCGAATCTGTGTTCATGTTCCTAATTTAAAGTGTTTATGTATGGATGTAACATGACGGGTTCTAAAAATTACATTCTTGAGTATTAAATTCAACTCCTCCAATATTTGTTGGAGCAAATTGGCTACTACGACTCATTCTAGCTCAGCCAGCTCCAAATGAAGATTATCTATATGCCCTTATATTATTATTATAAAAGTGTGTCAAATAAAAATGGTAAGTAACAATGCAAATAAATAAAAATAACAAATAAATAAAATTTCGATACTAATTTTACTGAAGTATAAATTAAAATTTGAACTTCAACAAGTTTCTACGAACTCAATTGAAACTTCAAACTTGAGAGCAAAGAACTTGAGGGTAAAGAAGTTAAGAGCAAAGAAGTTGAGAGTAGAGAAAATTGCAAAGAAAAGAGCAATGATGATTGTTGTGTGGTAAAATGAGAAATTTTGGTTAGTGTTGGTTTTTTTAAAAAAATTAAAATATAGCTGTTGGGGGGAGGGGAAAGCCGTTGGGCCAACGACAAGAAGCGGGCCGGCCTGGCCTATGTGAGGTCAATGAGTTATTTACTATGTTGGTTCCTAATATTTATAAATTTTCATATTGGTCATGCATCTTATTTTTTGTTTAAAATAGCCTTTCATGTTTAATTTTATGACAAAAGTGGTCTCTCCTTTTTTTAATTTTTACCTTGTGTCGATCACCAAATAAGGGATTCATTTTGTCGCAAAATAGAACATGAAGGATTGTTTTAGGTACAGTAATTTGAGGTTCTTGGTTAGGAGAGCTGAGCTCAGGCTCTTTCAGAAAGGAGGCGGGACCAGCACTTGTTTCAACTTGTAAGATCAACAAACTCATCAGAGGGACTCATGAGCGTAGACCTAGGGGACCCCTTCGATACTTAAGTCGGTATATATCCCAAAAATAGCGAGAATAAATAGGAAACAAGTAAAATATAGCAGGGTACTTATCTTGAGTTGAATGAGAAGATACGAGACCTGTATAAACCGAAATAGGGCTCCGGGTAGAGAGAGAGAAAGAGAGTACCAAGTAGCAAGCGGGGTACCAAGCAGAAGGTGAGAGAGAATGCGGTGATTTCGGAGGTGGTCTTCAGCCCAAAGCAGTGGTGCCGGCGTCGATGCTTCCCAGCCGAATTCCGTCTTCCCAAGGCGCCTTAACCTCAGCCCTCATAGGTGGAGACAGAAGTTAGAGCCTTGCCCTCAAGAAAATGAGTGTCCCTCTATTTATATTGAAGAGAGTGGAGAGAGACGAGATAGAGAGTGAGAGGAGAGAGAGAGGGGCCAGATAGAGAGTGAGAGGAGAGAAATAGAGAAAAAGAGAGCAGTTGAGATGTGAGGAGAGAGAGAGCTAGGTGTGAAAAAAAAGAAAGGTGGGTAATTAATAAGGAGAGAGAGAGAATAAATGAGGGGTAGGTCGGTGCCTACATGCCCCTATCACCCTTTTAATTTAATACCATTTTTTTACTTATTTTAATTCAGGCCTTGTATCGTATTACCTGGTTATTTATAGTACCAAGGTACTTATATTTTCCTTAACGGTTAGTCCCCCCACTTCATGAGTGAATTTGATCAGTTCAAGTTCGGTCATGGAGTATAACTACAAGGCTAGCCCAAGTTATTCAAATATTTACCATAGCTATCATGGTCTTTTGGAGCCAACTATGCATTGGACCTAGGGATGTTCATGGTTCGATTAACCGTAACCCAAATACTCCAAAATCTCTAACCGTTACCGTAACCAAAAAGACTAGTTAACTGAATTTCGGTAATTGGGTTCAGTTATGTCGATTAACACGTAACCGGAAAAGTAATACAACGTCTCTTTTATATTATACTATCTATCTCCTTGATGGTTTATAAATGTCTAAAGAATACATTAAATGTGAGAATATTCAACAAATTATGAGCTGATAATTCAATTCTAGAAAATTAAACATATAATATCTTATTTTAAACAATATGTGAGCAAGCGGGTAGCACTAAATTGTAGCAACATAGTGCTTCATTAGTATTTGGGAGATAAAAATGAGGCACAAATACTCCATGGTAGGAGATGAATTGAGAAAAAAGATAAAGTTAATCATGTATTATAGAAGAGTCATTTATATGATAGAAAAACATACTTAGTAAACAATATAATAGTATGAACATGAGAAAATATACACATGATATATATTATTTTGCTAAATTAGTTAATCGAAATGGACAAAATCACTAACCGTTACCTTCCCAAAATACCTCATTTTAACCGAACCAGAAATTCGGTATGGTTAACTGCATTTTCGGGTCGGTGTTTCAGGATTTCGGTTCGGTATTTCGGTTACGGATTTTTTTGAATACCCCTAATTGGACCTACTTGATTATTGATGTCATTCCCCTTAATGCCGAGTTGGGGGTCATTTCGCCCGATGAGACCTCGGGATGTGATGGTCCCAATGTCCGAGATGCTTGATTACGAGTGGTATTCCCCTTATTTGTGTCTGTAGGTAGTTGTCGATTGTTGAGCATGGGTGGCTTATATTTTGGTATCGAGATGTGTTTCGCGCCCCAAGGTTCTTTGTTACTTTTTGATTCCTTACCTGGGTATTATTTTGTTGCTATCATCACTTAATGCTCAATTTTCCGACTTGAATCTGATTTATTTAGCCGAATCCAATTGATTTGGCGAATGTGATTTAAGACAGTTATTTGCAGGGTAAGCATTACCTGCCTGGTCAAGAAGGGCGGATATTTTTATAAATGTTGTTGGGGAGTAATGTGCTCATGTAATAATGAGCTTTAGAGCTGTTTTAAGTACAAGTTCTCTTGATGGCAAGCGGCTCTCGAGCCTCTTTCCTTTTGTGTTCTTAGTTCAATACAAGAGGAGATCCCTATGTTAATCTGGTTGTCCTTTATGCTTATGGTCTGTATTTATAGACCTGTGATAATGGTAGGCTTCCTTTCCAAATTGGGAGGGGGGTAATTCGCCCAATATAAATTCTGAGCGTAATAGGTCCTTTGGCCGAAATGCCTGATCACGGGCGGTTTCTTATTATCTGCGTCAGCCAGCGTTTATTGTACATTATTCTAGGTCAGTTACATTCCGGTGCCGAGAAGCATTGCTGTATCCAAAATCCTTTTCTATTCCTTACTCAGGTAGTCGAGTCTTTGCTCTCAGGAGCGAAACTTAATAGACTTATTGCAAACTTGTTCGTGGACAAAGAAGTCTTATGCTACTCAGGGGTAGCCCTCCTATTTTGGGCTGAATCGGGGCGTAATGCCCCGTATTTAAGACCCTTGATTTCGGGTAGTTGCCCCTTGTCTGTAACGATGGGTAATTTGTCGTTGGCCGATTCTCGGGCAAGATGTGTAAGTCCAGGTGTGATCCCCTATAGGTTTGGGACCTATGATTCTAGGTAGCCATTGTGGTATTTGGTCACAGCTTAGGCTGTACGCAGTCGTAAATTGTCGTCGTCCGGTACGCAATTCGGACCGAGATACATCTTGGTTCCCAGACGTCCTTTTCTTGTACTCTTATACGAGTACCTATTATGCCCCGAGTTCACCTTTAGTTTCCTTTTTCTGTACCTCTCTCCTCTCACTCTCTATCTCGCCCCTCTCTCCTCTTACTCTCTATCTCTTCTCTCTCTCTCCTTTCACTCTCTATCTCGTCTCTCTCCACTCTCTTCACTATAAATAGAGGGACACTCATTTTCTTGGGGGCAAGGCTTTAACTTCTCTCTCTACCCACAAACGCCCTGTGAGGGCTGAGGCCAAGGTGCCTCAGGATGATGGAATTCAGCCGGGAAGCATTGACGATGGCACCACCGCTTTGAGCCGAAGACCACCTCCAAAACCACCACATTCTCTCTCTCTTTCTGCTCGGTACCCCTCTTGCTACTCGGTACTCTCTTTCTCTCTATCTACCAGGAGCCCTATTCCGGTTTATACAGGTCTCGTATTTTCTCATTCAACTTGAGATAATTTCCCTACTACATTTATTTGTTTCCTATTTATTCTCGATATTTTTGGAATATACACTGATTTAAACATCGAAGGGGTCCCTCACGGGTCCCTCTGACGAGTTTGTTCATGTTACAAGTTGAAACAAGTGCTAGTCCTGCATCCTTTCCCAAAAAGCCTAAGCTTGACTCTCCTAACCAAGAACTTCAAATTACTATACCCAAAACAAGGATTATTTTGAAAAAAAGAACGAGGGATCAATTGGGATAAAACTTATAAACAGTAAGGACTAACCTAGTAATTTGATGGTTAATCATTATGTAATTAGATGAGACAACATCCACAATCTCGACCTTTTTTCTACTCGATATAGTGGTTTATATTAATCAAAGTATGTCATTGTACTCTATCATGAATCATATGTTGGAAAATGTTTTTAAAATATTTCAAAAATTAGTACATAATTGCGGCGGAAAAATTAAATTAGAATATATACTCTAATATGCTCATGCTTTCCTATATAATAAACATATAGGAAAGCGAAAAATAAAGGAATACATAAAAAGAAAATCTAAGAAAGCTTAGACTGGAAAAATAACAAACGATGCATATTGAAAATTCTTGAGACTGTAAAGCCTTCTTCACTATCTGCTTTAAACACCTGGATGTCTTTTCCAAAATATTAAACTAGAAAAAAGTTTAGAAAGAAGGTCTTCCTTTTATTTTTTTGAAGAGCAAAAATTTTTCAAAAATATTGATTGCTAAATTTCATTATCAGGAACCTTGTTTATATAGTGTTCTGTCTCCCATATTGCCTCTCTAGGGGTATGGTTACTCTATTGGATCTTGACATACGGGATAGTTCTACGCTTTAACTTTTGTTCCTTTCAATCAATTATGTGAACTGGATGCTCTACATAAGTCAAGTCTTCCTGTACTTGTACCAGTTCACAATGTATCACATGATTGGGATCAAGAATATACTTTCTCAATGGAGACATGAAATACATTATGTACTCTGGACAATTCTGGCGGCAAGGACTCTGTAAGGTATAGCCCTAACTCTTGCTAAAATCTCAAATGGTCCTAAAAAATGCAAACTTAATTTACTTCTTTTTCCAAATCTCATCACACCCTTAGTTGGAGATACCTTCAAATAAACATGTTTGCCCATTGAAATCTCCAATGATCTTCCATACTTGTCTGCCCAACGCTTTTGCCTATCTTGGCTTTTCTTCATTCTCTCTCATCAACTTGAATTTTTCTTCAACATCTTGCACAAGACCCGACAATTTTCTTTCCCAACTTCATTCCAAAACAAGGGAGTTCTGCATTTTTGCCCATACAAAGCCTCATATAATGCTATCCCAATACTAGAATGATAACTGTTATTATAAGCGAACTCTATCTAATTACCCCAAGGGTCTATAAAACAAGTACGCAACATGTCCTCTAATAACTGAATAGTCCTCTCAGTCTGCCCATCTGTTTGAGGATGGTAGGCAATACTCAAACTCAGCTTAGTCCCAAAATCTTTCTTTAGACTCTCCCAAAAATTTAGACACAAACCTTAGGTCTTTGTTGGAAGCAATATCAACCTGCACACCATGTAACCATAACACAATATCAATGTATAACTCTGCCGACTTATTTAACGGAGTACCAAATATAATAAGAAGAAAATGTCCACTCTTTGCAAGACTATCCACAATGACCCAAATTGAATCATTCTTCCGAACAGCCCTCATTAAGCTAACAAAAAATCCATGGAATTCAATCCCATTTCCATTCGAGCACCTCCAATGGCTATAGTAATCCACCAGGCTTTTGATGCTTGGCCTTCACCTATAGACAAACCAAGGACTTAGCCACAAAATTAGTAATATCTTGCTTCATTCTCTCCCTCAAAAACAGCTTCACAGGTCTTAATACATCTTCGTGCCTCTAGGATGCACAGAAAAGCAAAAATTGTGTGCTTCGTCCATGATCTCCTTCTTAATTGCTAGGTTATCAAGTACACAATGTTTATCACCAAAATACAAGACACCATCATCTTGTAACAAGAAATCTGAGGATTCTCTATTGGGAACCTTACCCTTCTACTTAATCAAAAAGAGGTCATTTTGTTAAGCAACCTTGATCTTCTTTAACAATGGTGGTTGTGCAACTAGATTAGCTAAGACAACACCCTTCTTATCATGAATACACACCTCAATTTTAGTAGCTTTGGCTGAGAAGCGATCAAAATAGCCAAGTTGCCTATTGATTTCCTACTTAGTGCATCTGCAACTATATTTGCTTTCTCGGGATTGTGATTAATGGTCACATCTAGTCCTTAATTAACTCTAACCACCTCCTTTGCCTGAAGTTCAACTCTTTTTGAGTAAACAAGTACTTCAAGCTCTTATAGTCGACATAAATCTAGCAAGATTCACCATAAAAGTATTGTCTCGAAATCTTCAAAACAAATATTAGCGCTGCCAATTCCAAGTCATGTGTTGGATAATTCTTTTCATGAGGCTTTAATTGTCCAGATACGTAAGCTATCACCTTCCCATTCTGCATTAGTACACAACCTAGTCCATTCTTGGAAGCATCACTATTAATGACAAAATTACCCTCATCGGTAAGTGATGCAAGTACGAGGACCCGATACTAACCTCTTCTTTAACTCCTGAAAACTCCTTTCACATGCATCTGTCCACTCAATACTTCACTCCCGTTTGAGTGAAATGGGTGAGAGGAAGTGCACTATGTAAAAATTCCTCAATGCGTCTTCTATGATAACCAGCCAATCCCAACAAGCTTCTAACTTTTGTTGCATTTGTCTACAGATTCCACTCCAATACCGCTTCAACTTTTCTTGGATCCACTGAGATCCCATCTTTGGATATCACATGGCCTAAGAATGCCATTCTATCAAGCCAAAACTCACACTTACCAAACTTGGCATACAACTGGTGCTCATGTAGGGTTTGCAATACCATTCTCAGATGCTCCTCGTGCTCCTCCCTACTCTTACTAAACTCGGCATGTAACAAATCGATCTAGGTATTGTCAAAATGCCTTGTTCATCAAATTCATGAAAGCAGCAGGTGCATTCGTTAGTCCAAAAGGCATAACCAAGAATTCATAATTGCCATACCTGGTTTGAAAAGCAGTCTTAGTCACATCCTTCTCCTTTATCTTTAGTTGATGATAACCAGATTGTAGGTTAATCTTAGAAAAGACCTTAGCACCTTAAAGCTGATCAAATAATTCGTCAATCCGAGGCAAGGGATACTTATTCTAAACGGTTAGCACCTTAAAGCTGATCAAATAAGTCGTCAATCCGAGGCAAGGGATACTTATTATAAACGGTCACCTTATTCAATTCTCTGTAATCAATGCATAATCTCATACTACCATCTTTCATCTTCACAAACAATACTGGAGCACCCAAAGGTGAGACACTGGGTCAGATAAAGCCTTTATCTAACAATTCTTGAAGTTACACCTCTAATTTACATAGTTCAGAGGGAGTCATTATATAAAGAGCTTTGGATATAGGTCCACTACCAGGTACCACTTCAATTTCAATATCAATTTCCCTACTTGAAGGAAAACCTGGCAAATCCTCTAGAAAGACATCAGGGAATTCCCTAATAATGGGAATGTCATATAACTTCACATCATCCCTCCTACTATCAAACACATGACAAAGGTATCCTCGACACCCTTTTCTCAAGGATCTTCTAGCATTCATGGCCGAAATCATCCTAGTAGAATCTTAGAGTCTTTACTCTTCGTAGGATAATCTAATGGGAATATCATCTAACTTCACATCATCCCTTCTATTATCAAAGACATGACAAAGGTATCCTCGACACCCCTTTGTCAAGGATCTTCTAGCATTCAAGGATGAAATCATCCTAGTAGAATCTTAGAGTCTTTACTCTTTGTAGGATAATCTAATGCGTTTGCATGATAAACAAACTTTGGGTGTTTAGAAATTTGAAACACTATCCTTTTCCAAAACAATCCAAATGTACATGATAAGATGACAACCAATTAATCCTTAAAATCACATCAAAATCCTCAATGTGTAGGATCACTAAGTCTGCTACTAAATCCATATCACCTATTTTAATCACACAATCTTTACATACATGATCAACAATCACATACCCCAAAATGGAAACTTTTAATCTTAACTCACCCATAGAAAGTTCTATTTCTATCATCCTAACAATCAATACACTTGTACTCAATCCTTATGTTAACCAAACAAGCCCTTAACATCATTTGTTCACTTCATAAAACAAAGACCCACAATAAATATTTCACTACAAAACCCAAATAAAGAAAAGATAATCTAACTTCAATTGCTTTAAATAGCCAGATAATATTAGGGTGAGTAATATTCCTCAAACTAGAAATCCCCTTCAACAAATTCTCATTCAAATTCTTCTTATCAATCTCTTTGATCACAAATTCAACCCCATTATAGCGATGCCATGACTTCGATACAAGCAAAGGAACCCAACCTAAGTCTCGGCCGGATCACATAATCACCTACTAAACGTCACATCTTACCGCCTCCGAGATCCATCCAAAAGGCCACACTCAAAACTCCATAGTTGATGTTACAGAAACTAGAAAAAGTCAACTAATTCCTTTCCATCAAAATTTCTCAATAATTAATCACCTAGGCTCTAATACCACTAAATGTAACACTCCCAGATAATATAGCAAATAAGTTTAAACCATAAAAGCACTACATGGCCATACTAACATGAATTCCCTCATCATAGCATGAAGCCCGAAATTTTCCAATTCATAATTTTGAGATTCCCATAGAAATTCCCATGAATATAATATATCGAATCCCAAGTAAAATTAATACTAACAATTAAAAACCAGTAGTAAGAAAAATCAAATTACAATGTATTAAATAGTCCATAACATCCCGTTATAAAATAAACTACAAAACTGAAATGATCCTCAGAACAAGATGCTGCTTTGCCTTCCTCATCCTTCTAATACTACCCAAATTAATAATCTAAAAAGTGAAGGAAAGAGGTGAGCGAACAACACATTCAGCAAATACACCATATACCCTACCCGGACCGAGCATAATATTTAAAACAAGATAAAGAAGGTATTCACTGTAAACAAGGGAATAAAACATTACTTAATATTATAATTTATCCCACATAAGTTCCACGACTTCACTGATAGATCAATCGAAGACTACGACCAGTATTATATCCTATGATAGGGCCACAAATCAATTTTCGCATAATTCACATTCAATTCATTGGCCACACAGGCCTCTTTAGGTCGCATTCAATATGTCGGCCACACAGGCTCTTTGGTCACATTCAATTCGTCAGCTACACAGAGTCTTTTAGAATGCATTCTATAGTTGATAGACTCCTGAGGGTCAACATAGTATCTGTAAACTCTTTCCATAGAAACCTCTCGATTTAAATAACAAGTTCATAATAATTTAATCCACGTTATCACAAGTACAAATTCTTTCAAAAATTCACATATTCCATAATCGAATCAACGTATAATTCAATATAATTTCAAATTTTAAGAGTAGTAATCACGTAATCAATCAAACACATATGCTCAACCCTACTTTAACCTAAGAGGGTACCAACACGCAAGCACTGGATCTCATTAGAACTCCGAAGTTAAGCGTGCTTGGGCGAGAGTAGCACCAAGATGGGCGACCTCCTGGGAAATCCTCGTGTTGCACCCCTCATGTTGGAGGTTCTCGGAAACAGCCTCCCTTCAGGTACCCTGGAGGGAGAAGGCTGCATACCCCCCCCCCCCCTCTCTCCCGCGACCGTAGTTAGGCGGGAGCCCTTGGGGCACTGGGAATGTTGCTTTTTTTATGCTCAACCCTACTTTAATAAGATAGTAAATTGCTCAAGTATAAGTCTTATATATCAAATCATGTAAAACAATTTTCATATTTAGCAAACAAGTTGGGGAAGTGGTGTACTTACCTTCATTATCTTTTAATCCGATATCCGAACTTCTATTACGAATTTAGCTTCAAAAACTTATCATGGGAGAGGAATCGGGATTGACAATTGACGCTTGAGAGAGATTGGGGGGGTCGGCTAGGTGAGTGGGGAAAAAGTTGGGGTTATGTTTTTATTTGTTATTTTTTTCTCTTTCCCATATATATATATATATACATACACACACAACCCTAGTACAATTTAATTAGACTAGGTATTACATCCAACTCTCTTTGTCTAGCTTGATCTCTCTTTCTCTCTCATTCTGCCAACCAATCGACCCCAATTATGACCGTTGGGTACTCGACCCTACCACCCATCTCTTTCTCCGCTCCCCTTCTCTTTCACATTTCGTGCTGTCCATGGGGAAGAAGGTAGTAGAAGAAAGGGAGCAGGGCAGGTGCCATGTGGTGGTCGGTGACAGTAAGGAAAACTAGTCGCAATTGGTGATGGTTGGAGAAGGGGTGAAGAAAAGAGGCACATGAGAGTTGGGAGTGTTGGTAGGGAAGACGATATTTTGGTAACTTTAACTTTAATTGTATTTTAGTTCTGTTGTAAAACTTGAATTAAAATGGTGGACTAAGAACTAAAACATGATATTTGTAGATTGAAAAATTATTTCAACAAATCTCAATGCACTAGGATTGTTTAAAGATAGAAAATTTTTTCTGTTTTCTTGGACAAAGTTCCATGAAAATAGAAAATTTTAAAATGTTGTTCAAAAATTCAATTTTAGGACAGGAAAAGTTGAAAAATGAATTTTCAATTTTCCAATACAGAGTTGAAAATTTTGAAAAATGGTTTTAAACTATTTCTCACAATTGTTCACCTTTATATTTTTTACAGGTTTCCTCATACTCTCTCTTATTCCCAGCTTCATTCCTTTTCTCTTTCTTCACTTCACCCTTGTTTTCTTCACTCCATTCTTCTATGATACATGTCCAAAAATCCCAATCGTTGGGGAGAAGGGAATAATGCCAAAATATATAACATAGAAGCTACCGATCCATTGCCAAATTAGTTTTAGGATATAACCTCCTTTGGTGTGTATCATTGGTATCAAAACCATTGATCTTACAATGTGGATTGCTTGTCTTCTAGGGGTCTACGACATTCACCGGTCACATGGAGACCGATATCAATCAACGGGCTTATGGGGACATGTGTGATTGATATGTTGCAAAATCGATTGTTGTCGGTAACTATCAAGCCTTTGGAGTCTCAAATGGAGGCATTGGTATTGCAATGGTCACCCTAGAACAAAGAGAAAAATCTATAACAAAGCCTTGTCCATTGGGAGATGGTGACACTGGAATTGCAATTTTTGCCTAGGACAAGATATATAGTGCAAAGCCAATCTGTATAGTGCAAATGGTAATGTCGAAATCACAATGCTCACCTGGGACTAGTACCTAGTAGGGGTGTAAATAAGACGAGCACCTCCTTGTTCAAACTCTAGCGTGATAAGGCTTGTCGAGCTTAGGTCAAGCCGAGCTCTTATTTAGATTTCGAATATTTGTTCAAGCTCTGTTTAATAAGGATTTAGCGTGTTCTACACTTGGCTTGGTCTGGCTTGTTAGCCTAATTAAGCTTTACTGAGCTTATTATCGAGCTGAACCAAGTTCATTATCAAGTCTAATCAAGCTGACAAGTGATCCGAGCTTACTATCGAGTTTAGCTCACTATCAAGTTAAGCAATTCTAGTTATCATCGAGCCATTATCGAGATGTTCACAAATGTTAACGAACTAAGTTCCCCCTTGTTCAAACTTGGTTCATTAAGCTTATCGAGCTTTCTTAAACTCGACTTAATAAGCTATCAAGCGTCCATAAAAAACATGAACCGTTGTTTACACCCTAATTTCGAGAAGGTTGGGATGACACCGTTTTGAGTAAAGTGCCACGCTGTCAGCAAGTGAGGGCCTTCGTGAGGGAAGTCAGGCCTCTGAGCATTAAGACAACGGCGCCTCAAGCCCAGCATCCTGAGAAGGTAATTACCCTTGACAAGGGGTTTAGCCACTTGAGGCTCGAGATGGTTGAGGGGTGAAGTGAGCTCGGGCTCGAAGGGCTATCAAGAAGGTTGCACGACAAGTGGTTCTCAGGCTCGAGGCAGTTATTTGGAGGGCAGTTTTAGTTACTTGGGCATTAAGCTTAATCCAATATAATGTGAGGCTTTTAGAGAGGACTTCCGCTAAGAATTTGGACATGGGCACCAAGGATTTCCCTCCTATACTAAAATCAGGGCACAGTCATTGAAAATTTACGCGCGCAGAAGAAAGTTTAGTGGCAAGATGTCGATGGATTTGCTGGGAAAGAAGGAGCAATCATTATTTCTAGTTTTCTATAAATAAAGGACTCTACATCAGTCCAAAGTAGTACACATACACTCATTATAAAACTTCTTCAAGTTTTCTTTTACAGCACACTTGTGCCTTTTTCTTAGGAGTAACGTAACTTAGCTAGGTGTATCGTAACGTAGATCTCCGCTTGACTTAACTTCATAGTAATGCAGTTCTCTGGTTTCATGTATAACTTTCCAGTTTTAATCTATTCCCACAAATTGACAAGTTGAAATTTGAGGCTTTAGTTTAAGGCTTTGACAGCCAAGGCTTGTCCCATGATTGCGTTGGTCTTAACACTATTGTCACTGCTTGATAAGTTGGGTGAACTTATGTTCGCGCTAATGATTAAGGCTTTGACGGCCAAGGCTTATCCCTTCATTGTGTTGGTCCTAATCCAGTGACCTGAATACGGTTTGGTCCATCTTAATCTTGTCAGACCTAAGCTCATTCGACTTATTATAAGTCAAGTGTGCTAGGCTTGAAAACCTGATTGACTCGGGCTTGGAAGTGGATTGCTGAGCTCTTGGGTTTGTCTCTACCCGAGTTCATGACTTTTAAGTGTACAAGGAAAGGTGTCTGTGGGCCTTGCTCCGTTATTGTATGTCACTTGAATTAGGCCCATATCCTTTGAACTCCTATCATAAAAATATACAACAACAACAACAACAGTCCCAGTGCCTTGCGGGTCCCGCAGAACGTAGGGTCTGGGGGGGGTGATGTACGCAGCCTTACCCCTTCCGTCAGGAAAGGAGACTGTTTCCGGGGACCCCCAACCTGAAGTAGGTGGGTGCCTGCAGATAAACCACCAATCAATAACATTCATATAGAGGAAGAAGAAGAAGAAGAAGAAGAAGAAGAAGAAGAAGAAGAAATAGGAGATAGAAATAGGAGAATGGGCATGATTAGGGACTTAGCTAGCCTAAAAGTGCTACACTAGAGGTTATGCTCTTATCATAAAAATATGCCAAAAAAAAATCCATAAAAATATTAGCAAAACTCACGATATAACCGAAGTCAAATACACTAACATATCACAACCTTTTCTTCAAAAAAGGAAAGTGGTTGAGGTTAAAGACGTGCGGTTCATAATTAAGCTTACTCCCTGGTCTCGATGAGTCCCTTTTGCACGTTTGTTTTGTGTTCACATTTAAGGTGACCACACACACAAAAACTTAAAACAAAATACAGCAAACACGCCTTTGACAAGCACGGTGGGAGGCTTGAAATGAGACTTCATTTTCTTTAGCCCATCATGAATTACAAGAGCGTAAATGCCAGCCATTCGCCAATGGTCAAGACCAAGAGGTCTATTCCGCTCGAGCATGAAGAGCCAGAAGGCTTAGCCTTAATTGGATCCCCACTTGAGCGTCCTCTAAAGCAATGTCCCATATCTTGAATGGATGAACCACGGCATAGCCATAGCAGTAGAAGTGGTGGTAATGATGACATCCTAGAAGACGAACGTATTGGGCTCGATGGCCATTCTCACAAGAGTTTCATGGCTATGCTTAAATGTTGTTTAGAGATTGTGGACCAAAGAGTCCAACAAAAAATGAGGGAATTTTTCGAAAGATAGCATGCTTAAAAAGAGCGCAGTCTAGCAGCTCAGTGTGAAAACTCTGCCCCTATGAGAGCCATAACTAATGACGTTGGAACCTCTATGAATGAAAGGCTTTATAGAGAAGCTGAAATAGTCTAAGTGGAAATGAACTCGACCTTGTCTTCTACTGCTACCCTTATTGCTAAGGTTGTGGCTAGGTAGACGGTGGTTGGTGTGGAACCTATCTTGGTTAGACAAGTTGAGACACATAATTGCTTAGTCTAAGCCGTTAGGAAGGATATTAGGCGGTTTAGGCCTTTATCTCTTCCATCAGTACCAGCTGGTTACCCTTGCAAGGTACCCTCGAGTTCACGGTTGCCAGTTGCTCAGGTTGACTACACGGTTCTTGAGAGAGCGAAGAACCCAACTGTGGCTAGCCCAGGTGTTACCCACTTGGAATCCAGCTGTAAAAGTGACAATGTGCCCCTTGGGGCTGCTGGGCCTTCGAATCAGAATTTCTCTCTACCTATGAGGGACCTCAAGGCCAATGCACCGGTGTTACTTGTCCTCGAGATAAAGGGGGCATAACCGTTCATACCCTCCTTAAATAGTAGAGGTTGCCCCGAGGACCACTCAACGGCTTGAAGTAGGAGTGCAAGGTCAGGCCGCCGCTTTCGGGAACTAGACTTCTCATCCTAGACCTTTCCATGCCTTTAATACTAGGGGGAAGGGGGGGAAATTAGCAAATCACTTCCTCAAAATCATGACTTGGGAATTGATTAGGCAAGGATGAACACCTGCTAACACTGGTGTGCTTCCAGGCATGCCATGCAATCCAAATTCCGCTGGGACATACTTCATGGCCAATTAAGTGCATGGCCAGTATGATTAAGGGATTTATCTAGGGTTTGGAGGGCAATAACCATTCCCATACGCGATTGTGAGGGGTACTCAAGGGTATCCCACAGATCCCCCTCAAGATCCTAACCCACTTGGGGGCCAATGGTAGGCTCATAGTCATGTGCCTAACCTACCCCTCCAAGACCAATTGGCCACTCTCATTGAACAAATGTATGGGCTAGGTCTTGCAAGGATCAACAGACCCTTGTATAGTAAAACTTACCTTGGCTACATAGATAGGGATTACCCTTTTCCTTTAGATACAAGATCCCTGACTTCACCCTCTTTTCAGGGGGAAGGGACTGTTACTGCCCTAGAGCATTTGGAAAATTTAATTGCCAATGTAGGGAAGCAGCAGGTAACCAATATCTCAAATTAAGGTTGTTCCCAAGCTCATTAATCGAGACTGCTTTCCGGTGGTATATCAACCTACCCCCGAATTCTATCTACTGTTGGGACGATATGGCCAAACAATTCCAGGCCTAATTCCCGAGAATGAAATTAGGAACTTCCATATCAAACTTGGCTCGAATGAGGCAAAAGCCAGGTGAGTCAATGAAAGACTATATTAACCGGTTCAAGAGAGCCAAGTTAAAATGCATAGTAGCCCGTCCTGAACTTGAGTACTCCAAGCTGGCCTTAAACAACTTGGATATTGAATTCAGGAAGAAATTCAAATGCTCTAACTTTACGATGCTTCTTCAACTGGTAGAATGTGCCGTTAGATGCGAGGCTGTCATAAAAGAAGAAAGCCTTAAGAAAAATAACGTGTATGAAACTTACGTACATGACTTAATAGAACAGGAAGAAGATCCTCTATACGAGATTGACGTTATTGAATCCGTCAAAGGGCCTTCTTTGGTTTGTAACCATTTAGTCAAGAAGGATATTAAATTAGGAAGTCCTCTCAAACCGAAGACTTGAGAAAATACTCGTTTGACCTCTCTAGAGCCGATGTAATATTCAATTGGCTTGAGGCAAAGAATAAACTCAAAATTAGGGCTAAACACAGAAAACCTGACCCCAATTCTAACAAGGGAAAGATACGCTGTAAGAGGCACGATTTGTTGACCCATTCAACGAGGAACTACATGATCTTTAGAAATGTGGTTCAGGATGGGATAGAAGCAAGGGAATTAATTTTCCTGGGAGAAGGACAAATGGGCGTCGATGAAGATCCCTTCTTCAGTCCTGCCTAGATCAATGTAATTGATGTAATAAAGTCTTATCATCCCCATGACAACCAAACTAACAGCAAATCTCCATGCAGGATGAATGCAGACAAAGACGATATGGATGTGGCCAACGCTTTGTTTGATAGGCTGCTCAAATTAGGAACACTGAGGTTTCCCGGAACCACGTTGAGATTGCCAGAAGATCATTGTAAATGGCATATCATGGCTGAACACTCTACACGCAATTGTGAAGCATTCAGGAGGTTCATAAAGAAGCAACTGGAGGAAGTTACCATCCTCCTCTCTAAGGCAGAAGAGTTAGCCATGGCGATTCTTACATATGACCATTGGCAGACAGTCATTACTTCTAAGAAACATACGTCAAGGAAACTTCTACGCCTTACCCATGACCTCTGTAGGAATTGCGGTTATAAGCTGGTTAAATGAAGAAGTTGAACCTTTTCCCAAAGAAAAGGTAGGCTCCTCCAACGAAGATATCATCGTTAGGGCTCTCTCTGGGCTCTTCCTCGAAAACTCAGGAGGACAGAGCATCCTAAGAGGAATCCAAAGTACACCCAATTAGATGTGGACACCAGTATGGTGCCATGGCAAAGTTTATGTTACCCTTTTAGTGTTAGGTTCGGTAATTCCTGGAATAGGAATCACCTTAATCAAGAGGCAATTAGTCCTTACAACCTCACTTGAACCCAAAAAAGGCGGTAGCTGCATGAACAGGCAACTCAACGGAGGAATTTGCTCGATTCCTGCTTGGCCAAGCTTTCTTAAGAAAAGGCCAGGGTCCAAAAGGGCAAGCAAGCTGAGCATATGGATTTTGATGATCCAATGGCTGAGTCCAAATTTCTTAATACAGGAAAAGCGCCGGCTCACAAGAAGCTCAAGAGATGAGCTAGTTCCTCATCATTTGAGGGGCGAGAGTCTTGGTGAGACTAGCTTACCAAGGACCCACTAGTGCTAAAATCTCCTAAGGACGAGAAGCAATATTCCCCTCTCAGCACTAACTTAGTGGAACCTTTTGACCATGTCAACCCAACATGGTCTGACATCGATAATTATCTCCATGAAGAAGATTTCCCCCAGCCTATGGAGGAATCTCAAACACAAGAGGTTGATCTTAAAGACCAACCACAAGAACGAGACAATCAACAGCAGAATCAGGATACATCCATAGTTGACAGCCATGAGAAGGGGGCAGACCATGGGCTCCAGATTCAATTCGGGATGCTCCCTAAAAAGGTGGATGTCAGAACCGCCTTACTTCTTCCCTTGGAATTCATGGCAGCTGATGCCTAAGAAGGTCTCGAGGGTGATGTGATAGCATCGGATGAAGAGCCTCAAGTGGAGCTCGTGGCTGAAGCAGTGGCCACCAAAGGTACACTCAACTCTTTGTCTTTTAAGGTTAATGCTACAACATCCAAATTGCCTGATGACACACCTGACATAATGAAGATCATGATTGATGGGCCTAACACCCCAATAAACACATTAAGCCCCTATACATCAAGGCCAAATTTGATTGCGCTTTGGTGAATAGGGTCTTGGTGGATAATGGTGCAGCTATCAATGTATTTTCTTTATATATGTTAAGGGTCATTGGTAAGTCTCGAGAAGACTTAATTACTTTAGATGTGGTAATTTGTTGCTCTTCTAGAGCTACTACCAAATCTGAAGGAGTCATCTTGATTGACTTAACTGTTGGCAGCTTAAGCAAGATGACAGCTTTTTTATGGTGAAACTACCTCAAGAACTGTGACAAGTATGAAGTTGTTATGGCAGATAACAGCCCATTCATGTCTTGCTCCAACTGCGTTGAGGCAAAATTCTACGAAGATGGCGCGGGACCTCTAGACGTCAAAAGGACCAATCCATAATCCACCCAACAGCAGGACACGATAGCTGTCCTTGATAGCCCACTAACTGAAGATGAGGTTGGTCAAGCGAATCTCGAGTCCAAAGACTCTGACTTCTAGGGATGCATGAGAGCCCTTCTCAAAGGAGACTTCCAGGGCTCTCCGGAACCCCAATGCAGAGGCACAAAGACATCCCAGTAATGGCCCATGAGGCCATTTCCTCAACATTAGCAAGGCTCGTGGCTTGGCACGCTAAGGATAGCTTTGGACTAAGCAATCGTTCAATGGTTTCCAAGTCCATACAGCACAAGAAAAAAGCTAGAGCTCTCTGATATATGAGCAGCACTAGCCAAAATGGAGGATTTAAGGGCTGCAGTTTAGGAGCCCTTCCTCGAGGTTAATCTGGGTTCAACAGAAGACCCAATACCTATTTATCTGAGCACTCTACTTTCTATGGAGCAGAGAGAGCAGTACCTAACTTTGCTTCGCGAATTGAAGGACTGCCTTGCTTGGGACATCACAAGATGCCTGGCCTAGACAGAAAAGTGGTTGAGCATAGGCTTCCTATTAAGCCAAGCTCGAGGCCCCTCACTTAGGCCTAGATAAGGATACCCTAAGAAATCATTGATTTGGTTAAGAAAGAGATTGAAAGACTCTTAAAAACCAAATTTATTAGAACTACCAGGTATGCTGACTGGCTAGCTTCTTCCTGAGCTGGGACATGCATGCTCAAACAAGGGCATGAAATATTACTTAGTGCCTCTGGCCTCCAAAGAGGACTAATAAGCTTGGGACCAAGCTGAAAAACGCCGTGTGGCGCATGAAATGTAGCTACAAGCCACAAGATACCCATAAAGGGATCTAACTTCCTGGTTTAGAGTACAGAGCTCCAGAAGTTGGGCGGGTCGAAGAGAAGTCCTCTAGGCTAACCAGAGGTTCTTGGTCCTCAGGCTTGGAAAAGGACATCTTAGACCATACCAAATTGCCTGGAAAACAACCTAGGCCTATATGGCTTTACACCACGGTGAGTTTGGTGATAAAAGAACAAATCTTGGGGGCATAAGATTGCTTGCTATATTTGGGAGCTAATGTCCACTAAGACATCATTATGCAAGCCCAGTTTCCTGAACCATTCAAGACCAAGATTCCTTCTCTGAAGGGAGTCCATTGAGTCTCCCGCCTATCTCGAGAGGACATCAATCTCTCTAGGCATTGTCAAATGATCATCCTGGAGGCAATTGGATCTCACAGCGAGCAAACTGTTCACCAAGGTAAGAAAACCCCTCACTTGTGGGAGCGTAAGGGCCTCTAGGGCACAACTCAGGGAAATAGGCTTGAGCCCAAAGTTGGACCAGCCACAAAGCACAACCTACATGGGCAGCATAGTTTTTGGTTATGATGTCTCTAAGGCAACCATATACCTGGGCCAAAAATAGTGGTCCCAAAGATAAAGGGCCATTACTAAAAGCAAGGTTAATGGCCATGGCCCCAAGGGAACTTAAGGACTGAGTTAGAAGAGTTTGCGAAGAAAAACTTGTTTAACCAAACAAGTAGAAGCACACCTCCTCCTCTTTGGAACCTTGCCCAAAGTCATGGTCCTCTATTACAAACTTTTTAACAAAAGACTCATAAACTCAAAGCAGGTCTGTGACAAACAAGGAGGAGGCAAAAGATTCAGCTTCTCAAGAAACGAAAGAATCGAGGGGCAACTCTTCTCCCCAAGAAAAAAGATCCATTAGGGCCGGTATGTCCTCTAGAGTGATTCTTAAGAAACCCTCAGGGAGGAAAAAAGCATTATAGCAGGCATTCCAGCAGTAAGTTTGTACTGTTACAATAAGAAAATCATACTTAAGGGCAATGGTAGAAAGCCTAATGGCGTCATAGATGCGAAGTTGTTTCCATTTCACCATTGGTCACCATCAGTCAATCCACCCATTCAGGGTAACGCTTAGTCAGAAATGTCCATCCTTTAAAGGGCGCCACTTCCTTGCAAATGCACCTTCCTCTCCAAGAATGACCTCAAGAGCCTGTACGAAGAAGATAAGACTCGTTAGTATCTAGAAACAATCCCTCAAGACTGGAAATGTCGTGGGATGGGTCAAAGATTGGCCCTAGGGCACAAGATGGTTGGTTTGATGAAGGATCATCCTCTAGCAACCAAGAAAGATCCTGCTTGATGACATTGAGATCAGTTGGGCCCTGAAGAACATCAAAGATTATAAAAGGGCCAAATTGGAGAAAGCGTGTCAATTGCTCGATGGGATTGTCTGCATGAGGAGGAGGAGCGAAAATTTTGTGCCATTGATTCATCAAATGGAACCAAAGGATGAAGAACAGATTGAGTCAAGCATTCAGTGATTCAAGAACAAAGGCAAGAATTCACAGAAGTGATTGATGAACAACGAAGAAGAGAGAATAGAGCAAGCGAGTAGGAATTTCAAGCCCTAACTGTCATAATTATAGACATGCGAGAAGGAAAAGCAAGCGATGTACAGTGTTCTCTCGAGCTCACTGTAGCCATTGAGGGTCAAATCTTACCCATTGTAAATTTGAATTTACCAATGGCTAAAGGGAGCATATGTTTGCACCATAATTTTGAGGGGGTTAAGACGTGTCGTTTTGAGTAAAATTCCACGTAGTCAACATATGAGGGCCTTCTTGAGGGAATTCAGGCCTTTAAGTATAACGATAACGGTGTCTCGAGCCCAACATCTTAAGAAGGTAATTACCCTTGACAACGGGTTCAGCCACTTGAGGCTCGAGATGGTTGAGGGGTGAAGTGAGCTCGAGCTTGAAGGGCTATCAGGAAGACTGCAAGACTGGTGGTTCTTAGGCTCAAGGTAGTTATTTGGAGCACAATTTTAGTTACTTAGGCATTAAGCTTAATCTAAGAGAACGTGGGGCTTCTAAAGGGGACTTCCGCTAAGAATTCGGACATGAGCACCAAAGATTTCTCTCCAATACTTGAATTCAGGACATGTTCATTAAAGATTTACACGCACAGAAAAAGTCTTAGTGGCTAGATGTGGGTGGAGTTGCTGGGAAAGAAGGAGCAGTCGTTATTTCTTGTTTTCTATAAATAAAGGACTGCGTGTCAGTCCAAAGTAGTACACATACACCCATTACAATACGTCTTCAAGTTTTTCTTTTACAGCACACTTGTTGTTTTTCCCTTAGGAGTAGCATAACTTAGCTAGGGGTAGAGTAATGTAGATATCTATTGTACTTACCTTCATAATAATACATTTCTTGCACTTCAGGTATGACTTTCTAGTTTGAATCTGTTCCCACAAATCGAAAAGTTGAGATTTGAGGCTTTAGTTTAAGGCTTTGATGGCAAAGGCTTGTCCCTTGATTGCGTTGGTCTTAACACTACTTTTACTGATTGCTAAGTCAGGTGAACCTAGGTTCGCGCCATTAATTAGGGCTTTGATGGCCAAGGCTTGTCCCTTGATTGCGTTGGTCCTAATCCATTGACATGAATGCAGTTTGCTCTATCTTAATCTTGTCAGACCTAAACTCATTTGAGTTATTATAAGTCAAGGGTGCCAGGCTTAAAAACCTAATTGACTCGGGCTTGTAAGTGAACCGAGCTCTTGGGTTTGTCTCCATCCCAGTTCGTGACATTTAAGTGTACGAGGAAAGGTGTCTATAGGCCTTGCTCCGTAACTGTAACTTCCACTTGAGTTAGGTCCATATCCTTTTTAATTTTTTGTCATAAAAATATGCGAAAAATCCACAAAAATAGTTAATAAAAATCTTCATAATTGAAACGTAAGCTGAACTCACGGTATAACCGATGTCAAAGACACTAACATATCACAACCTTTTCTTCGAAAAAGGTGAGTGACTGAGGCCAAAAACGTGCAGTTCATAATTAAGCTCATTCCCTAGTCGCGGTGAATCCCTTTTGCACATTTGTTTTATTTTCACATTTACGGCGACCACACATAGAAAAACTTCAAACAAAATAGAGCAAACAACCGTAATTGATTTCAAACATGAGTAGCTCCACCAATGTTATATTTGTTACCTCGGTATCTTGTGCAAAGTCAACACGTGCTAATGCAAGATGCAGAGCATGTAGATTGATTCTTGCCTAAATATCCCACATTAATGGGAAGAATGAGAATGTCAAAATATATAACATATGAGCTACTCTGGTCACTATCAATCAAGTTTTAGGTGTTGAGAAAATTTTAATGTATAAAACTAAAAATTCCTAAACTAATTATATCAGGCGCAACGGATACACAGTTTAAAATTCAAAATTTTAAATCAAATATTTTCTCTACTCTAATACATTCATAATAACACATGGCAATGATATACATAACATGAAACATGAATAAATACAAATTATAAAAGAAGCAATTACGAATTTTACACCTGTATGTAGATCGCAGTGTACCTCTAGAAGAGGGACAACGCCACTAAGACCATCTCTACAATCCCTCGAGACATCAAGTGTATGGGCACCGAAATATTGAGCTCTCTGAGAAACTTTTTCTCAAAGAAAATGAGAACTAGCTTCTCTATTTTTCTTCTGTATGTAAATTAGTGCTAAACTAATGTAAAGGGATATATTTATAAATAAAATATCCTTTTAAAAAATAAAATAGGGATCACGTATATCTTAAAAAATGTATATTTTTTTTCAAATTCAAAATTTAAAAAACAAATCCATCAAAAAAATATTAGAAAACATGTACAAAAAGATCCAGTCAAAGTCACGTCTTTGATGCCACATGTCATCTAGCGATTCATTTGCATCCATTGACGTGGATCGTGCCCTTGGGACGTCCCAGCGCCTCGCACGTCGGTTCATCCGACGGAAGAGATGCGAATAGCCCCTATGTGCCTATTAGCACATGATATTGATTGGCCAGCGCCTGTTAAACCCATTTTTACCGATCTTCTTTTTTCTTTTTTTTATTTTCTTGTGTAAATTCATCTCTTGAAATATATGTTCAATAAAATAAATTTATTCATCTCATAAATTCTCTTAATATTTTCAAACGGTGTATAATATAGAGGCTTGCGTAAGGACCCTAGGGATAATTTAATCCTAGATCCAAATAGATCAAATCTAATTATCATTTCATGATAACATTTGATTAATATTTAGTAAAACTTAATACCACTAAATAAGTTTGACAGCACTCTAAAAATAAAAATATTTATTCTTCAATTCCCAAATAACCATTTACTCACAATTAACCCCTCTATTAGATGTCCATAAGAAAAATAATTCTAACTACTATTATCATTTTTCGGGTAAATTACAGAAAATCCTCCTAACTTGTGCTTCAATAACAAAAAAACTCCCCTTACTAATAAAACCACTCACTAAACCCCCTAACTTTTGAAAGTTTTTCACTTTGCCCCCAAATAACTTTTTTTTGACCATTTTGCCCCTCAACAAAAAAAAATTATATGTTATCTCATAATATTTTTTTCTAAAAATTTTAAAAATAATTTTTATCATCTGAACTTATATAAAAATGTAAAATATTTAATTTTTGTCTAATAATATAAAATCCTTTTCTAAAAATAAAATTAAACATTAAGGGCAAAATGGTCAAAAATAAGTTGCATATGTGTTAAGTGATAAATTTTTAAAAGTGAGGGGGTTTTGTGAGTGCTTTTATTTGTGAGGGAGGTTTTCCATTTTTGAAGTAAAAAACAGGGGAATTTTTTGTAATTTACCCTTATTTTCCTTACAGTTTTTTTCTTAGTTCCCGACTCACCCAACTCGAATAATTCATTAATACAAAAAATAATTTATTTACTAATTACAAATGTCAAACATATGGAATACCTTGGCCAAAGTTTTTGGAATCTATTGAAATGCTTGTGAAACAGCTAAGAGGATATCTTTATCTCGTAAGAGACTATAGATTCCATATAAAATACATGTTCCTAGAGGTGGCCAGTGGGCTGGGCCGGCCCAGCCAGCCTCGTTTGGGCCAGGCCCTGTCCAGCCCGTTACTGTAGAGTGTCAGGCCCGAACCGGCCCCCCAACAGCTAAATGGGGGCGACAATATTAAAAAAATAATGATAATTTTTTTCTATAAATACTCATCCAAATTTCTTATTTCACCACAACAATCTCTTCTCTCTTCTCTACTAATCCAAAGTTCTCTTGCTCTAAATTTCTGAAGTTCGAAGTTGCAACTTGTTCTACTCTTAGAATCTCGTACAAGTTCAAATTTTAGTTTTCGCTTCGATAAAATTAAGTATCGAAGTTTTATTTGTTTGTCATTTTTATTTACTGAACTTGCATTCTTAGTTGCATTTTTTAATTAATAATTGACAATACTACCATAGCACATAACACTTCTTCATCTGGAGCCGATAAATCTAGTTCAAGCTCTTCACGACCGCCTAAAGTTCCTAGGATAGGTAGAGTTGTCGAACTTAATACCAGGAGCAAACATCTTTAGAACCTGGTCCATCTCCTCCCGACACAAACACTTGAAATTGGGAGGAGCGAGAACAATACTACCACGACCAGGATTTACCTGAATCGGGGGATGTTCAAACTTCACAATTCCAAGAAGAACCCACACCCACCGGCACAGAGGCTGAACCCACGACGACACCACTAGTAGTAGGCATAATACTAGTGAGACGTGGAAGCACTTCACACTAGATCGGACAGTTAATAAAGCCTATTGTAAATTATGTAACCCCCCTAAAACTTTTAGTCATTCACGTGGTGGTGGGACAGGCACCTTGAAAAGACATCTAGCGAGATGCCACCCCGAACTCAACCCAGATAGATCCCAACAATATTTAGTACAGCAAATGACTGGTGCACTTGCTAGCTTTAGGTTTTTATAAGAAAACAGTAGGCAAGAATTAGTAAAATATATCATGGGGGATGAAAAGCCATTTAACACCGACGAAGACCCTAGATTCGTCCCCTATTGGCAAAAAGAATTAAGCCCTGCCGCTGTAAAGGTTCCTCGGAACACTTTCAAGCGGAACACATTTAAAGAATTTTTTAGAATGAAATATGAGCTTGTAGACATTTTTAGGACGAACAAGAGCATGTTCTCGTTGACACCCGACACATGGAGGTCGAAACCCGGTAACATCATGCAAAAAAGAATAATTCATTTTTGCCATCTAGATTATCCCCACACTGTTGAGATAATCACGGGTGCCATTATGCAGGCATGTTGCGAGTGGGATATAGACCGTAGAATTTTTAGCATTACTTTTGACAACATTACAAGCAACAACGCATCCGTTAAACAATTGATTAGGCACATGAGACCCATGTTAGATGGGAAATGTTTTCATTTAAGTTGCTTATGTCATATTATGCATTTAATAGTAACGAATGTTTTGGACCTAATACAAGCTTCTCTTGAGTGTTTAAGAGAAGTTACTATAGCAATAAAATCATCCAGAACTAGGAGGAAAAGATTTAAAAACCTCTGTGACTTGCATGGTATACAATATAACCAATTTAAATTAGATACACAAAATAGGTGGTTATCAACAGTAGATATGTTAGAAAGAATACTACCATATAAAGATACATTAATTGAATTTGCACAGAATAGTCGTTCAGATCTTAGGTCTTTTAATTTAGAAGTAGTAGATTAAAATGTAATTAGTGAAGTATGTAAATTTTTTAGTATGTTTAGAGACGCCACGACTTTTTTTCGGGTTGTTACTATCCTACCATCCCACAAGCAATATCTAGATTGGTAGATATTGCTGCTTGAATGGCAGATAACCAATCCAGCCCCTTGTTGGAGGCCTCGATTGCCACAATGAAGGTAAAATTTGTTAAATATTATTTTGAACTACCTCTTACTTATTGTTTTGCCACCATTTTGGATCCCCGTTGTAAACTTACGGGTTTCCAATTGTTTTCTAAAATTTTTTATGAAAAATTAAATCCAAGTTTTGATAACGTAACTTTTATTGCGGAAGGCGATCAAGATTTACATGAATTATTTTTCTCTTATTCTCCAAGATTATTGGCTGAAAATCCTCAAATTTCTTCCCCATTTTATGGTTCTTCCTCATATAGTAGTAGTTTCGAAGAAAAGTCATGTGCGTGGGAGATGTTGGACTGATTCAAACCCAAACAAAATCTCACGTCATGTGATGAGTAAGATTATTACTTACGTTCGCCAATGCTCCAGTTCTTCTCGACACCAACGAGTCCGCGCTTTGATATTTTGCAATGGTGGTGTTCCAACCAAACCCAATATCCCTTACTTTCCGCCATGGCACGGGATATACTACCGTGTCCGATGTCTTCGGTAGCATCGAAATGTGCTTTTAGTACAAGTGGTAGGTTGCTTGGAATGAAAAGAGCGAAGCTATCATCGTCCAGCTTGCAAATGTCAGTGTGCTTAAAGGACTGGCTGCACGCAGCGGATAGGGAACAAGACCATCTGAAGTTAGATTCATCGACCGAGAAAGACAATCGTACAACGGATACATCAAGTCCCGGCTTACCAACCCCTGCCAGCTTAGACTAAGTAATTCTTTTTCTTTTTTTTTTAATCAAAAAAGCCCCAAGGCGCATTGTAATTCTATTTCTCTATAGTATATATTTTTATAGAATATATTTGTAATTTTAAAAGGTTTAGTTGTATTTGTTAATAATTTATGGCACGTTTTATTTTATTAGCTATATTTATCATTATTTATAATGGTGTTGTACTGTATTTATATATTATATTATTCATCAATGAATTATAATTATTTTTTCAACAAAATGAATGTGTATTTTATATTTTTACAAGTTGTATTTAAAAAATGGGGGCTGCCAGGCCGTCCCGGGCCTGGCCCTGCCCAAACCTGCCTGTGGCCTCCTCTACCTGTTCCCGCCACACTTTATGCCATTACCCAATGTACGTAAGACTTCAGCCACTTTTAGTTACCTAATCCTTTTAGCACATTAAGATAACTAATACTCCATGCACAGGTTCAGACTATTTTCTAGATTTTACTGTATAAATAGTGTAAATTGAGTTACTCATTTTTTATAATAGTCTAGATACGAGTAATCAATTGGTCCAATTTAGTGTAATAATCTAATTGAAGATACCAACATAACATTCAAGATCACTATCTACATAACTAAGACAAGTTATGTAAATACTATATCATTGCCTTAGTAGATAAGTAGTCCAAACTTATCACTGACCATAAATTAATAATTAAATAACACTTTAATTTGTTCTTAGTCTATTTGTGACATAATCTCATTATCGACTAAAAACAAATATTTCAGATGTTATAATAGGACTGCATCAATTTCATAATACATTGCTTAAAAGAAAATATCACATGCATAATAAACTCATAATCATGTAGATGACAACAAATAAATTTTATTCATTAAAAAAATTATTTACATAAATTGGGTTTCCTTAGACACTAATTTTAACATTAGGATGGTACCTCCTTTGGTGTGATGCATGTGTATCATTTTGTTTCTTTTTCTCTCAAATTCACATAATGTCCTTGTTATCAATTACATGGAAATATCATAAATTGATTGCAAATTATTACTATGTTGCCAACATAGGTTATCAAATATTTTTGGATTCTTGATACTATATTGGGGTGGATGATATCATCACGTGAATAACTTTTAAAGTTTTTGATGCATAATAGGACCTTGTGAGTTGGCATGTAGAATGATTAAGCATATTTTATGTGTAGCTATATTTATATTCTATTTTAACAATAAATTACTATTCTTTATGCTTGATAATATTATGAATACACGGTCTGCACTTTAAACTTTTGTCTCAAAGTAGTATTAGTTCTCGAACTGATATTCGAATTTTTACATATCACATATGCCCGAATTGATCATTTTCACATCGATTACCAAATTGTTTGGATCCAAAATGGAATTACCATCAAATATTTGGTTATTACTTGTACCTATAATTTTTAATTTTCCAAAAATTGGAAGTGGAGAGGTCACTTGCTTACGTCTTCCAATTTCTCCACATTGAAAAACTGCCAATGATTTAGCGCCACCTAAACATATTTTCCAAATAGAAAATGTACAAATATATATATATATATATTCCAAATGGAAAATATACAAAAAAAAGAGCTACAGATGAAAATAAAATCTAAAACTAGAAAAAATAACACTATTTTTTTCCCAAATAGAACTATAAGGTGACCCTTCTGAGGAGATCCAACGAGGACCCCATAAATGGGACTTCATTTGCTGGGAAATATTTCAAAACTAATTCCCAAAAATTAATCATAATGGCGCGATGGAAAAGAAATTTAAATTTATGTCAGATCGAATTAAAATTTTTCATTAAATCTAATTCTCTACTCTAGTAGGTTCATATTGACATAAAATATATAATAAAACAAATATAAACATAGTATATTGAAAAATAAAATAAAGAAAAAAAATTAAAGTAAACATACTGCAAGTGATACTCCATTTTAAGTTTGAAGACCTGAAATCTGAAATATTAACACCTCAAGATATTTTTCGCAATGACTTCTTCGGCACTCTGAGTGTGGGCTTTAAAAATTTTTAATTTTGGAAAAAATTTCAAAATGAAACCTATTCCTTTGAATCTTTTTGAAAAATAAATTTTCAGCATTTTCCATTTGGAAGAAGAACTGTTTTATCATATTGTTAAAACTAAGCAATATATATATATATATATATAACTAACAAAAAAAATTGATTTTCATTTTTTAAATATATATCGATGGCACGTCAACTTGACAGCCACTGGGCTCATAGTCTAGCTCCTGCAGCCTTCGTGCAGCTCAACAAAATACTAATTTTCTTTAAACTTAATTGCAACAGCCTTGTTGGGTGGGCTGCCGTTACGCATGTCAAGCCGCACGATACCATTAATAACCTACCTTTTAATTTATTTTAATTCTTCCACATATATTAATTTCTCATGAATTTTTATTTAGCATAAAATTATTTATCTTATAAATAAATAACTCATCTCATAGATTCATTTTAAATATTTTCAAATTATACTTTAAGTTAAGGCTTACAAATAAATCTCACGGATAATTTAATTCTAGTTCCAAATTAAAAAATCTAATCATCAACACTATATGTCATTGATTATTTAACAACAATTAGTTTCACTAAATAAATAATGTTGCACTCTAGAATTAAACATATTCAATTATGAATTTCCAAATTAGTATTTTATTAATGATCAACCTCTCTATTAGATGCCCATAAGAAATTATAATTTAGAACTGTTGGGATTAGTATTTTAAAATCCAGATTTATCTTGCAAATATTATTTTATTAAAGAATAAAATTAAAATTCTAGTCATTTTCTTGATAAATTTTTGTAAGTGAGCATATATACTGCTTGTGATTTTCTTTTTGGAAACATCCATGAAATGGGTGTAGTCCTCAGACTATAATTTACAAGTTTGTTCTAAGTGGTTTATGAGATTAACCCATAGATAGACTTGGAACAGGTGGTATAGATTGTTGTTTGAAAAACTTGTAGTCAAAGACAAGTTTGGACCACTTGTATGCTAAGACTATAACATGAAACTTTCAATGACTTGTCTTGGTCATGCAGATGATGAGCCACAAGTGTTATGTTGGTGTATTTAATAAGATTGACCCGTTGGGTTGAACCATGTGGATTGCTTGTTTCTAGATTACTACAGGAGATGAATGATTCATGTTGTACTATTTGAACGACGACTCTAAATCCTGAGGGTATTTTGGACCTGTGCATGGAACGTTAGTTGTTTTAATGCACTATAAGTAAAGTACAAACAAATGACCGAATTCCTATGTACACTGGGTAACGGCGTGAAGTGTGACAAGGATCAGGTATCCAATACGGAATCTACAATCTATTATGAGGTACATATGCCCCCTTAGTTGATTCGCAAGTATTTGAATAGTTCGGAATCTTTGGCCAAAGGCGTTGGACATTTGGAATTTATACTATGAATATGTTCAAGTATAAACGAATTATTTAGTGAAGGGGAGTCGATAACTAATGGAGAAGCTGTGAGAAGGATAATGATAGTAGTTATATTTATTCTTTGTCATGGACATCTAGTGGAGGGGTTGTTGTCATCAATACAGTCTATTTGAAAAATATCGAATAAATGATTTAAGTCTAGATAGCAGTGGGATTTATTTAGTGGAATTAAGCCTCATTAAATAATAATTAAATTTTATGATGAGAAGATAGTTAATTTAACCCACATAGAGCTAGATTTAAATTGTCCCTGAGATCCCTATGCAAGCCTCTATTTTTATTGCCATAAGAAAAATATTAAGTAATTCATGAGATGAATGAATTATTTATTCATAAGATAAGTAAATTTAAATTTGCTAAACATTATTCATGAGATATATAAAAATTAAAAATTATAAAATAAAATAATTTTTTGAAAATTAAAATTCATAAGATGAATTTTTACATGTGGGAAACGAAACCAAAAAAAAAAATTACAAAATCACAACACAAGTCGCAATCCGTGCACCCGCGGGCGGACCAACTAGCATTCGCGGGCGGTTCTAAGGGACCAATCCCGTTGCAAGCCTGCGAGCCAATTGCGGCCCGCCACGTGGCACGCGGATTTAATTTAAAATAAATGCTTTTTTGACCTGGGTGAAACACGGCATTTTGGGTGTTTTTTGATATAAAACGTTGCGTTTTGTTGTTTTATCACCCGTCCCACATCGACTAAATTGGATTTTTTGCTCCGGTATCCTATTATAAATATAGGTACCGATTTTATGGTTTGGCATTCAATTAATTCTAAAAATTAAAAGGTTTCCGAAGGTGTTGACTTTTGGAGACCCAGTTGGAGATAAAATTTTCTGTTAAAATTTTTCTTTCTATAGTTTAATATTTTTCGGAGACCGCTTTCCGGGCATTTTGAGATCATTATGCAGAAGACAACAGGGTCTCAATTTTCTCGGCTTTCTTGGGGTTAATTATCATTCTTCTAATTTTCTTTATTTGGAGCAATTCCAGGTATGTCTTTCTTTCCTTCTCTTTTAAGCTTTCACTTTTCTGTTTATTTACTGTTTTTCTTATTATGCTAGTTATAGTTCATGTAATTATTATAAATGTATTAGAGTAGAGGCCTGCATATTTAAATTAGGAATTTTAAATCAATTAATTTTAAACCCTTGTGCTGCATTAGATTTAGTAAATTAGGGAAAATTTATGAAATCGTCCCAACAACTGGTATCAGAGCTAGGTTCTGATTATATTTATAATATACATGAATAGGTATAATAAAAACAAAATAAATAGACTCGCGATTTAATAAAATAGAGATTTTGTTAAGAAAGAAAGATTTTAACGATTTAAATTGTTTAAATCAATAATAAATTAACAGTTTATTCAGATGATTGTTTAAGGTAACAATTTAAACTGTTTAAATCAATATTGAATTAATAATTAATTAGATCTATCAATTTATTAATTTACACTTATATTATTCGTATAATGAGACTATGCATATTTGATCATGATGTACAAAATCAGATAAAATTGATATAATGAGATTAGATTCAATTTTTTAACTAATTATTTTTAATTAAAAAAGGGAAAGCCTTGCACTAATGCTAGCAGGCCAGCGCTGATGTGGCACTGTCTGTGTGCTGACGGGGCGCTGACTATGCTTTAAGATAGTGCTGACTTGGCATTAAAAAATTGAAAAAGATTTATTTATAAAGTAGCAGTACTAATTTGCATAATAATAAAAATAAATTATTTATTTATTAATTAATTTAACTTTTAGAATGAGATTCTAAAATAAATTATAAGATAATCCAAATTGTAAGTCGGTGCTATTTTTTAAATAAAAAATTTAATTAATTAATTTAATTTTAGAATGATATTCTAAAGAAGATTATGGGATAATCTAAATTGTAAGTCGGCATTGTTTTAAATAAAATAAATAATTAATTAATATTATTAATTAATTTAATTTTTAGAATGAGATTCTAAAGGAGATAATGAGATAATCCAAGTTGTAAGTGCAAGTTAATTAAAACCATGGTTTATAAAAATCAAGTGGGAGCGAGGTTCAATTGTTGAAATCTCACGGTCTTCATTACCGGTCTAGCAGTATAGTAGATCGATAGACCTCTCGGCGGAGGATGTCGATTTGGAGATTACAAGGTTAGACTTCCATTAGGATAAATTAAAGTGTGAAGAAGCAATGCGACCACGCTGCCTGTGGAGTATTACGTGTATTTGTATTGAGGTTTAGGTAATGGTTTACACTTAACTAACGTGATATATTAGCCTCCCTGAGGATCTCTGTTGTATTATATTAGGTTTATTACGTGTATCCTAACAAGAAGCCAACAAAAGGAAAATGTTTTTTTTTTGCTAAAAGATGGGCCACTAGAAGAGGAACTGCACAAAGTACATAGTTACTCTTCTTACAAAGACTGCTAAGCCATCTGTTAAAGGTATGTGATATCTCACCTAGTTGATTCATGCATAGTTGATAGTCCACCAGTTTCCTAGTGTGTGGACTCAGGTTCAACTGACCATGTCTATAATATGTTACAAGGGCTCAAGTTGACTAGAAGGCTGCATGATGGGAAGCTGTACCTGATGGTTGGAGATGGTACAAGAGTAGCGGTCTAAGAAGTAGGAGATATTAACTTAGTATTTAGTGGCAGAGTTTTGTTTTTAAAGAATTATTTATTTGTACCTACATTGTGCAGAAATTTGATTTCTGTCTCATTTTATGAATAATTGTTATTCAATTAATTATCACATAAAATTTGAGAGTTTAGATGAGAAAGAAGGAAATGGAGTTTAGATGAGAGAGAGAATTAGAGTTATATGAGAGAAAGAAAGAATATTGGAGAGGAAAAGAGCAAGAGAATTACTCTTAACTTTTGATATTTCATTGATTTGATAATTGGGTGCTTTCATTATATGTTTTCCTACTCCTATTTATAAGGATTGCTATTAAATAGGAAAATGACTAAGGAAGAGCAAAAATTGCCCAACTCCCTAACCGTGCCCCATTAATGCCATGGTTGAATACAAGGTCAAGCAAGATGTCTAGGTTCATTTGTCACATGTGTATTTCCTAGGGACACACCCCTTGGCAACCATGCATCCAAACACATCCCAAGTAGTTTGTCCTTACATGATTTTCTAGATAATTCAAAGAAAATACTACTAATTAGCTACTGATTACACGAGAGGACTATTCAAGAAGCTTCTAAAGCGTTCTAGAATATTCCGGAAAAAATTATAAATTATAGAAAATATAAAAGTACTACTAAAATATGCGTCTTGACAAGCTAAGGATAAGGTCACGGTCAGGATCGTGACAAACCCTTCTCCTTGAAATCATCCTTATCCTCAAGGATATTATATGGCCCAAGTGCTTCGTGCCGATCCCTGTTTTTGGAAATCGTTCCTATACCTGCGCTTCGACCTTGATCTTTTTGATGTTTCTTAGAGTGGTCTTAGGCTTGAGATGGTGAGCTTGACACAGTTTTGCCCTTGTTTGCTACGGAACTTTGGGATGTCTTGCATCAAAAAGGACCGTCACTCATTTGTGGCGCTGCCTTGGTCTCTACACTGATGTTCATGTCAATGTCCTCTTCGCCCTTTTCACCAATTGCCACTGCCTCCTCAACAGTCATGATTTCCATGTCAACATTAAATTCGTCTTCAAGATCCGCATTTTTTGCCACTGTTTCTTCAATAGTTATGATGTCAACATCGCAGTCATCTTCAGGTTCCAATGATGCAGCTGGACGAGGCTCGATTGTTTCCTCAAACACAGAATCTTCAACCGATTTACCCTCCTCAACAGTTATTATGTCTACTTCCTCATCAAGGTTGCCTTCGGTTTCCTCCATGATGGTTGATTCATCCGGTTTGTCCACAGTGCCCACCCCATGGCCAATGTCATGATGGCCTAGGACTTCTCGTTTATAGAATTGAGATTTGCTAGCACCTCCTCCAATTTTATTGCAATTTCCTGAAAGGGCTTGGATAATTGAATGTCCATCATACAATAATAGTCGTAGATGTTTCTTCCATTTGGCAGTTTAAGTGCACTATCCGCATCTTTCCTTGAATAAAAGGTCACAAAAGCTTCAACATTCAAGGAAGTTGTTGCAATGATTTCAATTTCATAAATCCGACTGTAGGGAGAGAAGAGTTGGTTCAGGACACTTGTGGTGATAGGATAGAGAAGATTTGAAATCTGGACAATAAGTATAGACTCCTAATCTTTTCTTGCGGCCATGATGAACAGTTTGAATTTTTTTTTTTTTTTTTTTGGTAATTGAGATCCTTCAGTCTCAAGGGAAATAAAATTACAACGGAAGGCTTTTTTTTTTTTTCTTAATACGGTAGTGATGAATGAAACCGTAAGGGATAGTTTGAGCCTCTGATCGAAAGATAGCTCTGATACCTCTTTGTCACAATCCTAAGATTCGTGACTTGACTTTAGATAGAAATTTGAGAGTTTAAATGAGAAAGAAGGAAATGGAGTTTAGATGAGAGAGAGAATTAGAGTTAGATGAGAGAAAGAAAAAATATTGGAGATGAGAAAAGTAAGAGAATTACTTTTAACTTTTGATATTTCATTAATTTGATAATTGGGTGTTTCATTACATGTCTTCCTACTCCAATTTATAAAGATTGCTAGTACATAGGAAAATGACTAAGAAAGAGCTAAAATTGCCCCAACTCCCTAACCGTGCCCCATTAATGCCACGATTGAATACACGGCCAAGCAAGATGTCTAGGCTCATTTGTCACATGTGTATTTCCTAGGGACACACCCCTTGGCAATCGTGCATCCAAGCACTTCCCAGGTAGTTTGTCCTTACAAGATTTTCTAGATAATTCTAAGTAAACTACTAATTAGCTACTTATTACACGTGAGGACTATTTAAGAAGCTTCTAGAGCGTTCTGGAATATTCCACAAAAATTTTAAATTGTAGAAAATATAAAAGTACTACTAAAATATGTTCCTTGACAAGCTCAGGAAAAGATCACGGTCAAGGATTGTGACAAACCCTTCCCCTTGAAATCATCCTTGTCCTCAAGAATGTTATGTGGCCCAAGTGCTTCATGCGAATCCCTGTTTTTGGAAATTGTTCCCATGCCCGCGATTTGACCTTGATCTTTTTGATGTTTTTTCGAGTGGTCTTAGGCTTGAGATGGTGAGCTTGACATGGTTTTGCCCATGTTTGCTGTGGAACTTTGGGCTGTCTTGCATTACGAGGACTGTCACTCATTTGCGGCGCTGCCTTGGTCTCTACACCGATGTTCATCTCAATGTCCTCTTTGCCCTTTTCACCAATTTCCACAGCCTCCTCAATGGTCATGATTTCCATGTTAACATTAAAGTCGTCTTCAAGATCCGCATTTTTTGCCATTGTTTCTTCAATCGTTATTATGTCAACATCAAAGTGATCTTCAGGTTCAATGTAGCAGCTGGACGATGCTCGGTTGTTTCCTCAAACACGAATTCTTCAACCAATTTACCCTCCTCAATAGTTATTATGTCTACTTCCTCATCAAGGTTGCCTTCAGTTTCCTCCACAATAGTTGATTCATCCGGTTTGTCCATAGTCCCCACCCCGTGGCCAATGTCATGATGGCCGAGGATGTGCGAACACTTGTTCAATTTCTCATTTATGGAATTGAGATTTGCTAGCACCACAACCAATTTTACTATGTTTTCCTTAAAGGGCTTGGAGAATTGAATGTCCATCATATAACAATAGTTGTAGATGTTTTTTCCATTTAGCCATTTAAGTGCACCCTCTGCGTCTTTCCTTGAATAAAAGGTCACAAAAGCTTCAACATTCAAGGAAGTTGATGTGATGATTTCAATTTCATAAATCCGACCATAGGGAGAGAAGAGTTGGTTGAGGACACTTGTGGTGATAGGATGGAGAAGATTTGAAATCTTGACAACAAGTGTAGACTCCCAATCTTTTCTTGCAGCCATGATGAACAGTCTGAATGTTTTTTTTTTTTTTTTTTTTTTTTTTTTGGTAATTGCGATCCTTTGATCTCAAGGGAAATAAAATTGCAGCTGAAGTTTTTTTTTTTTTTTTTTTTGATACTGTAGTGATGAATGAAAATGTAAGGGATAGTTTGAGCCTCCGATCAAAAGATAGCTCTAATACCACTTTGTCACAATCCTAAGATTCATGACTTGACTTTGGATAGAAATTTGAGAGTTTAGATGAGAAAGAAGGAAATGGAGTTTAGATGAGAGAGAGAATTAGAGTTAGATGAGAGAAAAAAAGAATATTGGAGATGAGAAAAGCAAGAGAATTACTCTTAACTTTTGATATTTCATTGATTTGATAATTGGGTGCTTTCATTACGTGTCTTCCTACTCCTATTTATAAGGATTGGTAGTACATAGGAAAATGACTAAGGAAGAGCCAAAATTGCTCCAACTCCCTAACCGTGCCCATTAATGCCACAGTTGAATACAAGGCCAAGCAAGATGTCTAGGTTCATTTGTCACATGTGTATTTCCTAGGGGCACACCCCTTGGCAACTGTGCATCCAAGCACTTCCCAAGTAGTTTGTCTTTACATGATTTTCTAGATAATTCTATGTAAATACTACTAATTAGCTACTTATTACACGTGAGGACTATTCATGAAGCTTCTAGAGCATTCTAGAATATTTTGGAAAAAATTGTAAATAATAGAAAATATAAAAGTACTGCTAAAATATGTGTCTTGACAAGCTCAGGACAAGGTCACGGTCGAGGATCGTGACATTAATTTTGGTAGTGAACCTATTATTATGCCAAAAAAAAAATTGTTTATTTGCAAAGGTATTCCAATCAAAACTTTGATATATGTTTAAATGAATCTAACACAGTCTCACTTGTTCAATCTCCTAAACGAAAAACACCCTGAAAGGGATAATGCCTACACATGGAACTAACGTTTAGGTCACATTTATTCGAACATGATCCAAAAATTGGTGGAAGATGGACTGATAATGGCTTTGGACTTGAAGTCATTGCTAGTCTGTGATTCCTGTATAGAAGGAAACATGACCAAGTCTGTCTTTAGAGTAAAGGCAATAGGATTGGTGACTTACTTGAGCACTAATGAACATTCAAGCATGAGGTGGGTATGAGTACTTCATCACATCTACTAATGATTACTCAAGGTATGGATATGTTTACCTAATGAGACAAAAATCAAACTCTTTTGAAAAGTTCAAAGAGTACAAAGCTGAAATTGAAAAGCAATTAGGTAAACAAGTTAAGTCACTTCGATCAGATCGAGATGGTGAGTATCTTTCGGGTGAGTTTCTGGATTTCTTAACTGCAAATGGGATAAGATCTTAGCTTTTTACTTCAGTTACACTGCAGTATAACAGTGTTGCAAAAAGAAGGAATAGGACATTGTTAGATATGGTAAGGTCGATGATGAGTCATGCTACTTTAGTAATCTCTTTTTGGGGTTATCCCCGGGGAATAAGGGTAGCCTTTGCTACAGTCCTTCTGATTAAAAGTTTTTTTTCTTTTTCAAATGTTAATGCACAATGTTTAGAGGAGGATTTTTGTAGTAGGCTACAAAAGCAAAAGTAGAGTAGTGTTAGAGGAGTTAAAAGAAAATGACGCTAAATATGAACAGCTGGACACAACTAGTGATTCAGTGGACGTATTAGATGCACCTACTGATAAAGTCGACAATATTCCAGGTACATGAGCGCCTAGGTGTAGTGGGAGGATTGTTAGGGCACCTGACAGGTTCATGGCAGGAGCCTTAATGGTTGACCGTGATATTGAATCTCATCCTCTGAACTACAATAAGGCAATTAAAGATAAAGATGCTGACCTGTGGGTCTTAGCATTGAAATCTAAGATAGGATCTATGTATTCTAATCAGGTCTGGGGTCTTATAGAGGCGCCTATTGGCATTAAGCCAATTGGATGGGAATGGGTCTATGAGAAGAAAAGAGGAGTGGATGGGAAGGTAGAAATCTACAAGGCAATACTAGTTGCTAAGGGTTTTACCCAAAAGGAAGGAATCGATTATGATGAGACCTCACCAGTAGCCATGCTGAAGTCCATGAAGGATACTCCCACCCATTGCAGCTCATTATGAAATTTGGCAAATCGAAGTCAAAATGGCCTTTTTGAATGGTCGTCTTGAAGAAGACATCTATATGGTACAACCAGACAATTTTATTGGCAAAAATTAGGAGCACATAGTATGCAAATTGAAGAAGTCCATATATGGAGTGAAGCAAGCATTAACCTCATGGAATATTAGATTTAATGAAGCGATTAAGTCTTATGGTTTTGAGCAATTGGTTGACGAACCATGCGTGTACGAACAACATCAAGAGAAAGTAGTGACTTTCTTAATATTATATGTAAATGATATACAACTCATTGGGAATGATGTAGGGGTGTTATCTGCTGTAAAGATTTGATTGTTAAGTCAGTTCGATATGAAGAACTCGAGATTATATGCTTATCTTTCAAAGTGATGAGCTGGTTCCAGTTGGCTGTACCGACTCAAACTTCTAGTCAAATAGAGATGCCAAACGATCGATGTCTAGATATGACTTTACCCTTGGAGTAGGAGCCATTAATGGGAGGAGTGTCAAGCAGCCTTGTATTGGTGACTTCACCATAGAAGCTGCAAAGAGGGTATGTTGGTTCAAATAGAATAATTGAATTCACAAAGGCTTTGACTTAGTAGACCTTCGGATCATACATAAGAGGGATAAGTATAAAGTTTGTAATAAATTGGATTTAGGATAAGTGGGAGATTGTTAGGATTAGTGTCCTGAAATCCAGATTTCTCCTGCAAACGTTATTTTATTAAAGAATAAAATTGAAGTCCTAGTCGTTTCCTTGATAAATTTGTGTAAGTAAGCATATATACTGCATGTGATTTTCTTTTTGGTAATGTCCATGAGATGGGTGTAGTCCTCAGACTACAATTTACATATTTGTTCTAAGTGGTTTATGAGATTAACCCACAGGTAGAATTGGAACAAATAGTATAGATTGTTGTTTCAAAAACTCATAGTCAAAGACAAGTTTGGACCATTTGTATGCTAAGACTACAACATGACACTTTAGATGACTTCGGTCATATGGATGGTAATCCAAAAGTGTTATGTTGGTGTGTTTAATGAGATTGACACGCTGAGTTAGATTATGTGGATTGCTTGTTTCTAGACTACTATTGAAGATGAGTGATTTATATTGTATTGTTTAAACGACGACTCTAAATCATGAGGTTTATTCTGGAATTATGCATGGAACGTTAGTTGCTTGGTCTATTATGAGTAAGGTCTAAACAAATAACTGAATTCCCACGTACATTGGGTAGCGGCGTAAAGTGTGATAAAGATTAGGTATTCAATACGGAAGCTACAATCTCTTATGAGGTATAGATGTCCCCTTAGTTGATTCGCAAGTATTTAAATAGTTCCAAATCTTTGGCCAAAGTATTACAGGTATTTGACATTTGAAATTTATACTATGAATATATTCAAGTATAAATGAATTATTCAGTGAAGCAGAGTTAGTAGCTGACAGAGAAGCTGTGAGAAGGCAATTGGTAATAGTTATATTTAATCTTTATCATGGACATCTAGTGGAATGGTTGTCATCATTACATTTTATTTGAAAAATATCGAATAAATAGTTTAAGTTTAGAGTGCAGTGGGATTTATTCAGTAGAATTAAGTCCTATTAAATGATAATTAATTTTGTCATGAGATGGTAATTAATTTAACCCATTTGGAGCTCGATTTAAATTATCCCCGAGGTCCCTGCGCAAGCCTCTGTTTTTATTGCCATCGAAAAATATTAAAAAATGCATAAGATGAATTATTTATTCATGATATGAGTAAATTTAAATTTGTCAAACATTATTCATCAGATGAATAAAAATTAAAAAGTATGAAATAAAATAATTTTTTAAAAATTAAAATTCATACGATGAATGAAAAATGAAAAAAAAATTCACAAAATTGCAACAGATGTCGCAATTCGTGTGCTCGAGGATGGACCAACCAACGCGCGACGAGCGGTTCCAAGGGAACAATAAGTGCAGGCACGCGGGCCAATCGAGGCTTGCCATGTGGCATGCGGATTTAATTTAAAATAAATGCTTTTTTGATTTGGGTGAAACATGACATTTTGGGTGTTTTTTGATATAAAACGCTGCATTTTGTTGTTTTGTCATGCATCCCACATCGACTAAATTGGATTTTTTTGCTCCGATATCCTACTATAAATATAGTTACCAATTTTATGGTTTGGCATTCAATTAATTCTAAAAATTAAAAGGTTTTTGAAAGTGTTGATTTTCGGAGACCTAGTTGGAGATACAAGTTTCCGTCAAAATTTTTCTTTCTACATTTTAATATTTTTCGGAACCCACTCTCCAGGCGTTTTGAGGTCATTGCATAGAAGACTGTTTTTGTTGTTGTTGTTGCATAGAAGACAGCTGGGTCTCAACTTTGTCAGCTTTCTTCGGGTTAATTATTATTCTTCTGGTTTTCTTTATTTGGAGCAATTCCAGGTATGTCTTTCTTTCCTTCTCTTTTAAGTTTTTGTTTTTCTATTTATTTACCGCTTTTCTTATTATACTATTTATAGTTCATGTGATTATTATGAATGTATTAGAGTAGATGCCTATAGATTTAAATTAGGAATTTAAATCTCTAGATTTAAAATTAAGAATTTTAAACATTTTCGCTGCATTAGATTTATTAAATTGGGAAAAAATTTTAAAATTCGTCCCAACAAGAACTACAATCATTATATTTCTCACCTCCTTACTTAAGTTCCCAACTTGCCCTCTTTGAAAAATTCTAGAATACAAAACATAATTTTTTGTATCAATTCTAGTGAAAATTCTTAGAATACATTGGACAAAGCTTCCAAATTTTTTAGTATTTGCAAATCTACTTAAGGAGATGTCTCTGTCTCAAAAGCGAGTATAAATTCCATATTAAATATTTGGTTCTCGCTGCACTAAATGCTAACGTTACTTTTTGAGTTTTTTTGGTAAGTGACACACATTACGTGCACGAGTCCAAGACGATCTCGAGATTTAGAGTCATCATTTTAATAGAAGAATTATTTATTTCTTATAGCAGTTAAGATATAAAAAATTCAAGTGGTCTTACTCAATGTTCCAATTTTATTGAAGAACACCAATGTGACACTTGTGAATCCCTATCCACATGAAAAATATGAGTCATCTAAAGTATCATATTATAATTTTATCAGACAAGTTGTCCAAAATTATCACCTAGCACGAACAATATATCACAATTTTGATTTAAGTCTAACCATGACTCAATCTCATTGACCATTTAAACAAAACTTTGACATGTCGTCTTGGACTATGTCTATCTCATGGAACGTTTTAGGAAATACTCACATGTATGTTTGACTTATAAAACATATCAGACATTAAATAAATAAAAGCAATTTTTATTTTGTAATTATTAAAATTATATAATTGGGTTTTCAGGACATTAGTTCCAATATATTCTTGAAGCGCCATGTAATTTTTTTTGAGTGGCCAAAATGCATCCCTTAGCCAAAACACCGTGTTTTGGCATCCAATTTATTACTTTTTATGTAACGGTAACTTGCAGAAGCTTTTTATTTTATTTTTTTTTTAATAAATTAATGGCAATCGTTCGGGGGTTTTGATGAATTTATTTTTTTTAATTAATAAAATAAGCTAAATTTTACCTATAAATACATCTCAAATTTAACCAAATTTTTATACACCAAATTTGAGTAATGCCTTCTATCGAATTATTCACACTAAGTTATATCTCAAGAAAATGAATCACAATTTTCATAATTTTAATATATTCTTTCAATATCCTCCTTTCCAAAATTTAAATAGTTCTCCAAATACCCAAAGTGCTTCATCTAGATATTGTAATCCATTTTCCGAAGTTTCTCCTCCCACATCTCATTGTCATATCCATATTTACCTAATAATTTTAGTAGATATTATAATTCCGCATTTTATCATAGCCAACAAAATCCTTGTTATTCATTTCAATTTCAACCAAATCCTTCTCCAAATGTGGAGTTTTCTCAAAGTGATTATTGAGGACTTGTCAAAAAATTTGGAACACAGTTTGCCCACTATGGACAAAGATGACAACGTGGTGCCCGAGACTCCGCCTATGTCTAAACGCACTATCGTTTGGAAGATCCTCGAAAATAGGCTTTTAATTGGTGCGTGGTTAAATGTATCCACCGATTCGATCATCGGCATTGACCAAACAAATAAGGCAATGTCGGATAGGGTATTTTGAAGAACACAAGCAGAATTTGTCAACTCGAAATCCCAACATGCTTAGACGTCAATGGCAAAAAATGGCTCCAACATGTATGAAATTTTCTGTGTGCTATAAAAGAATTTGTTCCCAACATGAAATGGAAAGTCGGAAAGCAACAAAATTATCGACACCCATTTGTACTCGAACAACAATAGGTAAAAATGGAATTTCAATCATGCATGGCGAATGTTAAAGAACCAACCAAAGTGGGGGGGCTCCAACTACATCTGCATCCAATTGGAGCATAAAGCAAACAAAAGTTACCTTTTATGGAGATTATACGTCATCTTCTAATCTCATAACTCCTAGCAGCGAGAATGATGTTTCTCCAATTATCCGACCTATTAGTGGGGATGCCGCCAAAAGGAAAGCAAAACAAGTGACTTTTGGAAGCAACAAAATTTGGATGGCCAACAACAGTTTATTCAACAACAACTTGCTGGAATGAATCATCAGGACCAGGAAAAATTGGAGCTCATGAAAAAAAAACTCTAGAACTGAAGAAGAAGGACATCCATGTGCCAACCACGAAAGCGGAGTTCAGTCTATTTAGTATGGATGTGTCCGATTTATCCGAAAATCAAAAACAATACATGCTTGCGAAACGCAAAGAGATATTGCGACAATAGTATGAATGATTCAATTAAAGTAGTGATTACTATCTCTTCGCTATTTAACTTTTTTTTTTATGTTGTATTATCAATCTTGTGCTTGAAATTAATATTTTATTTAAATAAATTATTTTCTTTATCAAATTTGCTCTCAGGCTGGGGGTCTTCGAAAACAGCCTCTCTTTAGGTTACACCCTAAAGGGGGAAGGCTGCGTACATCAATCCCCCCCCCACCCCGCTTTTACGGGAGCCCTTGAGGCACTGTGATTGTTGTTGTTGTTGTATTTTCTTTGTCAAATTTGAATTCTTCAATTTTATTAGATTCTTTTTTATATTGATCGTAAATAAAACTATTTTTAATTAATCTAGCCGTTAGAAAAGTAGTCATTGGAATCTTTGCCCACATATACCCACTTTTTCTACTCTAATTTTCCACTCCACTCTTCAGACTCCAATTTCCTACTCTAATTTCGTAATCCAATTTTTAGCTTCAATTTCATACCGACGCATCTCAACATGTCTCAAAACCCCGATTTCAACCGTTTGAGCCTTGACAACATCATTAATAAATTAATAAGTGACGATATTAGAGCATATAGGATGAAGTTGCTCAACATGTGTTCTTCACGTACACAACAGCTTCGTGGAAGCTCATCATCCAACATAAGGTTTTGGGGCTTTGTTTCAGGAAGGGCTCACATAGAAAGACGATGATAAGAAACGCCACATCTGTCTTTACAATGACCACTTTGCCCTCAATCCCGTGCAGACTGATCCTCAGTTCCACTGGAGGTTTTGTCACGACCCTAGCCGTGACTTTGTCAAAGGCCCATGTCAAGTTCTTGTCAATCCATGCTAAAAGCCCACATCACTTGGACCATGTTAAGCGGCCCAATTTTCTTCTCTCAACCGGCCCAATTTTGCAAAGGTTGGCCCAAGGCATCAAGCGAGGCTTCTAGAAGACTTTTATAAAATATCTAGACAAATGAAAGGTTTTCCCTCCAATTTCATTATAATCCCAACCGGTCCCTTTTTATTCAAGTAATTAAGTTAGTTGATGTAATTAAGTAAGAAGGATCTAGAATTCTAAGATCTAAGTGGTATAAATATGTAGCTCAGTCATGAGTTGTAATCATCCACAAAAACCATATGAATGAAATTACTATCTTTTCTCTCTAATCTCTTATTCTCTTCTCTCTTCTAAAATTCTCTCCTTTTCTCTTCTGCAATTCTATATTGTCTTCTCTTCCCCAAACTCTATCTCTTTCTCTTTCTCTTCCTCTCTCTTTTGGTCCTTAACCGAATCACTCCCCAACTCACGAACTTAGATTTGTGCCAAAGTGGTATCAAAGCCATCTTCTGATCGAAGTGGCTTAATCTATCCTTTACGTTTTCATCACTACCATATCAAAAAAAAAAAAAAAGAATCCGCTACGAATTTTACTTCCCTTGAAAGGTCTCAAAACCGAAACCAAAAAAAAAAAAAACACGAAGAAAATTTTAGATCAGTCCTAATGGCCACGCTCCTTGTTACGATCTCCGAAATTCTCTATCCATCACCAAGGAGGTTCTCCACAGAACCTTTTCCCCCTTTGGTTGCATCACAGAAATCAAGTACACATCAGTGACTTCCTTAAGGGTCGAAGTTTTAATAACTTATACCTCGAGGAGAGATGCAGAAAATGCTTGTAGGCACTTGGATGGAAGGGACCTCTTCACATATTGTTGTAGGATGGACATCCTAATATCCATGCCACCTAAGCAAGACGCATCAAGGGGCCTACCGGAGGTCCTATCGAAGGCCAACCTTGACAAATTTAATGCTAGCATTGACCAAGTCATAAACCGTATTGACGAAGCAAGGGCCAACATCAGATCACTGACCGAGACTATCAATCACTTCGTGGAAAGCCAAGAGAAGAAACCAAAGGTGCTACCCAAGGTCCTACCGAAGGTCCCACCAAAGGTCATGCCCACGGTTTTACCAAAGGTTATACCGGAGGTTTCACCAAAGGCCACACCGTAGGTCTTGCCAAAGGAGATACCGATTGCTTCGCTAGAGGTTGTCCAAGATGATGTCATGCAAGGTGATGAGAGTGGAACCAACAGCCACGACCAAGCCGAGAAAGTTGAGCTTTTGCCAAGCCCACCACATCCTCTTGAGCTCAACACCCCTCCCATGCCAAACCGCACACTAGGGGCACGTGATGACAACCAAGGCTAAGGCAACCGGGGCAATAACAACCAAGACCATGGCAACCAAAGCAACGGCAAACGAGGCAACGGCAACCGAACCATGACCCACGCCCCGCAACAACCCAGGGCAAAACCGTGTCAAGCTCACCATCTCAAGCCTAAGACCACTCGAAGAGACATCAAAAAGATCAAGGTTAAAGCGCGAGTATGGGAACGATTTCCAAGAACCGGGATTGGCACAAGGAGATCAACCCACATGGCATCCTTGAGGACAAGGATGCTTTCAAAGGGAAAGGTTTGTCACAACCCTAGTCGTGACCTTGTCAAAGGCCCATGTCAAGCCCATGTCAAGTTCTTGTCAATCCATGCCAAAAGCCCACATCACTTAGACCATGTTAAGCGGCCCAATTTTCTCCTCTCAACCGGCCCAATTTTGCAAAGGTTGGCCAAAGGCATCAAGCAAGGCTTCTAGAAGACTTATAAAATATCTAGGCAAATGAAAGGTTTTCCCTCCAATTTCATTGTAATCCCAACCGGTCCCTTTTTATTCAAGTAATTAAGTTAGTTGATATAATTAAGTAAGAAGGACATAGAATTCTAAGTTCTAAGTAGTATAAATATGTGGCTAAGTCATGAGTTGTAATCATCTACAAAAATCATATGAATGAAATTACTATCTTTTCTCTCTAATCTCTTATTCTCTTCTCTTTTCTGAAATTCTCTCCTTTTCTCTTCTGTAATTTTATCTTCTCTTCTCTTCCCCAAACTCTATCTCTCTCTTTCTCTTCCTCTCTCTTTTGGTCCTTAATCGAATCATTCCCCAAGTCACGAACTTAGGTTCGTGACAGGTTTCGCATGTGAAAGCACGAATTCTTTTGTATTGTAGATGTACTTGAACCTCATGATCACTACTTCACACAAAAGAAAGATGCTACTGGTCAGAATGGCCTATCACCTATTTGGAATTGCATAGCTGTAACGCGTATACTAGCGTATGGAGTCACAACAGATGCTATGGATGACTATGTACAAATGAGTGAATCAACTGCTATTTAGCAATTAAGGAAATTCATTCGCGATTGTAATAGAGGTATTCTAGGATGAATACTTGAGAAGACCGAATCCCAACAACATCCAACAGCTTCTTAGATAGGAGGAGATGCGTGGCTTTCCAGGTATGATGGGCATCGTCGATTGTATGCACTAGACATGAAGAAATTGTCTTGTTTCATAGAAAGGATAGTATGTTTGAAGGAATCATGGGGTTCCAACAATCATCCTAGAAGTTGTTACTTCATACGATCTATGGATATGGCATGCCTTTGTTTGGCATTCCTAGTACGTGAAACGATTTAAATGTATTGGATCGATCACCGATTTTTTACATTTATGGAGGACAGGCTCCCCCGGTATGGTACATAATAAACGATCACGACTACGATGTGGGATACTATCTTACAGATGGTATCTATTCACCACGGGCAACGTTTGTGCAATCAATCCCTTATTCATAAGAATTGGCTAGAAAGGATATCGAGCGAGTGTTTGAGGTGCTTAAAGCTTTTTTTGCCCTTATGACAGAACAAAATTTAGGAGACATAATGCTAGCTTGCATCATATTCCATAACATGATTGTCAAGGATAAACGAGATCCATACCATTTACTGGATAATAAGTTCAATCAGGTGGACACCAATAATACGGATGATGGATGCCCGCATGACTTTTTAGCTGAATATGAAACCTACCTCCAAAATAATATTCGAGTTCATGGTAGGGCTAAACAAGATCAATTGCAAGCAGACTTGATTAAGCATTTGTGATGCATCAGGAATCATACAATATAGTTATTATTTTTTTAATCGTATTTGTTTTTAATATATTTCGTCTTTTATCTTGAAATAATTAAAAATATATAAATAACATCAACTATTAAATAACTAAAAGTATAACAATGAAAAGGGAAGAAGCCCCTTTTCGGATGTAGCCCCATTTTTGATAATGTGCCAAAAAAGGGCTTCGTTTAAGCTAGGGGTATAAATGATTCGAGCCAGCTTGTCATATAGCTCAAAAAGCTCTCATTTTGAGCTCAAGCTAAATTGAGCTGGCTCGTTTAGCTTATTGAGTTGAGCCCGAGCCTAGTAAAGCTCGAGCTTACAGGCTCACGAGCCTAAACGACCCTAAGTAAGCTTTTGTAGTATAATATAATTGCTTAAATATTTTCCTATGAAGTCATATTAGAGAATTAGCAGAGCCCTAGCTTAAACGAGCTTATAGCGAGTTTAAATAAGTCGAAATATTACAAGCCTATATTGAAGCTCACAAAGCTTAGATCGAGCTGAGCTAAGTTCGAACTTTTGAAGAGCGGAGCTCGAGCTTGAACTTTCAAAGCTCGGCGAGTTTCGACCGAGTTTAAAGCTAACGAGCTGAGCTCGACTCGGCTCAAATACACCCCTAGTCTAAGCTTTCATTGGAGTGAGACTTTGATTTCCGAAAGTACCCTCAAACTATTTTCAAAATCCCTAATCTCCCCCCTCCTACGCCGGTGACACTTGTTTAATCCAACTGCCTTTTTATTAGTTTCTCCTTCGCGGTGGGACAAATTGGAACATTTCGTTCTTTAATCCCCTTATCAAAATCAAATCCGAAACACTCAAACGAAAACCCCTCTCTCTCTCTCTCTCTCTGCCCCCTCTCTGTTCACTCTACTATTCTTCCATTTCTTGGGATTTTTTTGGGGATTTTTTTTATACAGACAAAATAGGGAAAAGACCCAGAAAAAAATGAGATGGGAAAGGCTGAATCCATGGAGAACAATGGAGGTGGGTGGGCCCGGGAAGAGGTGGGGGCACACGTGCAACGCCATTAGAGGGGGAAAGCTTCTGTATGTGTTTGGTGGCTATGGTAAAGATAACTGTCAGACTAACCAGGTTCATGTCTTTGACACTGGTGGGTGGGTCTCTTTCTCTCTCTCTCTCTCTCCCCCCCCCTTTTCTCTTCATTCTGTCCATTATCGTCATTTAACTCACTATCTGAAAATTTCTGGTTCGGATTTTGTTTTCTGAATCTTATTTTTGTGTAATTTAGGGGTTTCATTTTGCGTTCAGAAACTCGATGTTTGTACTTGTCACTGATATATTATTGCTTAATTTCGAGTTATTTACACCATTAGTCCATGATGTTTTTAACTTTTACCTGATTTTGGCATCAGGTGAGTAACTAATTTGTTATAAAATAAAATATTAGACGTTATTTTAAACAAAATAAAAGACTAGAGACGAATTTGAACAAATTTAAAAATGTTAGAGACCATTTTAATTAAAAGAAAAGATAAGAGATCAATTTCCAGAAATTTAAAAACATAAGGGACAAATAGTTTGAATTGCTCGCATAATGTCGAATTATATATTTTATGGGTTTGATTTAATTTTGTGGTTGGGGAATTATTATTATTATTTTTGTTTGGGCATTGATGGTTCGTGGTTAGGTTTTAGTTTGAATTTTTGGGATAAGCGGGAATGATACATTGCTTTCTGATGCTGAGTTATTCCGGTTAACTTTTTTTTTTTTTTTTTTTTTTTTTTTGTATGAACAATATTGTGTTTGGGTTGGCTTCTTACTGGGATCCACATAGTTGATTCTTGTATCATTTAAGGTCGTTGCTGTTACTGCTGCATTGTTTGCCCTACCATTTTACTGCTGCAATAAAATCATATTTGTATACATTTTGCGGCTTACGCTTAAGTATTCTTTTTTGATGGCAACTTGCTGATTTAACAAATTACCTTCAAATATTATATATGATGATGCACCATGCAGGACTATCTATAGATGACCCCCTAGTGTTCTTATCTTCTAAAAAGAACTTGCTGATTTAACAAGGTCGAGCGCTTTGGACAACAGGTCCAAGTTTGAATCCCCTTCACGAGGTCGCTGTTGGTGTAAAAAAGTTGGTGATTTATAAATGATATACTGAACAATTTAGAATAACTATTTGTGGAGAAAATGAACATGAATTGCTGTGTTGATGGAATCAGGCTTAAAATCTCGGCCTCACCCTTTCCGAGAAAGAAAGGAAAGAAAGCTTGTTAATATCTCCAATTTCTGGGGAGAATGGCATGCCTTAACGGTAATAGTTTTAGTTTTCAGTGGTGGGGCGTGGATAATGTTGAATTGAATTGTGTTGTGAATGACATGTTCTTCCTATTTCATGATTTCAGTTTGTTCTCTCTGTTTTGTAGATACTCGAGCCTGGCGCGAACCAATTATAACAGGAACACCCCCCACTCCAAGAGATAGTCATACCTGTACAACTGTCGGGGATTGTCTGTTTGTGTTTGGTGGGACAGATGGGATGAAACCCCTCAGGGATCTGCATGTATTAGATACTCGTGAGTTCGTTGCTCCTCTATTCCTTATCATTTAAATCTTCTCCTCTGGGTTGCGTGTAGTTTCATGATGGGAATTATGTAACATTACTAGATTTAATGACTAATTTAGACTCGTAAAAAGCTATGGCTTAAGTAAGGGATTAAGACCTGTTAGTAAACTGGATGAAAAGCGTACACTATTTCTTCTAAACCAGATGCTACTTCTAAAAAAAAAAAGGCAACATTCCTAGTGCCCAAAGGGCTCCCGCCTAAGCAGGGTTTGGAGGGGGTGGATGTATGCAGCCTTTCCCCTTCAGGGTGGTACCCTGAAGAGAGGTTGTTTCCGAGTACCCCCAACCTGAGGGGTGAGGACTTCCCAGGCGGTCACCCATCTTGGTACTACTCTCGCCCAAGCACGCTTAACTTCGGAGTTCTAATAGGATCCGGTGCCAGCGTGTTAGTACCGTCTTTGGTAAACCAGATGCTACTTCTATGGAAGACAATATGATGACAAAGGCATTTAAGATGATTTGAGCAAGTTCAACGTAAACAAAATATCTGACACCGGAGGGAAGTGATGTAAAGAGCAAGTGGTCGTTAAAAGATTCAGTTGTAAGCAGTTTATTTACACTTGATGGCAGAGCAATTCATGCTTTTTAGTGATGTTAAGGCTGGTGTTTTAAGTCAAAGCACTCATTTAATGCACGCTTGTTCTAGTCATACAAGATTCAGTTCTTTTTTTCTATGTCTTGAGCATAAGTCCAAGGATAAAAATGCTTCCCTTTTCTTTGGAATTCTGCTACTTATGTGTACACTGTCTGATTGATATATGTTGAGGAAGCAGTAACTGTTTCTTGCTGACACATACACTTGCAGTGTCAAATACATGGTTTGCTCCAAGTGTGAGAGGTGATGGGCCAGAGGCAAGGGAAGGCCATAGCGCTGCTCTTATTGGAAAAAGGCTTTTTATTTTTGGTGGGTGTGGTAAATCAATGAACCATGCGAATGAAGTGTATTATAATGATCTTTACATATTGGATACCGGTAAGATCCTATGTTTCAGCCATTCACTATTGTATGCCGAGGCACATAACTGGATTTAAAGTGATAATTCCTTTTTCCTTCACTTCCAGAGACCTTTGTGTGGCAAAGAGCTTCTACATTAGGCACTCCACCAACTGCTCGAGATAGTCATTCGTGTTCATCTTGGAATAGCAGGATTATTGTGGTTGGCGGTGAAGACCAGCATGATTATTATTTGTCTGATGTTCATGTCCTTGATACAGGTTTGGTTCTTCACTCAGAACCTGCCTAGGTTGAAAACAGTTGTTAACGAGTGCAACATTCATTATTGTCCTTATAACTTAAATTTGATACAGGTGTACCCAAAATGAGTTGATTGAAGCCTATTTTTTGCTTATAATGTTCGGTTCTAAATCTACAAAGATGTTCAAATCAGTATGACTAGCTATATTGTTATTAATATGATATCCTCAAAAAGGATACAAACTTATTGCATCTTTTGCCAAACAGAAACCTTCCCAGCAAATATAATCTTGGTAAAGAAAGTAAATTTTGCTAAGTACATAACTTGTTATTCCGTAAATACATTGGTGTAGGGTATTACCCCTATGCTTTTCATTCTGCAGCAATCTGATTTGCTGAGTTCCCTTGTCAAACAGATACTCTTATTTGGAAAGAGTTGAATACTTCTGGCCAGTTGTTGCCTCCTCGTGCTGGCCACAGCACGGTTGCTTTTGGCAAGCACTTGTTTGTTTTCGGGGGATTCACAGATGCCCAGAACCTGTATGATGACCTCTATAGGCTTGATGTTGGTAAGTAAAAAAAATATTCTGTCCTCCCTTCTGGGTCATGTTAATGTATCCTATATTATCCGTTTTAGTGTCTCCATTAATTTTATTTGTTATTAATTTTATTCCTTTGTGAGAAATTCTTTGTTTGAAAGCTTATGCTCTGTCTAGTACAGGGGAAAACTCGATTTTAGGAACTTCCCTTTGGTGCAAATTAGTGGGAAGAGAAATTTCATTGGTCAAAGTTTTTACGAGACATTGGAGGGATATGTTTTCAGAAGTCCACATTTCATGTGGTCCAAACCTAGCCTAATAATGATAGTCCTTTTTGTTAAATTTTCGAAATTTGCGTCCGGCTTGAAAGTCACCCTCCCAAGGTAAGGGTGTTCATTGTTCCGAATCCGGATTGGTCCAAACGAAGATTGTTTAGTCTTATTGTCTAAAACGAGGATTGGACCAAATAATATCAATCTAGTTTGAACTTAGACTGGCTATTTCATATGGGGCGGAGTGTTGGCCAATGAAACAACATCATACACAGAAGATGAAGGTGGCGGAGATGACAATGCTGCAGTGGATGTGCAGCCCCACAAGGAAGAATAGAATCAGGGACGACGTCATACGAGACAAATTGGGCGTGGCCTTGATCGAGGATAAATTAAGGGAGCAACGTTTAAGGTGGTTTGAACATGTTAGGAGGAGACCAACCACGGCTCCAGTCAGGAGGTGCGAACAGCCTCAGACTACGATAGGCAGGCCAAAGAAGAGATGGTTGGAGACGATTCGACAAGACCTTACCCTTCTAAACCTATGGAAGGAGATGGCCTTAGATAGAGCTCGGTGGAGGGCTCGCATAGGGGTAGCCGATGTAGGGGCTTAGAGAAGTGGTGCTTATTATTGCTAACCCTAGTTTTTCGAGGCATATATGACTTCCTCTTTGGGTGCACTTATTTGCTTTTTTGCCTACTTGCCTATTATTTGCCTTGGAGTTGCCTTCCATTGTGTTTTGCTTAGTAATGCTTGCCTTGTGCTATGTCCTGCTCTTATGCTTTGTTGATCTCATGCTTCCGGAATGCCATGCTCCTATGCTGTCACATTTCTTAGGTTGGGGGTCCTCGGAAATAGCTTCACCGAACCTTATTTTCTTTTTCAGGCTGCCTACGTACCCCCCTTTTTTTTATGTGAATCAAGTTAAACGTAGCTCAAGCTCTCTCACCCTTATCGGATTTTCCGCACGCTTAGGCGAGAGCCCTTGGGGCAATGGAACTGTTGTTGTTCTAGTTTGAACTTAGACCAAATTACCCGGTCTAGTCCAAATTGGCATTTTACCATGTCAAAGATGTTCATTTCACTAAACTTGGATCTGATTAAAGATCGGTTGAAGTTTGAATCAATATCAAGAGACCAAATCAGTTAATAATCGGCCCCGTCTAGGTTTCACTCAAGACTGATACTTGAACACCCCTTTCTTGAAACATGATCTTTTAGTGGTCTTTGGGGTAATTGGCGTGGTTGGTTTGATTTGGTGTGGGAATTAGATGCAATTTAATACGTTTTTGTATCATTTGATTTCCTTCTCAAATTTTGTCTTTTAAATGGTTCCCCGCTTCAAGTACTGTAAACATGTGCGGCTATTTTTCCTTGGAAGTTAATGTCCTTTAGAAAATAATGTTTCCTTAGAAGATTATATGTATGGAATAAGTTTCCTTTAAACAAAACAAAGGAAAACTACAAGATTATGCTATTCCTTAAGATAATTTCCAATAAAAAGTTTTACTGGAGAAGAAAACTGCGCTCTGATTATTTAGCTTTAGTCTCAGACCAGTCAGCCATTTAGAAGATCAGGAGTTGAGATAGATTGTACTCTGATTTATTCGGTCTGTAATGCACAAAATCAAATTGTGGTTTTTCTTGTCGCTGTTACGGGCATGGTTTTGCAGAGTGAATGTGTCGCGGATGCTCACTAACACGTCGCAAGATTGCATAATGGAATCCAATCATGGTTGACAGTTGCTTGCAGATGTTATGTAACATGTTGCGGTGCTCATACTGAGTTTCTTAGGGAACATGAGTCATGTTTGCGTCTATCTGAAAAAGTTAAAATGAAAAGCCGCACAATGATTAACTTTAATATCTTTTTGATGGTTTTAAAATATAAGTACATTACAAGTATGAGTTAAGAAATAAATTATAACACATATGCATTATGAAGGCAATTACTACCTTCCAAAAAAAATTATGGAGGTGATTACGGAATGTTCATTGCATAATGGCTAGTACAATATCCTTGCCTTAGCGAGAGCCTCTTTGAGGCACTAGGTTTGTTGTTGTTATAACGGCTAGCACAATATGTTAGTTACAAGTTTTGTCACATGACCTCCTTTTTTTGATTCCATGTAATGTCTCACTAATCAATGTTAAACTTATCTATGAACTGTATCTTTGTATTCGAATTTTCCATAAAACATTCCTCTCTTGGTTAGATGTTGTAAATTATTGTTCAACTTAAATGCTGGTTTTCAACTTTTTGTTAGATACTGGTATTTGGACCAAGGTTATGCCCAGTGGAGAGGGACCGTCTGCCAGATTTTCCATGGCTGGAGACTGTTTGAATCCATCGAAGGCTGGTATTTTGATGTTCATTGGTGGCTGCAATAAACATCTTGAGGCTCTTGATGATATGTACTATTTGCACACAGGTACTTTCCTTTCGGCAAGTTCTGTACTGATTTTGATTCTGTCAATGTTCATCTGCTTCCTTGTATAAGTTTCAATCTAATGCCAAGCTAAGGAACGTGCAAGATGTGACTCAGTACATCACTATTTTGATGGCAGAACTCATGAGCTTAAATGGGAGGGATGAGCGGAGGCTGGAGAAGTTATCGCTACGGAAGCAGTTGAAGATGAAGTGTCAAGAAAGACAGTCCCTGGCTGGTGCTGCAGATATGAACACACCAGTGTCCGTGCCAATTCCCAGCCAACCAGGTCTGACTAATCTACAAACTTATACTTCTTTTTTCTTGGCCAAACTTGCACATTGTCTTTGTAGTCTTCAGAATTCAGGCATTTAAACATTTGTATCTGTGATGCTACTTGTGAACCATTTAAACTTTTAAAGCAAGGTGTTGTGTAATGTAACGGTTAGCCCAAAATTCATTATGTAACACAATTGCTTTGTTTGATTCCATGTTGTTGACTTTACCTCTCTCTAGAAGCTGTTTGCCTGAAACTAATGTATTTTATTTCATGTGTGGTATCGAACCTATTTTGAAGTTTGGACTAGAAAATGTGCCAATAATTTGCAGCTTAATGAACTTGACTGCCCCGGCAAATGAAGTACATGCTTGACATGTGGGATTATGTTTTCCAACAACAACAAACTCAGTGCCTCAAAGGCTCCCACTGATGCAGGGTTTTTTGCGCCGGGGAGGGGGGGAGGGATGTATGCAGCCTTACCCCTTCAGGATGCTACTCTAAAGGGAAGCATAAAGTGGCAATAAGTAATAAAGCAATAAAGCAACAAACATTAGGTCGCAGAGCACGTAGCTCCGCTAGGCAACAACCCTACACGAGCAGCAAGCAACAAGCATTCACCAGCACACAAAAATAGCAAGTATTAGCAAACAAGCATACATATAAGCCTAGGGTCGTTAGGACTAGCTTAGTTGTGCTCCTTTATTCTAAACTACTATATGGGTTACAACAATACTAACCCTTTACTTCGCTCTATCTAAGGCTATCTCTTCATTTAGGTTTAGGTGGGTGAGGTCATATCATATTGTCTCCATTTAGCTCTTCCTAGGCCCGCCTCTTCCTCTCATCCCATGCGTAGTATGGAGTTCGCATCTCCTGACAGAGGCAGTGGTCAGTCTCCTCCTAATATGGCCAAACTACCTCAAGGCATTGTCCCTCAACTTATCCTTGACTAGGCCATGCCTAATTTGCTTCTTATAATGTTATTTCTGATCCTATCCTTCCTTGTGTGTCCACACATGCACCACTACATCCTCAACTCCGTCACCTCCAACTTCTGCATATGATGCTGTTTAACTGGCCAACACTCCACACTATATGACATAGTTGGTCTCACTACTACCCTATAATATTTTCCCTTTAATTTTAACGGGGACTTTTTATCGTATAGTACCGTAGAGGGCATCCTTCATTTTTGCCAGCTGCTTTAATCCGGTTGTTGACATCCTCGTCAACTTCGCTGTCCAGCTGCACCATGGAACGGTATGGACTCCAATCCAATCTTGATTTCTTCTATGCTAGGCCTGGTCGAGGTACACAACTTGAGTTCCGTATTCTCAATCGTGGACATATTGAGACGTAAACCTTTCGATTCTAAGGCCCTTCTCCAAAGTTCCAGCTTCTCATTCACCTCTTTTCTAGACTCCCCCTCCAGGACTATATCATTCGCAAAAAGCATGCAACAAGGAACACTCCCTTGGATGTGCCTAGTGATCTCGTCCATAACCAAAATGAACAAAAAGGGACTCAAGGCTGATTTTTGGTGTACCCCAACTATAATGGGGAAAGCGTCTGTCTCCCCCTCCACAGTATGCACATTGGTTAATGCATCCTCGTACATGTCTTTAATGGCTCAGATATAAGGTATGGGGATGCCTTTCTTATCCAAAACTCTTCATAGGATCTCTTGTGGCACTCTATCATATGCGTTCTTCAAATCAATGAAAACCATGTGAAGATCCTTTTGTCTATCTCTGTACTACTCTATTGTCCGCCTTAAGAGATGGATGTCTTCTATCGTCGATCTACTAGGTATAAATCCAAATTGGTTCTGTGACACCCAGATGTAGCGAGCTAAGAGCTTGGCGCGAGGGGAGCTTGGAGCTTGACGCGATGATGATGGCAAATCTAGGCGGTACCGTGAGGGCTTGCTAGCGAGCTTGGCGCGAGGTGAAGCTTGGCGCAACGCCAACTTCGCCAGCTTTGATTAAGTCAAGATTCAGCCGAGATTTTTGCTAACTTATTTGTTGCTTTCCTTTATTTGCTGATTTGTTTTCCTTATTTGCTGGCTTATTTACTTTCCAAATCGTGTAATTTTGAATTCAAATTCATTTGTCATCCTCTATATAAAGGAGAAGAGGAGTTAGTTCTAGGTAGCCAATTAAAATTTCCAATAGATTATTTTCTTCCTTTTTGTAATCTCGATTCCTCGACCTGTGAGAAACGATTTTATGAACCTCTTTTGTTAATTTTATTCCATTGCTAATAAAATTCAAAAGGGAAGGCCGTTGAACCTTCCCGTACCCCAAAAATCCCATTACGCACTGCATCATCTGGTATCAGAGCACAGTTCGCTTCCTGAAACGATGGCCCTGGAAGACGTCATAGGAATGCCACTGTGGAGGACGTTACGGAACGAGATAGACACCAACAACACGAGAGGAGATTTGAGCAATTGGAAGAGAGATTCCGGCGGATCGAGCAACACTTGGTCCAAATCGGAGCCAGCTTCAACCCAACGGGTGGAGTTAGGCCCCAACACTAACCTTCGCTTGGCGTGAATGGTGTAGATGTGGATGACCCCCTTTTGAACCAACATCTTGACGAAGACTTACCGGATCCAAGGCACAGGCGCCATTAACGCCATGCTGATGACTGTGAGGATCGAAGGTGGGAATCCGGACTTCGGATTGAGATACCTGAGTTTAGTGGGGGAGGACGTCCAGAGGAGTTCTTAGACTGGCTCGTCGTCGTGAAAGAAGTCCTTAAGTTTAGGGAAATACCTGAGAGGAAGCAGGCACCGCTTGTTGCTACCCACCTTCGGGGTAGGGCAGCCGCGTGGTGGCACCAGCGAAAGCAAACATGGTTCCAGCAAGGGAAGTCCAAGGTTGAGACATGGGAGAAGATGAAGAAGCATCTCCGTAGCGCCTTCTTGCCATACAACCATGCACATATGACGTACCAGCGCCTTCAGGGGCTATGCCAAGGCTCTAAATTTGTGGAGGATTATACCACTGAGTTCAATTCCTTAGTCGCCAGAAATGATTTGGCAGAATCAGAAGAACAGCTGGCAGATCGTTTTATTAGTGGCCTGAGAGAGCCAATCCAAGACGTACTTAACATGTTCGACATATTCACTGTAGTTGAATCATCTCAAAGGGCTGTGAATGTGGAACGGTAGCAAAGGCGCCGCCCTTCTAGCGGAACCTGGAACCTACAAGTTGGCGGCAAGGATCAGCCGCGCACTGCCCGCTCAAAACCAAAACATCCAAAACAGACCCCCGCCCGTAGATATTGGGAAGCAAGTCAACCAGGAAGTAGGCGGTTCGTCCCGAGTACGTTGCTTCAAGTGCGAGGAAATGGGTCACCATGCTTTTGAATGCCGCAAGGGGGACAGGCCAAGTAAGGCCCTGCTCATTAACGAGCCCACGGAAGGAGAGGGCGAGGCTATTGAGGAAGACAACCAAGAAGACTTGGCGGAAGATGAGGAGAATCTTGTTGCAGGTGACAAAGGTCAGTTGTAGGTTGTTAGGCGTGTTTGCTTCACGCCAAGAAATGAACAAGGAGACGGTTGGTTGAGGAACAGTATTTTCCGGACGACGTGCACCATTGCCGGTAAAGTCTGCCGTGTAGTCATAGACTCGGGAAGTTGTGAGAATGTCATTTCGGAGGAGATGGTCACAAAATTGGGCCTGAAGACAGAAGTGCACCCCCAACCCTACAAATTGTTTGGGCTGAAGAGAGGAAATCAAGTAACGGTTTCCAAGCGATGCTTTGTCAATTTCTCCATCGGGCCGAAGTAGCCGAAGTATAAGGAGGGAGTATGGTGCGATGTAGTCGCCATGGACGCATGCCACCTGCTCTTAGGACGTCCTTGGCAATATGACTGAGGGGCTGTGCATGATGGGAGAAGAAATACGTATAGCATCCTATTTGAAGGGGTTAAGATCGTGCTATTACCGAAGGAGGAGGAGAAACCAAAGGTTTCTGTAGTTCAACACCCCAATGTGCAGGATCTATGTTTGCCAGAGAAGTTGGCGCCACCAAGGTTGTGTTCGTTTTAATTGGGAAGGAAGCTAAAGTTGTTCTCAAAGAATTAACGAGTGAGCTCATGCCTTTGTTGAAGAAGTATGCTGATGTGTTCCCGGCATTGCTGCCCTTACGTGACATCCAACATAGGATTGATCTGGTTCCTTGCGCGTCTTTGCCTAACAAGCCTCATTACTGCATGAGTCCTTCTGAACATGAAGAACTTAGGTGCCAAGTTGAAGAGCTGCTTGCCAGAGGCTTCATTAGGGAAAGCTTGAGCCCTGTGCTGTTTTGGCCTTGCTGACGCTTAAGAAAGATGGAAGTTGGTGTATGTGTGTGGATAGCAGAGCCATAAACAAGATAACGGTACGATACCGCTTTCCCATTCCGAGATTGGATGATCTATTAGACCAGCTGCAAAGTGCCAAGGTATTTACCAAGCTGGACCTTAAGAGTGGCTACCACCAGATCCGCATATCTCCCGGGGATGAGTGGAATACATGTTTTAAGACAAGGGAGGGTCTCTACGAGTGGTTGGTCATGCCGTTTGGCCTCTCCAACGCGCCAAGTACCTTCATGAGGTTCATGAACCAGGTATTACGTCCTTTTATTGGCAAGTTCGTCGTCGTCTATTTTGATGACATTTTAATTTACAGCCATAACCGTAGTGAGCATATTGATCATTTGAGGGAGGTTCTTCATACTTTGAGGATTCAAAGTTTGTTTGCGACGTTGAAGAAGTGTGAGTTTATGAGGGAGAGGGTGACCTTCCTTGGCTTCATTGTCTCCAAGGACTGTATTTCCGCTGATGAGGGTAAGATAGCGGCTATCCGCGATTGGCCACCACCGAAGACAATTGACGAGGCCCGAAGCTTCCACGGGTTGGCGTCATTCTACAGACGCTTTGTTCTCGGATTTAGCTCAATTGTCACGCCAATCACAGATTGCTTGCAGAAGGGTTCTTTTGTGTGGACACCTGAGGCTGCATCCGCTTTGGCCATCATCAAGAAGAAGCTAACAATAGCTCCCGTGTTAGCATTACCAGACTTTTAGAAGACTTTTGAGCTGCACACCGACGCCTCAAAAGTTGGTATTGGCGCCGTCCTTAATCAAGAAGGAAGGCCGGTTGCTTACTTCAGTGAGAAGCTTCATGGGAGTAAGTTGAGGTATTCAACATACGACTTAGAGTTCTACGATCTAGTCAGTGCACTCCGGCATTGGAAGTCTTACTTGGCGAATCGTGAGTTTGTTTTGTACTCAGACAACGTAGCCCTGAAGTTTATCAATAGCCAAGAGAAGTTGTCAGAAAGGCACGCTAAATGGGCGGGTTTCATCCAACTCTTCCACTTCTCCATCAAACACACTTCAGGCGCATTGAATAAGGTGGCTGACGCCTTAAGCAGGAGAACCATGATCCTGGCACAATGTAAGATTGAGGTTACCGGGTTGGAGCACTTTAAGGACATGTACTGTGATGATCCAGCCTTTGGCAGTATTTGGCGTGACACACAGCTAGGCCCAGTACCGGATTATTCGCTCCACGACGGATTCTTGTTCAAGGGGAATCAATCGTGCGTCCCGAACTCTAGTTGGTGTTAGAAAATCATTGAAGAAAAGCACAACTCTGGACACGTCGGCAGGGATAAGACGCTGAAGCTCATTACCGCCACCTACTTCTGGCCCTCAATCCGCAAGGAGGTTAAGAGGTTCGTCAAGCGATGTCGTACTTGTCAGATCTCTAAGGGTGGAATGATGAATGTTGGACTTTACTTACCATTACCAGTACCAAATCAACCATGGGCAGACATGAGCATAGACTTTGTTTTGGGATTACCGCGGACAGTTGGCGAGATTGATTTCATTTTTGTTGTTGTCGATCGGTTTTCCAAGATGGCACATTTTATCGGTTGCAAGAAAGCCGCAGATGCCACCCACGTTGCAAGTCTTTACTTCAAAGACGTTTACAAGCTCCATGGCCTACCGTCCAGCATTGTATCAGATTGGAATGTTCGGTTCATCAACCATTTTTGGCGGAGCCTCTGGAAGTTGGCTAATACTATGCTTTCCTTCAGTACGGTCCATCACCCACAAACCGATGGATAGACCGAAGTAACCAACTGCTCCTTGGGGAATATTCTTTGATGTTTGGCTGCAGAGAACCCCAAAGGTTGGGCAATGAAGCTTCACCAAGCGGAGTCCGCTTATAATAGTTCGGTCAATAGAAGCACAGGGTTCCCGCCATTTCAAGTTATTTATGGATTTGTCCCTTGAGCTCCTATTGATTTGACACTAGTCCTGGACTTGGCGCGTCCCCATGGCAAGGCTGAAGAGCTCATATCTTCACTTCAAGACATTCACAAACAAACGCGGGCTCAGTTGTTGAAGGCTAATGCCAAGTACAAAGACGATCGTGACAACAGACGACAAGGTGTTTAGTTCCAAGTTGGCGAGAAGGTTTGGGCAATCTTGATGCGAGAACGCTTCCCGGCTTAGGAATATAACAAGCTCACAGCTTGTAAGATACGGCCCTTGGCGGATCTTGAGAAAATCAACGATAATGCTTACCATCTGTAACTTCCGTCTGGTATGTGAACTTTTGACATTTTTAACGTCAAGCACCACAGTCCTTACTTTGGCGAGAACAACAATGTTGATCCACAAGATTCGAGGACGAATCCTCTCCAACCCGAGGAGGATGATGCAGCGAGCTAAGAGCTTGGCGCGAGGGGAGCTTGGAGCTTGACGTGATGACGATGGCAAGACTAGGCGGTACCGTGAGGGCTTGCTAGCGAGCTTGGTGTGAGGGGAAGCTTGGCTCAACGCCAACTTCGCCAGCTTTGATTAAGTCAAGATTCAGCCGAGATTTTTGCTAACTTATTTGTTGCTTTCCTTTATTTGCTGATTTGTATTCCTTATTTGCTGACGTATTTACTTTCCAAATCGTGTAATTTTGAATTCAAATTCATTTGTCATCCTCTACATAAAGGGGAAGAGGAGTTAGTTCTAGGTAGCCAATTAAAATTTCCAATAGATTATTTTCTTCCTTTTTGTAATCTCGATTCCTCAACCTATGAGAAACGAGTTTATGAGCCTCTTTTGTTAATTTTATTCCATTGTTAATAAAATTCAAAAGGGAAGGCCGTTGAACCTTCCTGTACCCCAAAAATCCCATTACGCGCTGCATCACACCCCTGCTTGTTTTCGTAACCTTTTTTCTATAACCCTGCTCCCATAACTTCAGAGTGTGGCTCATTAGTTTGATGCCTCTATAGTTGGCACAACTGTGAATGTCGCCTTTGTTCTTATAGATTGGAATTAATGTGCCCTTTCTCCACTTGTCAAGCATCTTCTTACCTTGAAGAATTTGGTTGAATAGTTTTGTCAACCAACTAATGCTCTTCTCTCCAATGCATTTCCAAGCCTCAATAGGGGTTTATGTTATCCAATGCATGGAATTAAGCCATGGTTTGCAGGTCGCGCTCTCTTTGTTTTGACATAAAGTTGTGAACTTTCTGCCGGTTGTGTTGGAGTTCTTTAGGAACATAGCTGCTTTTATGCTTTAATGCTTGCAAAAAAATGAATGAAAGTCAGACTATCATCAATTCAAACAGAGCTTTCTAATAACTTTTGACACATAAACACATCTATGAGTATTTTCTGGTAAATATATGCATTATGCAGGCTATTGCAAAAGTATCACGTGCAAAAAAATCTCTCACTCGACCCTCTTTACATTATGTTAGTGCATTTATTTTGATTCCATGATTCTTTATACCCCATTTAAAGTTATACTTGCATGGTCGTGGCTTTTTGTATGTTACAAAAAAGCCTTTTCTAGTTGTCGTTACTAAATGTCACCCCCCTCCCCCCCCCCAAAAAAAACACCTTACATAGTATTCTGTGTCAAGTTGAGGACAATGAAGGAACTCATCATTTCCTACCCCATTGTGCAGGCCAACAGTATTTTCATCTAAACATGTATAGGCCTCAAATTGGTAAGAGGACATTTCAAGCCAAGGTCACCAAAGATTTCGCTGGTGGATACACTATCGAAACTGTAATAGACGGCAGGCCTTTGCGGGGAATTTTATTTTCAAACAAGCATGTTTCTTCTCCCAAAACTAACCTGAATCCTAATGGGTGAGTATCTACTGCATTTTCTAACCTCGTACTGTCTGTTCCGACTTGAAATTGTCACTAAACTTGGATGATTTTCATGTTCATGGAAAAGGGTTGCTGAGAAAGCTGGTGGTGAAGGTAAGGTGATGAATGATAATGATCCTAAAACAAGATCTTCATCCCATGAGCCTCATGTTGAAGCAGCTAGTGAATCAGCTGCCAAGAATCCCATGCCATCAGAAATGGGTCTATCCCACGAGGTGACTTCCTGTCTTATGCTATAAGTTCTGGAAGATTTAAGGTGCTTTCAATTTGGGAAAATTTTCTTAGTTTTCTACTTATTCTAAATGTTCTCTTTTTTCTTTTTGATGGAAAATGAAAAATGAAAACATGTTCGAGAATTTAGAGAAGTTGGAAGAATAACCTGCGTAATTACAAGAGAAAACTTGGAAATCAAGAAAATGGTGTTTTTTAATTTTTAATACAATGTGAAAAAAATGCTGGAAAACCATGTTTTCCGAGAAAACTAGGAAAACCGGATCTTTTGAGAATGTTTCCTAGAAAAAACATGAGTATCAAAACTGTTCTTACAAAATTAGTGAATGTTTTTGTAAATTGAAGACTCTCTTACTCCTTTTGGAATCAAGAAAATTTAGAGGAAAGAAAAATGAAAGGAAAACTCCGATCAAATAAGAAAAATGAAAGGAAAACAAGTTCAAGGAAAAGTAAATATGGAAAAATGACTTTTTTTTCCTTGTTTAGATATTAAGCGAAAACAAGGACAAAAAATAAGTTTTTGTTGATTTAGGAAAGCATATCCTCTCAAGGAATATCGAAGGCTGTATATACCATGAGTACAAAATAAAGTATGAGTATATATTACAAACATACTAAAATACAATACAGACAATATTCTACACTATTATAGAATATACACTAATATCCCCCATCAATCTAAATGGGGGCGATCCACTGAAAGATTGCAACGAAGTTCCTAAAAGTGTGTGGAACTTAAGCCCTTTGTCAAAATGTTGGCAATCTACGACTGTGAGGGAACATGCCAAACAATGACATCAACCAGCAGCAACCTTTTCACGAACAAAATAAAAATCCACCGTAGGCTGCTTCGTATGACGATGCAAAACATGATTTGCAGACAAATATGAGACACTGATGTTGTCACGAAGAACAGTAATGGGAGCATAGAGAAATACACCAAGTTCCTTATGCAACCGTCTCAACCAATAAGTTTTTGCTGCAGCATGGGCCACATAACGATTCTCCTTCTCAGTACTAGAACGAGCAACAGTATGTTGCTTTCATGCACTCCAAGAGATCAAATTTATCCCAAGAAATATAGCATAATCGGAAGTAGAACGACAAGTGTATGTATGCAATGAGAGAAGACAAAGAACAAGGACAAAGATAAAGATTAAGCTAAAGAGTACCTTTTAGATAACGATAGATACGCTTCACCAACTGCAAATGAACCACCGTAGGACAATGCATAAACTAAGTAATTACACTGATAGAGTGAGAAATTTGCGGTCTCATCAAAGTCAAATAATGGAGTGTGCCAACCATACTTCGATAAGTAGTAGGGTCGGAAAGAGAGGCACCATCAGTGAGACTGAGTAAGGTCTGTCGATAAGGGAGTATTAACAAAATTGGCCTCATGCAACGAAAATTTGACCAATAAATCTTCTAAATACTTATTCTAACATAGATCAAATCCATCTGAAGTATAGCTTGCTTCAACACCGAGAAAATAGTGAGGCGACCCGAGATCTATCATGGCAAATGTGGCAGCAAGTCGAGCTATAAAAGAGGGTAAGAAATTCTTATTGCTACCAGTCAAAAGAATGTCATCAACATATAATAGTAATGTAATAATGCCACACCAAGAAGTCAAAATGAACAAAGAGGAATCAGCTTGAGAAGGAAAGAACCCCATGCTAAGTAAAAACGAACTAAGATGTTGAAACCAAGCCCTTGGTACCCGCTTAAGACCATACAAGCCATGGCGAAGTTTGCACACATGACCCGGAAAAGAAGGATGAACAAACCCGTGGGTTGCTTCATATGCACAACCTCGGACAAATAGCCATTCAAGAACGCATGTTTAATATCAAGTTGACGAGCCCATCATACGAAAGAGCAATACAGAGTACAATAAGAATTGTAGGAGGCTTAACCATAGGACTAAATGTTGTTGAAAACAACACCAGCTTGTTGATGGTAACCCTGGGCCACAAGTCGCGCTTTACACTCCAGTCTATCATCTACAGGAAATTTCTTTTTTTAAACTTATTTACACCCCAACACATTTGGAGACTCATCAGAAGGACCGATTCCCATGTACCATTTCGAATCAAAGCTTGATACTCTTCTAGCATGATGGCACACCAATTGTGGTCCTTACTTGCTTGAGTATAAGTAGTTGGGGCCGCGGAGGGGGTTTGGTGGGACAAGGATAGGATGCTTTGGGTTTGTGAATACCGATTTTAAGACGAGTGGTCATAGGATGAGAGTTAGTCAAAAGAGATGGGTTAACAGAAGTGCGGTTGGGTCTAGAGGTCTCCCTGCAGCTAGCCGCAGCCGCTGACAGGGAGGGCGGGTGGCTGTCAGGTGGTGCAGCCCCTGCAGCGGGTTGCGCTGCAGGGTTGGCAGCCACCTGCAGCTGGGCTATGCTGTCAACAGCACTGTCAACGGTGCACAACCCTGTTGACAGCCGGGGTTTTGGAAGAAGATGTGGAGTAACTGCTATAGTTTGAAACAGTTACAAGATTAGGATTACTAGTATTTGACCCTGGAACTGCAGCCGATAAGACGAACGGAGGGAAGCAGGAGTTTGGAGCATCGAGAGAGCCGGCGGCAGTAGAGAAGACGAAGCCACCAGTAGAAACAGGAGTTATCGTGATTGTTGAGGGAGAAAATCTGGGTGGTGCTTGTGGGGAGGGTATGCCTGCGGCTGGAGTGCTAGGCGGCGTTGGGTTGCTGGCAGTGTGACTGGCGGCAGTAGTACCGCGGTGGTTGGCAGTGGAAGCCGTGGAGAAAACGGATTAGATCATAGTGTTTGGTTTAAGTTTTTGTTTAAGGGTTCCAGAGAAAAGTGCTCTGATACCCTGTTGATTTAGAGAAAGTATACCCTCTCAAGGAGTACCAAGGACTATATATACCATGAGTACAAAATACAATATATGAGTATAATAGTAGTACAAACATACTAAAATACAATATAGACTATACTTTAACACTATTATAGAATACACACTAATAGTTTTCAAGAAAATGATGGGTGGCAAATGAAAAGGTTGGAAAAAGATGGCTTGCAAATGAAAGGGTTGAGAATTGCGGGTTGGAGCAAGCATTGGGCTAGAGTGGACTACAGTGAGTATGGGCTGCGATTGTTGTTTTTCCTGTTTTCTAGTCCATTTTCAGAGGAAAATGATTTTTCTCAAAACTTATCGCAAGTTTTTTAAGTTTTGCATCCAATTTTTTTCCTTTTTATTTCCTTATATTCCAAACACAAGAAAATATTTCCCATCTCTAGTAAGGATACTTAGACGTTATATATGTTTAAATTAGACAAAAAAATATAGAAAAATCATAGAAAGTAATCGAGTTTGACCTTTAAACAAATACCTATGGTCGTTGTCTCATACCTGTGTATGGATAACATAGGCAACATATGCCTCGAAGTTAAAGTCAAGTTGCGGTTCCTGAATGCTGCTTCCCACTATCCATCTCCTCCTAGCTGTCCTTTTTCAAGGAAAGAAAATGTCATTTCTATCTTTCACACTGGACCCATTTTCGACACCTCCCTATGTTCTTGGATGTTTTCCCATTGAGCTCGCGGCTACTTTAAAGCAATTGAAGGAATTTTTGGATCAGGTAGGTGACAAACACCTCTGAACCCAGAAACCACCCTGACTGCCACCACTGCATGGATGCAAAACAACTGATCCACTTGAAACAGGGAAGATAACGGGTGCCAATCTACCCGGAAAATCACCACCCCTCACCGTTGAAAAATTTGGGGTATTTTAGTATTTTGATATACTAATAAATTTTAGGGAATTTATTACTTATTAGGTACCCTTCAATGTTAAGGATTTAACACCTATGAAGCTTGATGTTTTAATACATACAATTAGCTACCATGAGGTAACAGGTATCCTACAACTGAATGAAGTGAATTTTTGCCAAATTCAATGAATTTTGGTAGAAATTGCGGATTTGGCACATCATTACTTCAATATATATGTGCTATCTTAGCATTTTCTAGCAAAAATTTGTTGAATTCTAACAAAAACTCTCTGGAACTAAGTGCGGTGTGCTTATATAATGCCACAATCATGTACCGTGTATGCACTTCAATAGCGAAATTACATTGTATTATGGTAGAAGATACCCATATATTGTTGGAATGTGCCAAGTCAACATTTTTTGACAAAGATTTCTCGGATTCCTAAAGGAGCTACCTAGGCGATAAAATTTTCGAACCTCAGAGTATTTAACTACATTTAAAACTTTATGGTACCTCATTATATATATTGAAACGTTAGGGTACCTAGATGATAAAAGACTAAATCTCATAGGACTCAAGTAATGAATTTCCCTTTTTAAAAAAAAAGGGAATTTAGCCATTTGGCAGGACTTAGCACTTTGTTAGCATGGTGATGCAGTAGAGGATGACGTAAAAATATGGGACTCGTGGAGATATTGGAAAAAGAAGAAATTTAAAATTTGTTTATTTTTATATTTCTAGATATTAATATATCTTTTAGGATTTTTAATATTTAGGAAGTTTTCATAGTTTAGGATTTTAAATACTTTAGAAAGTTTCCATGTTTCAGGAAGTTTCCGTATTTTCAGATTTTGTCTATTTTAACTAGTTTCCATCTTCTTTCTAAACATCCTCTCCTCCCTTTTCTTGATTCTCCTTGATCTTCTCCCTTCGCACTAAGTTTTTTCTCTCTAATTCTCTCCCCCCCTCTAATTCTCTCCTCTTCTCTCTTTCTCTCTCTTCTCCTTTTCCCTTCCCCTTCCCATCTATATTTTTGGGTGCTACATCAACAAAATTGAGTGGCATGTTGGTGCTGTTACTTTCAATAATTCAGGATATCTCAAAAGTATTGGGCTACTTATAAAAGATTGTGCCTAACCTTAGGAGATATGTACAAAATTTACTTTAAAAATATTCATAAATAAAAGTTTGTCTATTTTAAAATATTTAGCTCAAAAATGTGTACAGTGTGATATTATTACTTTGAAAAGAAATGGTGCAGAGACAAAAGGGGATTCTTACCTATGATATAGCTAGCTTGCGAAGATGATTTTTCATTACTAATAAACTATGATAATTAAAGAGACTGTTATGAAGATGGATTCTGAAATTATGAGATTTTCATGGGAATAACAGAAAGTTTTACACCTTACATTTGCGGTGAATGGATGGCCATACAAATATTAATTAATGGCCACAGGATAGTATTTCTTTACATTTAATCTATACAAGTACAATACATATTCATTTAGGAAACTGTTACAAAGCACAATCCCATAACGACAAGATGTACCAATCGTCATTTGAGTGGCATCCCTTTATTTGATTCCCCTGCTGCGGAGTAAAGGATGTATAGATGTGAATAGATTGCTTCAACTGGAGATTATCACATTCTTTCGTTGCACTAAATCACGGTTAATGATTGCATAATGGTTCCAATGTTGTAATTATTACATAACAGGTCGTGGTGATTGCGCTAGGTTTCATATGAGAACATGTTGCTTTAAGCCTTGTGTATGCAAAATTACGAGTGTACCAGGGGAGGCCTTTGCAAAAGTCTTATTGCTAATGGTCATTTAGATACTAATGATTAGCTCACAATTTGTTAGCCTTTATTTGATTCCATGGTTACACCATGATGGCCATTGATCTGACACAGTACTTTGAAGAATTATATAATCTTTTGTATATTCTATTTTCACGTGTTGCTCTTTGGATCTTCAGGCATCCATTGGGAATACTAAACATTCTGTGGAACATAACGCGGGTTTGGAAAATGAAAGAATGAGTGGAGCTTTGAACCCCAGCGATCAAGCTTGGCTACAGAATCCTTGCATTATGCCTGAGAGCTCTGTCTCTTTGTCTATGGCCCGAGGTACGTTTAGTTGTCTTCTTATACATGTGAAGTAGAAACAATTTAGTGCACAAGGCTTCTACCGAAGCGAGCGTTTAAAATGGTTGCATGTATGCACCTTTATCCCCCTTGCCTCACTTTTGATGGAGTGGTTATTTTCATAACTCGAATCCATCGTCTTCCATATCCCTAAAGGTTAAGTTGTTGGGTGAAAGCTCATAAATGTAATATATTCTTACAGGCCTCATCACACTAAGATTCACTAGGCTTGAATTGTGAATAGTGAATACACCCAACTTCTACTTTGTGTTGAGTTCTATAAATATTAATAATGGGACCTAGGGATGTATTTGAGTTGAGTTGAGCCTAGACCAAGTTCATCAGGCTCAAGGCTCGGCTCGGGATCGGCTTGAAACTCGCTGAACTCAAAAACTTCGAGCTCGGACTCGGCTTAGCTTGGCTCGGTTAAGCTTAGACCTAGCTCGGCGAGCTCGGATATGAGTTGGTGATATTTAGGCTCATTTAAGTTCAATTTAGGCTCGTTTGAGGCTCGTCTAAGCTTCGGCTGGACTCATTTTGGGCTCAAACTTGGCTCGGTTGGGCACATTTAAGCTAATAAATTATATTAAAGTAGGCTCGCTTGGGCTCGTTTTGGCTCATGAGCCTATGAGCTCGAGCTTTGCTAGCCTTATACTCGGCTTGATAAGCTAAATGAGTCGGTTTGACTTGGCTCTAGCTAGAAACGAGCTCATCCTTTTGAGCTTTATGACGAGCTAGCTCAAGATGACTCATTTACGTTCCTAGTGGACCATTGTGATTTGAACTCAAGACCTCTAAGGGTGCGTTTGGTTCAGCTTATTTCAGTTATTTTTTTTCAACTTATCTATTTCAATAAGATCTGTCCATTTAAGATCTGTATCTTTTTACCGTGAAGTGTTTGGTTATACTGTGCAAAAAGATCTTTTTTACAAAATAGAGTGTTTGGATACAAGTTTAAATAATAACGCATATATTATAATCACAAAAGTGACTTAATAATATAAATTAATTAATAATAGTAGGTAAAAAAAATCATTATAATAGTTGGTTATGGTAATGGAGAGTGATAAGTGTAACGACTCATGGGTATAAAAGGGGTGGTGGTAGGTGGGGGTGGTGATAACAAGTAAAAGTAGGTCATAGTGCTGAAGATTTAATGTTAATATACTCTTTTTAAAATAGTATTAATACTTGGGTTCCATGGTGCAACAAGACGGCGAAGTGGACTCAGATGTTAACAACAGGATTAAAGTGGGTTGGCATAAATGGAGGATGGCCTCGGCGGTACTATGTGATTGGAAGTTCCTGCTCAAGTTAAAGGGGAAATACTATAAGACGGTAGTAAGATCGGCCATGTCTTACGGGGCAGAGTGCTGGCTAGTTAAGCTACATCACACGCAGAAGATAAAGGTAGCAGAAATGAGGATGTTGAGATGAATGTGTGGACACACAAGGAAGGATATGATCAGGAATGAAGTCATAAGAAGTAAATTAGGTGTGGCCCCAATCGAGGATAAACTGCGGGAGCAACGTTTGGGGTGGTTTGGGCATGTTAGGAGTAGACCGAGCACTGTACCTATCAGGAGATGCAAACAACTCCATATTACAGACGGGAAGAGACGAAGAGGACGGCCAAAGAAGAGTTGGATGGAAGCAATTCGACAGGACCTCGCTTATCTCAACCTCAGTGAAGAAATGGCCCTAGATAGAGCTCAGTGGAGGATTAGTATAGGGGCAACATATATAGCGGGGTAGGAACGTCAAGCAATTCTAGGCTAGTACTAGCACCACCAGGCTTCTTGCGTGCCTGTCTGTTTATACGCATTTCTACCTTACTTCTTGTTGCCTACACCATTTTATGTCCTTACAGGTTGTCGTTAGGTAGGCTCTTTTCCATAGATACTTGGTTGCTTTCGTGTTTTGCTCTTGCTTAGATGTTTTCATGCTTGTCATGCTCTCTGTGCTTTTTATGCCCTCTTGCTTTTCAGGAGGGGGCCCTTGGAACAGCCTCTCATGAGGACACCCCCTGATGGGGTAATGCTGCGTACATCCTATCCCTCCCAGACTCTGCTCACGCGGGAGCCCTTGTGGCACTAGGCTTATTGTTGTTGTATACTCTTTTTAAAACATTTTTCTTAAGTAAGCTGTGAAAAAGATCCGGTTTTGCATTTTTTTCTGCTTAGTTATAAAGCAACTTTTTCATTTTTCTATTTAAGCTGTGAAAAATATGTAAAAAGATGTTTTCTGCCAACCAAATACAAGCCTTTTAGATCTTTTTTATAGCTTTAAGCTGTTAAAAAGCTGAATTAAACGCAGCCTAAGTCAGAGGATGATACAATGTCAAGTAACTATCCGTTCCATAAGCTCAAGTCAAGAAGTAAAAGTACATATAGATGCTCTGTATCGGCAATAATGTGCCATATAAGCCTAACAATGCCGCTGCTTTTCTTGTTGATGGCAGATACCGTGGTCGTGAAGACGGAAAGAACATGACACAAACAAGTTCCTTGGCCAGATTAATTTCAGTTCGGTTTACCATAACGTCAAATATATGAGCAGTTACCTGTATATTGGGACCCTTGAATTGATCGTAGATACAGTTGAAGGTGACATTTTAGTTTGTAGGGAGCTTCAAGAATGCTATACTGATAATGCAACTTTGCTGATTCATGTAAAGGGATGCAAACTTGTGATGTATTAGTCTAATCAACTAACATAGCAGTAAACATGAATTCATTAGATTGAACAGGGAAGTACTTGTGTGCCTCCTTTGATGAAGTGTGCGTTTTAACCGCTAGTGACATATACGCGAGAAACACTTCTGTTTAGTTCCTTAATCTTGGTATTTTACCGCTTAACCGAGGCTTCATTGGTTCCAATGGTGAAACTCTATCAAGATAGAAGTTAAAATGTTTCCTATCCCTGCTTACTTAGACTGTTATACAAGGGTTAGAGATGAGAGGGAGAATTACAGGCAACGCATTTGGTTAAAGTTAGAGAAAAAAGTGATGTGAGGTGGGTAGAAGATGATATCAGCAGCCAAATAAATGGTTCGGAATTTATTCTCATCCTCTCTCACTTGAGTCATTCCATATATATTATTTTATTTTAAATTATTCTGTTAGTTTTATTTATTATATTATTCTAGGAATAAAAGAATTTCGGCCAAAATATCAAATGAAGGTGGGTGTGTATGTATGTATGTATGTATATTATGTAAGTGTGACTGGCGGACAAATATAACAAGAGCCCCGTTTGAAATCGCTAAGAAATTGCAAACGTAAATGTGAGAGGACTTGCGTATTACACAAATCTAATATGAGCAAATTGAAATAATTAACTCGTAAATGGGACATCAAAATGAATCATTAGCACAATAAAAGTAGACAATGGTTGTTATGCTAAAGTGGATAGCTTATGTTTAATTTTCCTTTTTTTTTTCTCTAATTAACGATAAATTTATAATATAAAATATCCCATTCATACAAATGAGCCATGAGTCCATGCATGTAAAGATAGGGATCAAAAGCCAACAGCCTCTTGCCTTTTGAGAACTACCATCTACTATTTGGCACAAGATAATGTTATCCATGTAGAAACTCTAGCATAAAAGTGACCTTTAAGACTTTGTTTTGACACATTTGTACAGTTTTGTTGCATAAATGAGTAGTAATTCTTGTCTTAAAGGAAAGGGAAAGACATTTTCGTTTTGCGGAATGGAAAATATTTTCACTATAAATCTCAACAAAAGAAAATCCCTCATGTCATGTTCGGAGCATGGAATTGGAGCTTGGAATTGGGTTGACAAGGATTGAGGTTTAGAATCCCAATTCTGTTGTTTGGTTCACCTGCTGGAATTGGAATTATAATTCTACTGTCCAATTCTATGTAATTGAATTTTAACTGAAAATCATATATTTTTTTTTTATTTCTTTGGGATGGGTGTAAGGAATTGCAATTCCATACTAGTTTCATTGACCTAAAACGCAGAATGACCCCACTTGATCAACCCAAATCCAAGGTGATTCAAAATAGAAAAACTTAGAAACAACCTAAAATTTGACTCGAACCTTGAAATCACACAGCCTCAATGACTTGAACTTGAAATGACCGAAATCAACTTAACTCAAGGAGGAAATGACTTGACTTGCTCGAGATGACTCAGATCTAAAAAATGAAAGTACTGTACTTAAATGTAATGTAAATAAGCTAAGTCGCAGTGGAAATGACCCGACCAAATTGACCCAAAACTTTATAGGGCTGAAACCCAAAATGATCCAACCCACCTCAAACTCAGCATAAAATGACTCGGAATTTGTAATGGTACAGCCCGTTTGTTTCAAAATTAAGATGACTCGAGCTCGAAATGACCCTCAACTCAAACTCGAACAATTCTAACATGAATCTTGAAAAGACCTAATCCATATAATTGAAATCCGAAATAACTTGAATACCAAATGATTCAGTAGATACTCGACCCAACTTGACTCGAAACTCGAATAACTCGATCTCAAAGTGAATTGCTCTGATCATAAATAACTGGAACACAATGAGAACTGCTCTAACCAAAATTCGATGACAATTGATTTAAAATTCGAAATATTCTAACTCGATTGATTGAAAACCTATGATGACTTGAATCATTATGAAATTATAATTTTGACATCCAATTCCTTTGATGTACCTAACAATAAAAGTTTAATTCTACCAGAACTCCAATTCCGCCAAAATTGGAATTGAAATTGCAATCCCACAATCTAGTTCGAATTCTATGTGTCAAATAAAGCCTCAATGAGAATAGTTGGAAAATAGGAAAATTACAAATTAGTATTATGAGGTTTAGTAAAATAATTTTTTAGTTCATAAACTTTGTGAAATAATTTTTCAGTCCACAGGTTTGGGTGAAATAATATTTTCATCCAACCACCGTTAAATCTTTTGCAGAAATTTACAAAATAACCAAAATATTCTTATTAAAAATATTATTTAGACTAAACAAAAAAATAAATAAATAAAAATTCCCAAGTCCCAGCCACCCCACCCCCATCGCCCACCTATCATCACCCACCAACAATCCGCCGTTGCCCGCTATCACAAATCGCCCACCCCACCACCACCTTCCAAGGTTGGCGTTCACCTTGCCGGCCACAAGCTACAGCCCACCTTTGTCCTCTCTCTCTCTCTCTCTCTCTCTCTCTCACTCTCACTCACTCACTTTCCTCTCCCCCATTTTCCTTTCTCTCTTGCCTTTCCCGCTCCACTATCATCTCCCAAAAAATTAATCCACTGCCACCTAAACACTACAATGCCGACCACGAAAGTTGACCCTGACCACTAGACAACACCACCAACCACTCACCCTTCATCTTCTCCCACACCCCCACCCGCCCAAAAGAGAGACATAGAGGGCAGCAAGAGAGAGAGCATGAGGGGTGAGGGACCGGTGGTGGTGAGATGGGGCGAGGTATGGTGGTTGGGCGGTGTTGTGTTAGACCAGCGATAGTGGGCGAGGGCAAGGGGCGATGGCGGGTGGGGGTGGGATTGGGTGGCTGGGACTTGGGAATATTTATTTATTTTTCTTTTTTTGTTTAGTATAAATAATATTTTTAGTAAGGGTATTTTGGTTATTTTGTAGATTTCTGTGAAAGATTTAATGGCGGTTAGACTAAAATATTATTTCACCCAAATATGTGGCCTAAAAAATTATTTTGCAAAGTTTGGGGACTAGAAAATTATTTCACCAAACCTCATGGTACTAATATGTAATTTATTTTGATACAATACAAACTGTCATTCAACTGGAATCACAACTAATTATATATATTTGATAGATTACCTCCAATAATGGAGGATTTTACATAAGAAAAAGGGGGGAGAAACTAGAGAGAAAAAGGGGAAGAGAGAGAAACACACATTACATTTAGCATGAGCTAACCCTAGCTATCTCTTCTTATTTATACAAGTACGGGGGAGGGGTGAGGTGGCATGTATGAAACATTCTAGAAGGGCGAAAATAGAGATGGCCACGGGCCGAGCTGGGCAAGGCTCGGTTGGAGGACTGGGCAGGGCTTTGCCTGGATCCTGGTCTTGGGGGCTCAGCCCGGCCCGGGTTGGCCTGCACCCCCACCCCCCCCCCCCCCCCCCCCCCCCCCTTTTTGGTTTTTTAAACAACATGTAAAATTAAAAAAAATATAAATTCGTTTTGTACAAAAATTATTATAATTTATTGATGAATAATATAGGATACAAATACAATCCATCACAATCATTAATAATACTAAATATATGTAATAAAATAAAATATATAATAAATAATGGTGAATAATTGTAAATAATATAACAAATACAAATACAGTAGTTGGATCCTACTATTTAAAAGTACAAATATATTTATTATAAAATACAAGCAAGATATAGACGTACAACAATAAGAAATTAGTCTACGCTAGCTGGGGGGTTGCTGTGCCGCCGTCTGACGTATCGGTAGTGCGGTCATCTTCATTATCGCTCGGTGAACCCAGCTTTAGTACGTTTTGCTCCCTAGCCTCTACACGCATCCAGTCCTTTAAGCACACGGACATCTCCAAGTTGGAGGGTGATTGCTTTGCCCTCTTCGTTCCAAGCAACCTGCCACCAAGACTAAATGCACACTCCGATGCTATTGAAGACACTGGATACATTAGTGTATCACGTGCCACGGTGAAAAGTACGGGATACTGGGTTTGATTTGTACACCACCGTTTCAAAATATCAAATTGCGGATTCACCAGTGTCGGGAAGAACTGGATTAGCGGCGTCCGCGCATAGTAATCTAACACGTCACGTGACGTGGGAGCTTGTGTGGGCGCGAATTGGTCCAATAGCTTCCACGCATATGACGCGTGTGCACTACTTCCACTAGACGTGGAAGAGCCAACTGTAGTAGAAGTAATATGTGGATTATCAGATGACAATCTCCGAAAATAATGGGAAAATAAAGTGTGTAGGTCTGAATTGATTTGTGCAATGAATTTTTTGGTATCGAAATCAGAATTTTATTGTTCATAAAAATATTTGGGAAAAAAGTTCAAACTCGTGAGTTTACAACGGGGATCCAAAATAGTGGCAAAATAGTATGTAAGGGATAATTCAGAATAATATTTATAAAATTTCGTTTTCGTGGCATTGATCGATTCAGTCAACACGGGTTGGATTCATTATCCGACATCCAAGCCACAATATCAATCAATCTAGATATTGCTTGTGGTATGGTCGGATAATAGCAATCGGAAAAAAAGTTGGCAGCGTATCTAAAAATGGTAAAAAAATTTACAAATTTCGTTAATGATGTCCCAGTGTACATTGTTCAGATTATAATCACTTAAATCTGAACGAGTATCCTATACAAATTCTATTAGAACATCCTTGTATGGTAGTATACGCTCTATGTGTCTACGGTTGAGGATCACCTAGTTGGTGAGTCTAATTTAAATTGTTGATACTCTATCCCATGCGTCCTACAGAGAAGTTCAAATCTTCTGTTTCTGGTGCCGGATGATTTTATTGCTTGTATCTCTTAAGGTGGAAAGAGAAGCGTTTATTAGACATAAACCATCTGTAACTATTAAATGCAGTATATGACAGATGCAACGTAAATGAAAACCCCACCCACCTATCTCATATACCTACTTAGTTGTTTAACGGATGCATTATTACTAGTAGCGTTGTTGAACGTGATACTAAAAATACTACGCTCTATCCCCCACTCGCAGACTGCCTCCATAATCGCACATGTGATTATGTCGGCAGTGTGGGGATAATCTAATTATGCAAAATGAATTATTCGTTTTTAAAAGGTGAAGGAGGAATCGATCTAGTATACCATTACGCACAAGTAAGGCACATCGGATTTCAACTTCCAAGTGTCGGACGTCAACGAGAACATGCTCGTGTTCGCCCTAAAAATTTCAAAGACCTCAGTTTTCATCCTACGGTAAGCTTTAAACGCGTCCTGCTTTAAAGTGTTCCGAGGAACCCTTACGATGGCGAGGTTCACCGCTGTTTGGAGATACGTGACGAATCTAAGGTCTTCACCAGTGCTAAAGGCTTTTTAGCCCCAATTACATATTTAGATAGTTCATGTGTTTTAGTTTCTTAGGAGAACCTAAAGTTAGCAAGCGCACCGGTCGCTTGCTGTACTAACAATCGTTGGGCTCTATTTGGGTCTTATTCGGGGTGGCACCTATTTATATGTCTAGTTAATGTACATGTCCCACTGTCAGGTGAATGACTAAAGGCCTTGGGTGGCTCATATAATTTACAAATTGCTTTATTAGTTTTCTTAGCTAAGTTTTAGTGCTTCCATACCCCACTAGTACTACGTATACTAATACTAGCTTTTGCGGGACGGGTTTTGGTGGTGGGTGTGGGTTTCTCTTTAGTCTGTGAGTCTCCACCACTACCACCCGACTCAGAAAAATCCTAGTCGTTATAGTACTGTTGTTGTTGGAGGTCCCAATCTATAGTATCAGTGTATGAAGGTGATGGGCCTGGTTCTAAAAGTGCTAGTTCATCAATATCAAGTTCGACAACTCTACCCCTCTTAGGTACTTTAGGAGGTTGAGAAGAGCCAGAAATAGAACGATCGGCTCTAAACAAAGGTGAGTTGTGTGCGATGGTAGTATTAATGATTAGTATTTAAAAAAATGCAACTACTAATGCAAATTAAGTAGATAAAAATATGAAACAAATAAAATTTTGATAAAATTACCGAAGCGAACAATGAAATTCGAACTTGACCGAGATTCTACAAACTCTAGGTGGCCAATTTGGTGCATAAATATTACAAATAGAAGGAAGTAGATGAATGTAGAGAGAGAAGAGAGAATTGGATGAAGATTTGTTGCGAGGAAATGGAATGGGGGGATGGGTATTTATAGATAATTTTTTTTAATTAAAGGGGGGGACGCGGGGGGGGGGGGGGGGGGGGGGGGGGGGGGGACTATCGCTCCCCCTTCCCTCCCACGGCTCTTTTAAAGAGCTGCCCAGCCCCACCCGGCCCACTAGCCACCTCTAGGGGAAAAGATCTAGAACGTGGACAGGTGACACATGCTCTAGTTGGTGAGTGGAGGTGGGCAGCTGCTGGGCTGATGGTGTGTTGGTGGTAGCAAGCTGCATGCTGCAATGACGCCATATATGGGAGATTGGCGGGAGGGATGGCATGATGCTTGATGGCGGTAATGGAGGACCAGACGCTGGCGGTTGGCGATCAGGAAGACAAGTGCGTATTGGCAGTAGACTGGGGGGAAGCAAATGGCGGTAGAGGTGGTTGCGGTAACTGGAAATGGGCCCTTGGCAGCTTGGCAATACACGTGGTGTATCAATACCACCCCCTTGAAACAATCCTCATCCTCGAGGATTGAGAGTAAGATAGATGCCCTGGAGGGTGGGGCTTAGTGTAAAGGCATCCTTTGTACGCCAAATCCTACTCTGGCTCGTACTACTTCTTTCCCCTCCGAAGACCTTTGCCCCTAAGGGTCGTGGACACCAAGCCAATTCCGGAGTGTAGATGATTCTCCTGGGTCAAACACCATCTTTTGGAACTTTAGCTATATTCGAACCATGAGGTTATCCGGGTTGCGGTCTACCCGGCGGGTGAAGAGTTGGTGGGATTGTGGAGGCTTGGCGGAGATGGTGACCTCATCCTCTAAGTTTGAGGGCAGCTGCGAAAGTACTAGAGGATCTAACTCGATTGGCGGCTCTGAGTTGACTGAGAACAATGGAGGCAGGCCAAAGGTTGGAGTCACCGGGATGGCGGAGAGCGGAGTTGTGATGAAAACCATCTGTTTTCCATTCACAACTGTTGCTGGAGGATGGTTGGCGGCATCCTTGGTAACTTCAATAGATGGGACAATGGCGGTATCCGGGATGGGGTTAGGGCCAGGGTCTAAGGCCAACTGTAGAGGAGAGGCGTCTTCGGTGAGTGGGGCAAGCGTCTCACTTAGCTGCTTTGTGGGTGTTTCAATAGTTGGCGGAAGATCAGGGTTGGCGGGATGGGCTCTCATGGGACTTGGCGTGGGCATGATGAGCGCTGCACTCAGAAACCCCTTGGCCGTTTACTTCTCAAAGTAGGCGAGGTTATGTTCCTGCTGCTTTGCCAACAACTTCGCATCGTGCACTATTTAGGGCATGAATATGGTGACGCCGTCGGCTATCTCCTTCCGTAAATCGCCTATAAACACTTCCATCTATTGTTTGTCCGTCCACCCACACTTGTCCACTAGGGACTCGAATCGGCTCAAGTACTCGCCAACACTGCCAGTTTGGCGAAGCTTCATGAGCTCCGTGCGTGAGTTATCAGTGGCGATGAGCTAATCAAGTTCGGCGCATTGCGCCATCAAGAAGTCCACAGCTTTGGCGAACCTCTGCGTGTTACACTCGACTGACGCGAAGTGGCGCTGGTCTACTTCCTCTCTTTCTTTCATCAAGGTTTGGAACTGATTCCCTTCAGCCATGGATGATGCTTGGGAGTAAGAAATGGGGGGAAACGGTTAAAGTATTTTAACAAACACCTTGTGTGCAAGTTGGGCTGGGGTGTGGTTAAGGCATTTTAACAAATATCTTGTGTGCAAGTTGGGTTAGGGTGGGTTGGTGGCAATGACGACGAGGTTTAATGATGCTGGTGATGGGTTTGGGTGGTGATGATGGTGGGGTTGGGGTTTTCTCTCTCTCTCTCTCTCTCTCTCTTTATTTTATGAAAGGCAGGGAGGTAGTGATGAACAACTTTGAAATTGGTGACGAAGATGATGAAGCTGATGTTGATGATGGATAGCTCAGCGATGGTGGTGAGGGATTGATGATGACAATGGAGATGTTGATCTGTTGTGAGGTGGATGAGCGGGGGTTGGAAATGGAGGTGATCGGAAGCGGGGGAAGGTCACTGTTGGTGTTGTTTAGTGATGATGGTAGGTGATCGGTGGTGAGCTGGGTGGCGATGGGTCGAAGATGACGACAGGTGACCGAAGGAGGGAGGTTGGACGTTAACGAAGATGATGATGGTTCCGGCGGCGGCGAGGGTTGAAGTTCGATGATGATGATGATCGGGCCAAGAGTAGATAGCTTTGATACCAATTGATACAATACAAGTTGTAAATCAACTGAAATCACAACTAATAGTATATATTTGATAGATTACCTCCAATAATGGAGAATTTTACATAAGAAGGGGGGAGAAACTAGAGAGAAAAAGAGGAAGAGAGAGAAACACACATTACATTTGGCATGAGCTAACTCTAGCTATCTCTTCCTATTTATACAAGTATGGGGGAGGGGTGAGGTGGCATATATGGAACATTTTAGAAGGGGGGAAAGATCTAGAATGTGGACAGGTGGCACGTGCTCTGGTTGGCAAGTGGAGGTGGGCAGCTGTTGGGGTGATGGCGTGTTGGCGATACTAGGATACATGCTGCAATGATGTCATATATGGGAGATTGGCGGGAGGGATGGCATGATGCATGATGGCTGGAGGGATGGCATGATGCCAGTGGCGGATCCAGAATTTGTGACCGCTGGGGGCACAATATATATATATATATATATATATATATATATATATATATATATATATACTATAGTAACCGGTAATGACAGATCCAGAAAATTTAATGAATGAGGGCAACTCACAATTTAAAAGTCATGCTCTAAAGATAATAAATAAATTATAATATGCTACTAAATTTCACATATTTACGAAATTAATCAAAATCAAAGAATAGAAAAACTAAAAGTTAATTAATTATGTAAAATAATGCAAGTGAGACTAGAAATTAATAGTGGGTTATTTTTTTGGAACAATCTCGTAGTGGGTGATGGAAGTTCATATTAGAGTATTATTTATTGACAAAAAGAAAATGGAACCTAATTGCTCGAAAAGAGTAATACGGAAAAATAATTTATTAAAATGAGATATGAAACATTTTTACATTTTTATTTGGGGTGGGGTTTAGGTAATGTATATATTCATTTGTTACTAATACTCACTAGAGGGAGTCGTTCCCATCCAACATTTTAATAATTTGGGATTCATAATTACTAAAAAAATAAAAAAATTATTACATGATTAATTAACTAAAATTAAATATATAATTATTGAAATAACTTTATAACAAAATATTAATTAAAAAGTAGAGATATATACTAGCATATAAAAATATTAAATGATTATTATTTTTATCAGTTAATAAATTTAGGATAACATTTATGAAGAGGAGAGGACCCAAAAAGAGTACTGTCATACAACGCGAGAAAATAGGGCACGAGGGAGCACGACATGACATCATCATAATAAAGTATAAATATTATATTTACCCTTAGTGATTAACTAAAGAAATGCAAGCTCAGTTGGGGAATAGGTGTGCCCAACACATGAGAGGTGGCGGGGGTTCGAATCCCTTTCATGCCAGTTCTCTCATTATTTATAGCCTTTTCCACATAAAAATTGAAGAAAAAAATCTACTAAAGGGGGACACAAAGGCTCGAACTCAAGACCTATGGAAGCAATCACTTGGGGCACGCGCCAAAAACAACTAGGCCACAACGATGGATCCGCTAGTGCTACAACGATGGATCCGCCACTTCATGATGCGTGATGGCGGTAATGGAGGACCAGAGGCTGGTGGTTGGCGATCAGGAGGACAAGTGTGTATTGGCGGTAGACTGGGGGGAAGTGGATGGCGGTAGAGGTGGTTGCAGTAAGCCCTTGGTGGCTTGGCGATACACGTGGTGTATCATACTCTAGAAAATATTACATCAACTAGACAGGATCATTTACTTCAAGGCGAATGATGGTGGGCCACCTCAAGAGGTGATGGTGGGTGGGCCATTGAATTGGGTGGCTGGAGCTTTAAAATTTTTATTTATTTTCCTTTTTTATTTTAGTATAGACAATATTTTTGGTAAGAATATTTTAGTAATTTTGTAGATTTCTGTGAAAAATTTGACGGCAATTGGACTAAAATATTATTTCACCCAAACCTGTGGCTAAAAAGTTATTTCACAAAGTTTGGGGGACCAAAAAATTATTTTACCAAATCTCATGGTACTAATATGTAATTTACCCTAGAAAATATTAACTAGACATGTAATCACGATATTTTACTTCAAGAAGAATGATGGATTAAATATAAATTATTCTAGAATATTATTATGAGAGTTTCAATGGGTGTAAACTATCTTAGAGAATTTATATTTGTTGACACAAAATACATTTGTATATTTTCTTCCACCCAATCAATGGTACAAAATTTACTAGCAAAACACAAATGGTACAAATTAAACAAAATAAATGACCAAAGGAACAGGTAAAAAGATGCGATTAAAGAAGAGTATAAGGTCACAACTAAAATGTCATTTTGATTCGTTTAGTTTGTTATATTGGAATTAGTGAAATATTTTTTTCTTCAACATTATTCATTCATGTTATAAAAGTAATCTACATACATTTGATTATCCATTTGATACAATCAATCATGATTTTAATATTAAAATAAGGGGTGAGCCTAGTTTTTGAAGAATCTCAATCCTAAAACTGAATCACAAAGTGGAGATACTGTAACAAACTGCATGTGTCGAAATATGAATTATTCATTTATCAAATTTCTAATACCATTTATAGAGTTACAAGCAACCATATGTTTATATGTAAAGCTATCCTTCGATATATGCCTAATATTTTTTCTCGTATTATTTTTTAAGAAGTTACATCCACCTAAAATTGTCCACGTTTGAAGTATTCTTCTAACTGTATGTCTTGATTTTCCTTTAGGTACCATAACAAAAAAGTATTATTCACGTCAAAGCTCCTTGTGCTTTATCCAATATATCAATTTATTCATTTTACTTTAATTATGTCAATTTAGTTTATATACAGTTAAAATTGTATCAATTTAGTCATTAATTAAATTGAATTAAGTTACTAACATCCCTTTTAATGGTCCGGTCATGTAGAATGTAAGTTGGCCAATGACCCAATATAAACCTGCCATTCAAACCAATTTAAATCCTTTGGTTAAAAAAAAAAAAACCAATTTAAATCCACAAGTGATACAATTATTAAACATTTTATTACTAACTTAATATGATATTTACTCTAGAAATAAATCAATATTAATAAATTATATAAGAACTAAATTAACAAAATTAAAAATAAAATATTTTTTGTAAATTGGTAAGGAGTACAACATTATCCCCTAAAAAGGGAAATCAACACTTGAAGAGAGGGTTGAAGAGAGGGTGATGAGCTTCGTATTCAAAAACTCTTGCTTTGAGGTTGTGAGATAAAGTAATCAAAAATATAGAAATTAAAAGTTTTTTTATTATTATTATTATTATTATTTTTTTTTTACAGAAGACCACCTCCAAAAGTTATCATATTTTCCTTTAACCACTATAAATTTTTAATTTCTATTGAGGCTATATGTGTAATTTTATATTTTCTTACATAAAAAACGCGAGATAAATACAACTTATTGTTGTGATCTCACTTGATAAAACAATATACTCGAAAATAGTCTCTATGTGCAAGTTCGATCTCGCTATTATATTTGTGTATACAAAGATCTGAATCTGTACATAGAGCCACCGTAGCAATATAATATTTTACCAATTAAGCTAAAAGCGACATATGTATTATGCTTTATTGATTCTATACATAACCTAAATAAAATTACACATCTAACTCAAATAGAATACTAATAATGCTAATATAGGTGATAGATTTAAAATATAAAAACTTTTGAATGCCTTTTTCAAAAAAAAAAAAAAAAATTTTATTGATGAGTAAGTGGAAATTTACTATTTTTGAAGATAATTTTTCCTAAAATTAAAATTAACGAAGTGTTCAAGAAAGTAACGTCCAGAATTGGGCCAATGTCTATCAGCAGCATCACTACGTGGTTGCCACACGGCCTTGTAGATTTCCCCGCTAAGCTTATCGCTTCACTTCTCACCCAAAATTGCATTTTGAATTTCATTAGCAGTAATGGCGAGCCATGGCTTCCTTTCCGCTTCAAGCTTATTCTCCAGTACCCTACTCCCAAAGCAATCCAATGGTAGTTCTGCGTATCTCTTCTTTTCTCTCTCTGTTTTTCGCGTTCTATTGCTGTGATTATCTTATAAACTAACTGATTTTGTTAATGGATTAGTTGAATGATTTGTCAAGGACCCAGCTGCTCAAAAAGCTTAAATTGATGGGTCAAATTTAGGAATGGTTTTATACTCCCTCATGGGAATGCCCATCGGACCTGAAGGGTGGATAATGCACGGGCTTACTCGTACCTTGTGCTTGAAATAGATTAATGTTTTAGAGTGGAGATTGTTGGGAATCGAACTTATGACCTCTTAGTTAATAAAGCTCTGATAATATGTCAAAGAACCAAATGCCTCAAAAGCTTAAGATGATGGGTATAGACCCATGAATCGGTGTACTCAAGCATGATTGATATTGAAGCATACATTGAAAATGAAGTATTTTAAGTTTGAAGATTGACGGTATTTCAAAATAGCCAATTTATTGCTGGAATTATGAAGGGTCGTATAAATTAGGTGACTCTTAGGCTTCCGAAGGTTATAATTATTGAGGCTTATAAATGAGGCCCTTTGTGCCTAGTATTGCATGGGAAAAGCAAGGGAGGAAAGAAAGCATGGAGAGCAATATAGTGCGAGGTAGAGTGTGAGGGTAAACACTGTTGTAATATCTCTGTCCCTAAAGTGAAATTATTTTGCCCGCCGTCATGGATGTAGGCTTTAAGCTGAACTATGTAAACTCTGTTGTTCTTATTTCCCCCATTCTCTTTAAATTTGAGTTTGCAATTTCGATTTAGGTTTTACTATTCGTGGGTGGTCCTAACATGTTTTGGTATTTCCAAGCTTTGTTTCATAGTCGACAATTTTATGGTTGATAATCAAATTGGTTCAGTTCTGTTGAGAGTCCTTGAGGAACTAAAAGAAATGAGGAACCCATTGAATGATGTGAGCCTTATTGTATATTTTTAGGAGAGGAGTAAAATAGAAGTTTATATAAACCGTGGGTCCAAATGGCCCAATATACAAATTACCAAAACCTATACATTATATTCTGACATCCCCCTCAATCGAAGTAGGAGATAAACGAATGCGAAGATTGTCTCTAAATAAAAGAAATAAGTGATGTGGAAGACTTTTTGTGAAAATGTCTGCAATCTGCTGTGAAGAAGGAATGTGAAGAACTCGAACAAGGCCCATCTGAGCACACTCCCGAGCAAAGTGGATGTCAATTTCAATATGCTTATTATGAACATGCTGCATGGGGTTAGTAGACAAGTATGTAGTGGAAAGATTATCATAGTAAACCAATGTAGCTCGAGGAATGGAAACACCAAGTTCATGTAATAAGGAGCGAAGCCAACAACATTCTAAAACGGCATTGGCAATGGCGGGATATTCAGCTTCTGGACTGGAGCGAGAGACAGTAGGCTGACGTTTAGAAGACTAGGGGGATAACTTGCCACCCAAAAAAACACAAAAGCTAGATGTGGAATGGCGGGTATCAGTAGGGGTGTTCATGGTTCGGTTAACCTTACCGGAAAGTATTTCGGTTCGGTTAACCGTAATCGAAATACTCAAATATCTCTAACCGTTGTCGTAAGCGAAAAGACCGGTTAACCGACTTTCGGTAATTCGGTAATTCAGTTTGGCTATGTTGGTTAACTGGTAACCTAAAAGTAATACAACGCCTCTTTTATGTTATACGATCTATCTCCTTAATAGTTTGTAAATGTCCAAAAAATACATTAAATGTGAGAATATTCAACAAATTACGAGTTTATAATACAATTCTAAAAAATTAAAGTATAATATCTTATTTTAACCAATATGCGAGCAAGTGAGTAGCACTAAATTGTAGCAACGGAGTGCTTAATTAGTATTTGGGATATAATAATGAGGCACGAATACTCCATGATAGGAGATGAACTAGGAAAAAAAGATAAAGTTAATCATGCATTATAGAAGAGTCATTTATATGGTAGAAAAACATACTTAGTAAGCAATATAATAGTATGAACATATGAAAATATATACATGATATATATTATTTCGGTAAATCGGTTAACCGAAATGGACAAAATCACTAACCGTTACTGTTCTGAGATACCTCAAATTTTTTCGGTTCGGTTGACCGAACCAAAAATTCGATATGGTTAACCGTATTTTGGGTTAGTATTTCGGGATTTCGGTTCGGTATTTTGGTTATGGATTTTTTTGAATACCCCTAGGTATCGGGATAGTCTGCCCAATCAGCATTCGAATAAGCCACAAACCAATCTAAAGAGATAGGAGATATATTCAAGCCATGATCCAGGGTACCCTTGATATAGCGAAAAATGCGTTTTACAGCAACCCAATGTGGAAGGCGAGGAGCATGCATGAAAAGCCACACCTGTTGTACTGCATATGAAATCAGGATGTGTAAAGGTAAGATATTACAAGGCACCAACAATAGACCGGTACATAGTAGGATCAGACATAAGATCGCCATTGGTCAATGATAGTTTGGACTTGGAATCAGTAGGCGTGGCAATAGGTTTGCATGAGTGCATATCAGTCGTATCAAGAAGATCATGAGCATATTTTGACTGAGACAAAAATAGACCTGTAGAGAGATGAGATACTGAAATCCCGAGAAAATAATTGAGGTGACCCAAATCTGTCATATCAAACTCACAACGAAGAGAGTCAAGTAATGCATGAAGTAATGAATCAGAAGAAGTAGTGATAACAATATCGTCCACATACACCAATAAGATGGCCATATCAGTCCCTTGATGCAAAACAAATAATGACGAATAAGACTTACAGCTGCGGAAGCCAAGACGATGGAGAAACGAAGCGAAGCGAGTATACCATGCACGAGGTGCTTGCTTAAGACCATATAGAGACTTGTTCAACTTGCAAACAAAACTAGGAAACTGAGAATCCACAAAACCAGGCGGTTGCTTCATGTAAACTTCTTCATGCAAAGTGCCATGCAGAAAAGCATTTTTGAGGTCAAGCTGATGAATGGGCCACTAAAGAGAAGTGGCGATAGTGAGAATAATATGAACTGTAGTAGGCTTGACAATTAGGACTAAAAATTTCACCATAATCGATCCCATAACATTGTGTGAACCCCTGAGCTACCAATCGAGCTTTGTAGTGTTCAACCTGACCTGTTGGAGTTTGCTTAACCCGATAAACCCATTTTGACCCGACGACATTAGCATGATCAGGACAAGGTACCAATGTCCAAGTATTGTTGTGTAAAAGAGCTTGATATTCATCAAGCATTACAGCTTTCCAATTTTTATCTTCAAGAGCCTGCTTATAAGAGTATGGAATATCGGGCAAAACAGTATTGATAGAGATTAAACAACTTTGTGCCTAATCGAGGGGTTCCTGAGCATCCCTGTGCTGAGGAGGACGGTTGAACAACCCTATGTTCAACCAATTAAGTATCCCTGTACTTAGTTTTAAGCAGATCTGTGCTTAAGAAAATAGAAAACAACTGAATTTTTATTCAATAGTACAATGATCTGCCTTTAGGCTTTGTTTACATTGGTATTTATAGAAAACAAACTACAATCTTAAGTCAAAATAAACTCTTAAATGGATAATAACAAAGAAAGCTAATAAAATCAAACTCTATCCTAAAATAATCCTAACTAATGATATATTCTAAAATAATCCTAACTAATAATATATTCTAAAAGATAGATTTTACAACAATTCAATTGTTCTAAATCTCCATCTTGATCCTTTCTCCTCTATCTCTATCATTCTCCCCTGGTTGCAAAAAACTTGACCTCGAGTTTTGTAATGGCGTAGGGTGAATTGAATGAAATACCGAAAGAGCAACTTCATGGCGAAACACAACAGAGCAAATTGACCATTTTCAATCTTCTCCAATTGACGTAGCATTATGGTCAAGGAATGAGTGTGTTGATCAAACTAAGTGTCATCAGGAATCATGAAGTCAATATGCTCAACCTCATTCACAATCATCTGATCTTTAGCTAGAACTACCCCTTTGCAATCATCTTCCTCCACTAGTTGAAGGATGTGATGCTCCTCTGCATTGATTCGTTGCTCGGGTTCCTCATTTGCATTAGTTAGTTCCTTAAGATCAACTGTAACTTCTTCAAAATCAGGCTGTTCTAGGGGTTCAGTTGTAGTAGGCACAACTGGACATATGTTACCAACAACCTTACTGTATTCATCCATGGAAATTCCATAAAATTCCACCAAATAAGCAAGGCACGGTTTAAGTCTTTCAACGGTTCTTTTGATTACTCCTTTTGCAAGCCTTCGAGTAGTAGATAAGACTTCGTTATTTCCCTTCTTAATAATCTCTAAAATACATAACAGTAGCTCGAGTGATACATCATCACTCTCATTTAAGATCAATGTCTTAATCATCTCCATACAAGAAAAAACGGTGCCATCATGAAAGTACCTTATCGATTTAAAGAAGTGTGGAAACATCTCCAGGATCAAGTCATCACATTTAAGATCTAACATCATCAAAAAAGATCTAGAAAGTGCCATAATTTTGAGAATCCTGACTCTCTTGTTGTAGGATTTATTAGACATGTCAAGTAATTTCTCGAAAGAAGACACAATCAATTGAAATACCTCTACCATTTGATCATCATCATAAGGTGCATCTGGAGTTGTAATCCTTATAATTTCGCTAAGGCAGGCAGCAACTGCAACCTTTAAATCAGGATCTTGATGTCTCAATAGTTGTTCACTCACTAATGCTTTCATTAATGGAGAAATTGCGTCCCTGATGGACTGTGATGCCGATAATTCTACTTTGGGAAGACGTGTTAAAGTAGTATTAAGTAAAGAGAGGAGCTCATTGTCTGAATCTAGAGGGCTATTAAGAAGTCGATTTCCAGTGGCTTCAAGATTTTTCTCTAACTTATTTATCGCTCTCTCCGATATGAAGTACATGTCTCAACAAAAAAAAAACCTTTTTAATCTAAATGAGCAGTTGACTTAAAATTCGTAAAAACTTTAAACTTAACCTCCTCAAGCCTAAAATAATCCAGATTAGGTTTTGGACTAGTCCGGGCTCGTCCACCACAAACAGCAAGGAAAGACCGTGAGGTTCGATTGTGGCGGCAGCGCCGCACAATAAAGGATGTTGGCAAATAGTGTGAAACCAGACAATTGGTCGAGCGGTCAAAGTCGACGACGGGCGAGGGTCGAGATCTGGGTGGTTTTAGGGCTTCAAAGGTGGATTGAAGCGAAGTTTGGGTGAGGTTGTGGGCGTAGAACCTCAAATTGATGAAGGTGAATTGGGGAATTTGGTTTTTGCAATAGTGAGATGTGTTCTATTCTTTATTTTTTTATTTATTTTTTCTTTTTTTTGAAATTGAGTGGAAGATGATGGGGCGAGATTGGAGAGGGGGTGGTGATGTGACGATGCTGATAGTGATGACGGTGGATCGGTGGTGGTTAGTTGGATCGAAGAACGGTGGCATTAAGCAACGGAAACGATGAATCGAAACTTGGCTTTGATACCAATTTGATAGAGATTAAGCAACTCTGTGCCTAATCGAGGGGTTCCTGAGCATCCCTGTGCTCAGGAGGACCGTTGAATGGCCCTGTGTCCAACCAACTAAGTATCCCTGTACTTAGTTTTAAGCAGCCCTGTGCTTAAGAAAATAGAAAAGAACTGAATTTTTATTCAATAGTATAATGATCTGCCTTTAGGCTTTGTTTACATTGGTATTTATAGAAAACAAACTAGAATCTTAAGTCAAAATAAACTCTTAAATGGATAATAACAAAGAAAGCTAATAAAATCAAACTCTATCCTAAAATAATCCTAACTAATTATATATTCTAAAATAATCCTACCTAATAATATATTCTAAAAGATAGATTTTACAACAATTCAAATTCCTAATAATTGTTCTAAATCTCCATCTTGATCCTTTCTCTTCTATCTCTATCAAGTATGAGCAAGCATAGAGGGTTTAGAAAGGGGCTTCACTACACCGGATTTAGAATGAGTGATCATAGGATGAATTGAGGAAACTGGAGCAGGTGGTGCGGCTGGGGGTGGAGATGGCTCACGAGTACGGACATCACTCATGATGGCATTGGATGTCGTCGGTGGAGTGCGCGAAGAGGGGGGGGGGGGGGCAACCGTGGTAGGCACACGGTTGACAGCAGGAGTGGGGTCCGGTCGGACGGCAGGTGGTGATGTCCCAACAAACGGAGACAAAGCGAGCGGTGATGAGAATACTTGTTGAAGACGATGCATTGTAAGCTATGAAATAGCCCCCAACTGAGCAAACCGAAAATCTGTTTCATCAAAGATGACATGTCTAGAAATGATCACTTTGTTAGTAGATAGATCAAGACATTTATAGCTCTTATGATTAAGCAGATATCCTAAGAAAACACACATGTTGGATCGAGGAGCAAGTTTATGCAGTGCAGTGGCACTTAAATTTGGATAACAAACACGTTCAAAAACCCGAAGATGATCATGTATAACCTTCTTTTGATAAAGGCATTGAAACGAGATCTTCTTCTTAATGGAAGTAGAGGGCAAGAGATTAGTAATGTGAGTAGCAACAAGCACAGCTTCAACCTAGTAGTCTAGAAGCATGCATGCCTGGAATAGAAGAGATCTCATCATATTTCCAATTGTTCTATGCATACGCTCCACTTTACCATTCTGTTGTGAGGTGGAGGACAAGAAATTCAACTTAGCATGCCTTGTCGTGCAAAAAGGCCTTTGAAATCGCGATTAGTGTATTCGGTTCCATTATCACACTAAAATTGCTTAATCTCAACACCAAATTGATTTAAGATAAGATTAAGAAACTGAACAAATAAATTGAACACCTCAGGTTTGGCATGCATAGGGTAAATCCACATATAATGAGAATAATCATCCAAAAGAAGCAAATAATACTTATAACCACTGAAACTCAAAACAAGAAATGTCCATACATCCGAATGAACAATATCAAATGGCTGAGAAGTACCCGACACTAATTTTTGAAAGGGTAATTGACTATGTTTGCCCAATTGACAAGCATGACAAAGACTGGGCTCTGAGGTAGAACCTGAACAGGAAATGAATTTGTGTTTGACTAATGCGGATAAGACCGGCGCCTGACATGACCAAGTCGATGATACCAGAGAGACTGTGTAATTTTAGAAGCAACTAATGTGTAGAGGATGTCTTAGGAACGAAGAAAAGGGGCCCCGAGCTAGCACAACGACTTATGAGGGACATCGTTTTAGCATTTTTAATGGAAAAACCACCCGAGTCAAATTCTAAAAGGCAGCAATTATCTTTACAGAATTGGCGAACATATATTAAATGGGTGGAAAGACCAGGGATATAAAGGACATTATGCAAATTGAAACGATCAACAGGTGTACTAAAAAAACCAGACTGGAGCTGTGGTCGGTCTCCTCCTAACGTGTCGAAACCATCTCAAGCGTTGCTCCCTCAATTTGTCCTCAATCGAGGCTACGCCCAACTTTCCTCTTATAGCGTCGTTTCTGACCCTATCTTTATTGGTATTGTAAAATCTTTTTTGTGTTGTATGATGTTTTATCCTTATTTAGAATCTTGTTCTTTGTTTTTGTTTGTGATGCCAATTTACATTTGTTGTCTACATGGTTCCTTATCTTAAGCCATAATTTGCTTATTGCAGTCGGCTGCAGGGATTATGCAAGCTTTATGTTAAGAACACTGGAACTGATGTCTCCTTCTACCTTTCCTCAAGGATATTCTAATATGAAGAGATACAGGAAAATTCGTGTTATCACCAGGAGTATATCAGGTTCCTTCAGTTACTTGTATGTTTTCTATCATAAACTAAGCGTTATTTCGAGTTGCCAATTTGCAGAGAGCATTAAGCTTATGGCGTGACTTTTCAGCATCTGCACAGCCTTTGACTGAGGAGTTGGTAAAGGAGAGGCCCATGGAGTTCCCAACAAGTGGGAACTCCATAAGGCGTAGGTTTCTTGAGTTTTATGCTTCCCGTGGTCATAAGGTTCTCCAAAGTGCATCGCTTGTTCCAGATGATCCAACGGTCCTCTTGACAATAGCAGGAATGCTACAGTTCAAACCTGTATTCCTTGGAAAGGTATTTACTGGATGTCAATTTATTAGCTTCTCTGTCATCTGGGTTCCCCGCATCCTCCAACAATTTTTTTTTTTTTAAATCATTAGTTAGGCACTCCGGTGCTCCTGTGTATTACCTTTTTAGCTTCTGATATGAGAATAAGCTGGATTTATGCCTGGTAGGTCGACAATATATGGATTTATGCCTGGTAGGTCGATGATAGAAGCTATCCGTCTTTTAAGGCAGTCGATAGAGTACTATAGAGATAGACAAAAGGACCTTCACATGGTTTTCATCGATTTGCAGAAGGCATATGATAGAGTGCCGAGAGAGGTCCTATGGAGGGTCTTGGAGGGCAAAGGCATCCCCCCATCCTATATCCGGGTCATTAAAGACATGTACGAAGACGCACTAACCAATGTGCGTACAGTAGAAGGGGAGACATACGCTTTCCCTATTACAGTTGGGGTACACCAAGGATCAGCTTTGAGTCCCTTTTTATTCATTCTGGTTATGGACGAGCTCACTAGGCACATCCAAGGGGACGTGCCTTGGTGCATGCTTTTCGTGGATGATATAGTTCTGATGGGGGAATCTAGAGAGGAGGTGAATGAGAAGCTGCTACTTTGGACAACAGCCTTGGAATTGAAGGGCTTAAGACTCAGTAGAACTAAGACCGAGTATATGGAACTCAAGTTTTGTACCTCTACCAAGCCAAGCATAGAAGAGGTCAAGATTGGATCGGAGTGCATGGCTTCAAATACTTGGGTTCCATGGTGCAACAAGATGGCGAAGTTGACGCAGATGTCAACAATCAGATTAAAATAGGTTGGCATAAATGGCGGATGGCTTCAGCGATACTATGCGATAGGAAGTTCTGTTAAAGTTAAAGGGAAAATATTATAAGACGGTAGTGATATTGGCCATGTCTTATGTGGTGGAGTGTTAGCCAATTAAACATCATCATACTCAGAAGTTGAAGGTGGCGGAGATGAGGACGTTGAAATGGATGTGTGGACACATAAGGAAGGATAAGATAAAAAATGACGTTATAAGAAGTAAATTGGGTGTGGCCCCAATCGAAGATAAGTTGAGGGAGCAAGGTTTGCGATGGTTTGGACATGTTAGGAGGAGACCGACCACTGCCCCGATTAGGAGATGTGAACAACTCCATAATTCAAACGGGAAGAGGGGGAGAGGCCGATCAAAGAAGAGTTGGATGGAGATAATTCTTCATGACTTCACCTACCTCAACCTAAATGAGGAGATGACCCTCAATAGAACTGAGTGGAGGGTCAGTACAGGTGTAGCTGATATAGCAGTTCAGGATCAAGGAGCACTTCTAAGCTAATACTAGTGCCCCGAGGTTTTAATGTATGCCTGTTTGATTATTCGCACTTTTGTAGTGTGTTGGCTGTTTATTGTTCTGTTCTGTTCTGTTCTATTTTTTTGTTGCCTTGTCGTTTTTATTGCCTCTTTGTTATTTCCTTTTTGCTGCTTTTACTTTCTATGTGCTTGTTATGTACTGTTGTTTTCATGCTCTTAAACTTAGTTGCTTCTATGTTTCTCGCTTTTATGCTTCTCAGGTTGGAGGTATTTGGACACAGCCTCCCTTTAGGGTAGCACCTTGAAGGGGTAAGGCTGCGTACATCCCACCCCTCCCAGACCTTGCTTATACGGGAGCTCTTGTGGCACTGGGTTTGTTGTTGTTGTTGTTGGAGAAGAGTTTTCTCCTTTGAATATTTGTACTATGATGCTTCTACCTTTTTTCTATTTTTTATTTTTTATTTTTTTGTCTCACCTGTTTTATATGTACTTTACGTTAAGATATTTCCAGCAAAGAGACCTTATTTCACGGAATAAGCAATTAATGGTAACTGAAACAGTTGTTTTGCCTTAACTGTCTCATCCTGACCAGGTTCCTAGGCAAGTTCCTCGAGCTACTACTGCGCAGAGATGCATACGTACTAATGATGTGGAGAATGTTGGTCGAACAGCTCGGCATCATACATTTTTTGAGATGCTCGGGAATTTCAGTTTTGGAGATTACTTCAAGAAAGAAGCAATTAAATGGGCATGGGAGCTTTCAACGGATGAGTATGTGTAAACCAACTTTTAAAATTTGTCATGTAGGTTCCACCAGCGAAATCCGTAAATTCTCAGCTAGAAATGAAGGAACGCTGGTTCCCGTACCTGCAAGTGCTAGTTCTTTGAAGTAATGGCTAGTAAGCTGAATAAAGGATGGAGCTACTACCTTTTCTCAAACTGGTTGATCATATCCTTGTACTTGTCTAATGCTGGTGCTGATCCTGTTCACTGTTAAATGGGGAAAAAAGTGGCATTGATGATTAATAGTTTCGTGCAGGTTTGGTTTACCAGCTGACAGGTTGTGGGTTAGCATTTATGAGAAGGACGATGAAGCCTTTGCAATATGGCGTGATGAGGTAAGCTAATGACATGGTAGTAGTTGGTGGATTGTTGATCTAGTTTAATTAATTATCACATCTGCTATCCCTTGCTGCTGTCACTTGGGGGCAAGGGGTGCCTTTCTATTGCTCTATTTGTGGATAATTTTTGTATATATAGCTTTTTGTTGGGTTTACTTTCTTTTTCCTTTCCGTCTTCCTCATTAAACTTCGGAATAATGTTGAAATGGATTCTAAGTAATGTGTATGTCTATGTCTTGCAGAGTTAGTCACACTCTTAACAGAATACAAAAATATATATGTCTACTCATGCAGCTGTTCCTCAGCGTGAATCCATGATCGACATCCCTCTCTCTCTGTCTCCGAAATTTCTGAAAACCTGAAATCGTATTTAGATTCTTAAATGGGTTATACAGAATCCAACAGTTAACTAGGTGCTTTTAGATTTCTTAGTAATATTTGAACACATGCCATCTTGCTGCTTTTTTTGTGGAACTGGTTGCTTCATAAATGTAAAAGGGATGCACTAATGTCATTGATTAGAATCTGATTTGTGAACTTTGTTTTGGATCAGGTTGGTGTTCCTGTGGAATGTATAATAAGGATGGGTGAAGATGACAACTTTTGGACCAGCGGAGTGACTGGTCCATGTGGTCCATGCTCTGAGATTTATTATGATTTTCATCCTGAGAGAGGTTATTCTGATGTTGTATGTACAACTTGTTTTTCATGATCTTATGCCTTTTATAGCTCTCTGTGCTGCATATGTTGATCATATCTTCATGAAGCCTTCTTGGTATACGGAGTTTTTCTCAATAATCATTCACTTTTAATTTTAGTGCATTCTGTCTATTCAATGTGCAGGATCTGAATGATGATTCTAGGTTTATAGAGTTCTATAATCTGGTATTCATGCAATACAACAAAAGAGAAGATGGTTCACTTGAACCCCTAAAACAGAAGAATATAGATACTGGTCTTGGCCTTGAGCGGATGGCTCGCATCCTTCAAAAGGTATCTGTCACTTCAACTCGAGATTTGGTGACATCTCCTCCTGTGGCATATGAGTAGTTTATTGACAGCATGTTTTGTAAGCCAAATAATTGCTTGTTCTTAGAGGATTTCTTGGTTGAAGGTTGGTCTCGATGTACTCACTGGTGCGGCTTACTTTCTTGCAGGTTGCGAATAATTATGAAACAGATTTGATTTACCCAATAATCGAGAAGGCCTCAGAAATGGCAAATGTTTCCTATCCCTCTGCTGATGATTCTACAAAGACCAAACTTAAAGTATATCTTACAATTATCTTTTGTTTTAGACGGATCTTAGATGCTCTTTTATGTGAATGCCTCAGTAATTTATTCAAATTCTTTTGTTCTCAGATCCTTGGCGATCATATGCGTGCAATCGTTTATCTCGTCTCAGATGGTGTTGTCCCTTCAAATATCAGAAGAGGTTATGTAGTTAGGCGACTAATTAGGAGGGCTGTTCGTACTAGCAGGTCGCTTGGCATAAAAGGAGAGGGCCAACAAGACCCGGATGTAGCCTTCTTACCTGCACTTGCAGAGAAAGTAATAGAACTAGGCTCTGAAATAGATCCAGATGTGAGGGGTAGGACATGGCGAATTCTTGAGGAACTGAAAAGAGAAGAACTACGATTTGTGCAGACTTTGGAAAGAGGGGAAAAGCTTCTTGATGAGATGCTAAATAAGGCATTATCAAGTGAGCAAATGAACGGATGCCAACCTTGTTTGTCTGGGAAAGATGCATTCCTTTTGTATGATACATATGGATTTCCTGTGGAGATAACAATGGAAGTAGCCGGAGAACGGGGAGTCCAGGTAGATATGGAGGAATTTGATATTGAAATGGAGAATCAAAGGTCTCAGTCCCAGGCTGCACATAATGCCGTCAAACTTTCCATTGAAAATGGTGCAGACCTAACCAAAAATATATCTGACACTGAGTTTCTTGGATACGAGACACTTTCTGCCAGGGCGGTGGTTGAAGGCCTCTTGGTAAATGGAAACTCTGTGACCCAAGCTGGTGAAGGAAGTGAAGTAGAAGTCTTGCTAAATAGAACCCCCTTTTACGCTGAATCAGGTGGCCAAATAGGAGATCATGGGTTTCTGTACGGCAGCAGTTCTCAGCAAAATGGTGTTGTGGAGGTCAAAGATGTCCAAAAAGTTTCAGATAACATATTTGTCCACAAGGGTACTATTAAAGAGGGTATATTAGAAGTGGGTCAGGAAGTGGAAGCTTCTGTGGATGCCGAGCTTAGGCAGAGGGCTAAGGTGCTGGATTAAGTATAATTGAAACTTTCTTAGATGGGTGAAACGTGATTTTGAATTGCGGTGTTATCTTTGAAGTATTTCAATTTCACAAAAAGCCGTGACTTAAGCAGAATTTTAACACAGATCTGGTTACATTACAATATGTGGTGACTTATAATCATTGTCTCTTCAATGGACTAAAATTGTAGTTTGTAGTTGTGTTGGCAGAAGTGGGGTGTTGCGATGCTATGTACAGGTGGGAGTTGTTGCGATCGTTTTTAACCCTTTTGTATGTGAAAAATTGAATGAGTAAGCCATACAAGCATAAAATTATATGCCTTTTTGTAGAAGTGGCCAGTGGGCCGGGCCGGTTCACCCAGGCCGGGCTCCGGCCTCCCCAAAAGAGGGGAGGCCCGAGCCCGAGCCTGGGCATGGGACTGGGACCTGGACAGGCCCGAGCCCGTCCGGGCCTGGGCCCAACACGTAGAAACCCCCCAAAATTAAGTTTTTCACTATGAGGGTGGGAGGATTCGAACCCCAAGCCTCCCGCGCGTTAAGCAAGTCCCCCACTATATGAGCTACAACCTTTTTGTGATATATTAGGGTAAAGAAAATATTAAATTATATATATCTCAAAAAAAGGGGGTTGACCATCCGGGCCTTATATAGTTTGTTTATAAAAAATATTTAAAAATATGAAATTAAATACAGAGGCAGTTGTATTAGGTATGAGTATGCCTTATATAGTTTGTTTATCCAATAAAAAAAACAAAATTGGAGCTCACATTGGTAATTGGTAAGACTTACATGTTAGAGGTATGGGGTTCGAATCCCACTAGTGTCATTTTTGTATCCAGTTTTCGTGATATTAAAAAAAAAAAAAATAATAAAAATTTGGGAGGAGGGGGAGAGCCGGGCCCGGGCTGGGCTGGCTGGTTTACCTTGAGGCCCGGGCCCGGCCCAGCCTAGCCCGCGGCCACCTCTACTTTTTTGATAGTATTTTTCGTGTAAATACGTATATATATATATGTTTTAATAAATAAAATCCAGTTTAGATGCACTGTTAAGATCATTACAAAAGCTCCGTACCATGATGTCCAATTGCATAATGGCTAGCCGAACTTCCATTATGTAACAACATTTCTTTGATTCCGTGGTTTGTTCTACCTACTTTGTTTGACCACTTCTATTGCTGCATGTCATCTTCTATCTTCACAATATTTATCTTGTTTAAGTCCTGATATGGTGCTGTTATTACAGGTTCATCATACTGCAACTCATTTGCTACAAGCTGCACTTAAGAAGGTTATAGGCCAGGAGACATCACAAGCTGGTTCTTTGGTGGCATTTGACCGTCTTAGATTTGATTTCAACTTCCATAGACCACTTTCAGACAGTGAGATACTTGAAGTTGAAACACTTATCAATACATGGATTGGGGAGGCTGCGCTCCTTCAGACAAAAGTGATGCCATTAGCTGATGCAAAAAGAGCTGGAGCTATTGCAATGTTTGGAGAAAAATATGGAGAACAGGTTTGAGTTTTTGGTGACAGTGAAAACAAATACATTTCAACCTTCTTGTGCTGTCTTGAAATACCATTATATCCTGAGGAAATGTTCCCTACGATTGTAGGCTTATCTATCCGGGTGGCCATAGTTTTACACAGTTAATAAGTTCTGAGATCTTTTTTGTGATAATTCCGACATTTCAGAGCCTTCATTTTGAAATCTGAATGAAACATTTGTGCAAAAGGCGCTCCCTATTATTTTATTGGCGATGTGATAGATAAATTTATATTCATGGAACTGCCCTTGTGAAATGCATCTAGTCAATAAAATATGGTAAGCATGTAAAGTGAGATCCAATATTATGAAATTAGGTGAAGGTTCACGACCAAACTCGTGGATATTGGCTTTGAAGTTTGAACTGCTGTAAGAAAGCCCAATAGAGGGCATAATTGCTCAAGCTGCTGCTCAAAATGGAAAATGTCTAATTCTAAATTACTTTTGCATTCTCTAGGAGGTAAATGAAGTTAGTTTTGTCACAAAGCAAAGAATTTAATATGAACTAATTGCTCACTATATTCTTGGGCTTTCCAAGTCAAGATAGTTTGTCCTTACTGAAACCCAACTCATGATCTCATCACTTCCTTTGACTTGTACTTCAGGTGCGTGTCGTAGAGGTTCCAGGTGTATCCATGGAACTGTGTGGTGGCACCCATGTCAGCAACACATCCGAGATACGTGGCTTCAAAATAATCTCAGAACAGGCAGTTGCATCTGGAATTAGACGTATCGAAGCCATCGCTGGTGAAGCCTTCATCGATTATGTCATTACTAGGGATAATTACATGAAAACCCTTTGCTCCACCCTCAAAGTATGTTCTCTGAACCAAATAATTTCACAACTTGATTTATAACTTTAAACATTCTCCTAGTGCATCTACTTGTGAAAATGTGTCATTCAAAATGCCCTAGATCTCTGAAGGTGTTGACACCATTATATTACAATGTGTGATCTGCTTGCTTAAGCAGCTCTTTGAAATTAGAAAAATGCTGACTGGATTAATTAGTTTGTCAAGTACTCTGTGACTGACAAGTCAGATGGTTCTGCCTATGGCATCCTTCATGAATTCATGAGTATCATTTGCTCGTACCACCAATTAGGTATTGTTTCACTAGTGAAACACTACCAAGGTCAAGCCCCTATGGCAAGAGGTTCAAATCCTCCTCTCAATCATGCTTAGTTACCAAAAAATGAAAAACCATCTGCTGTTACCAGTAAACATCTATTGAGAAATCAGAAGGTCATTTTTCATATATGATGAAATCTGTGTAGTAGTTATGACCAAGACATTCAGTATGATTGTGCTAATCGCATCTACCTGGCAAACTTTTTGCTATGTACATCTAATTTAGCCTGTAATGTTCACTTATAAGTGTAATTTTCTGAAGGTGAAAGCTGAAGACGTGACATTGAGAGTAGAAAACCTATTAGAAGAGTTGCGATTGGCAAGAAATGAAGTGTCATCTGCACGAGCCAAGGCAGCTGTATACAAAGCATCAACCATCACTGACAAAGCTATTCATTTGGGCACCTTGAACAAGATCAGGTACCTTTCTGAATCCATGCAGGTATAGAACTATTTATGACTTCTTCCAAACAACCTAAGCTTCTTTGACATGGTATCTTGCCTCTCTGACCTCTTGGTCTTGACATCAAATTCCAAGAACTTCCACTCTTTATATTGGACTAATTTTTAATGCGAGTTATGAGCTGGGTCCATGGAATCAAATGCAATTCTCAATCTTCTTGTGTTGTCATGGGAGTGATTTGCGTGGATGTTTAACGGGTCAAAACAATTATGTTGGGACACAGAAGTTGATCTTAAAAGTTTGGATGAAATGCGAAACAAGAGCTAATTTTAATACCCTTTAATAGTTTCGAAAAGCTAGACACAGTTATAAGTATGTTTTAATTAATAAAATGCCTTACATATGTGTCATAGCGGCAATAATAGAGGTGCCGTCATGTAAGAGCTTGCTTAAAATATCGTTATGTACCTTTATTTAATTCTACAGATCGGCCTTCTCACTCTCGCTTTAAGCCGAATGACATTCGCATAAGGGCATCTTCGAATGTACAACCATTAATGAGCATCTGACAACTTAAGCTTTTAGAGTACTTGGTCCTTATTATTACTATAATATACAGGCTTTGAAACTTTTACGAGATTGTCTTTTTTCTCCTTTCGTTTTCCTGGACATCATCACAGGGTAATCGTCGATTGTATGGATGACATAGATGCTGATTCACTGAAGAGCGCCGCTGAATATCTGATTGAGACGCTTCAAGATCCAGCAGCTGTTGTTCTTGGCTCCTGTCCAAGTGAAGGGAAGGTTAGTCTAGTAGCTGCATTTACACCAGGAGTCGTCAATTTGGGAGTTCATGCAGGAAAGTTCATAGGACCTTTTGCTAAACTCTGTGGTGGAGGTGGCGGTGGCAAGCCTAATTTTGCACAGGCTGGTGGGAAAAAGCCTGAAAATTTATCAAGTGCCATCGGCAAAGCTCGTGACGAACTTATCTCCATTCTATCTGAGAAAGCAGGCTGAAAAAATTTATTGTCATGCAAGGGTACTTAATAATGCAATCTTAACAGGTAAAGACACACTTCCGTGAAAAATGCCCTATGTTTGCAATTTAAGGAGGTTGTTTGTTTACGAGGAAGTAACACAAAAATTTGGAATTCCTAGAAAGTAGGTATTTACCCTTACTTGGTAAGTTATTTCCTGGGCAACAAAGCAATTGGAACTTCTAAGGAATTTCTACTTCCCGTGTTCTAATTCCTAGGAGGTTCTTAATTGAATTTACACAGGAAGTAAGTAAGTTCTAATTCATGGGAAGTTCTATTTCTTATCCCGACAACCAAACACAAATACCTACTTCCTAAGATTTGACACAGGAATTAAATTCCTGAGAAATATAACTTTCCACAGAAATTTAATTCTTGTGTTAACCAAAAAAGGCCTGTATCCAATTGGGTATCCATTACTGAAAGTAGTAGGGACTAGCTTCTATCGTTAACTAACTGTTCTCCTCAAATAAATGATTTCTTGTCATGTGTATTGAGTACATGATTGGGTATCTAGCGAATTTACCAATAAAAGCAATTTTGTGGTGGCTTGTGATTTATCTGGAAAGGACGACTTGTTTCAAGCTCGAGCCAATTCGAGTTGGCTTGTTTGCCAAATCAAGGTCGACCCAAGGCCTCGTAAATTAAGCTTGAGTAAGTCAATCCCAAGCTAAATTATGAGGCTAAAGTTGCTTAGGAGCCTAGTTTGAGATTTAATGAGTTGAGTTCAAGCTTATATGAATCTAAACAAGCCCATTTTCAAGTCTAAGAAAATCCGCAAGCTTGAAGAAGTTTTGACCCTAGCCTTACGCCTTATAAACTTAGGTTTGACTCAGCTCATTTGCATTACTCAAGCTTCAATATCTCTTTGTATTTAACTGTGACTATGATGATCTCTCTCCAATTTATTTCGCATTTTTTTTGGTATGTCACAGGCTGGAATGTTTTTCTATCTCCAATGCTTTCTTCAGGTTTGTCGATGCAGAGCAAATTGATCCAAATCAATTGTACTAGTGTCGCTGCTGGTGATGGTCTTGTACATAGTTGCTATGAAAATTGGAAAGGAAATGCTACAATTAGCTACTACCATTACTTTATGTATATTTGGTCCTCATTTCTCTATTTATTACTATTTGTCTAGGGAAAGGGGGAACACATGAATTCTGGAAATATTGACTATGCAAATCTGAAGTTGGAAAAGGATAAATAAATGTGTCGTTTTATTTTTTGGTAAAAATAATTTAGTATTTAAAACTTCGTTTTTATGTGTAGCTTTGTAAATAGCTTTGATTGCATCCCTTTGTAAGAAGTTAGTATTCAGTATATTTGAGATTTGGACTCAAATGCATGGTATAAGGCTTTTGGAGTAGTACTTTGAGTTAACAAAATGATACAAGTTATAAGATGGTATGGAAAATTATGGAACCTCTATAGTGTTTGTCCTACATGGGAAAAAGAGTTGAGGATTTTCCACTCTATATGGGAGTCTTTTTAGGCACTTTGAATTAAGGTAAGAGTGCATTCTGTGTTCGGGCAAGGGTGTGGGTATCCATTTTTTCTAACCGTTTAACCCTTTTGCCTTTGAGAAAATAGATTCATGAACACATTAATTGTGGAGCTCTCCAAGAACATTGTTGCTGACCTAGCTTGTGCTTCTCCCAAGTTCTCCATTACTGCTATTGATGTTCCCATGCTCATGTCTGTTGGAGGTGACTGTTGGGAGTAAGGCACCTATTTCCAATACTCATCTTGCTCACTATATAAACCCCTAAAAGGATTAGTTCTAAGCATCCCAAAATCTCACAGCAATTCTATCTTCTCTATTCTCTCCTCTTTCTTCTCTCTCGCAAAAAACTTCTTAGGGCAAAGTTCTTAGGCACTCCTAAATGCGTGCATGTTAATAGTCGAATTGCGTTAATCCTGGAGGACGGTCGCTGATAATACTATGTGCACCAGAGTAGTGGTGAAATCATCTTTTAGAACATTGGTTCTTACCACGACGTTGTATCTTCGGTTTTGTAAGGTTTTTCTAATTAATCATTTGGTTTGCTGTGTTTAAATATTCACCTTTCTATTGACAATCAGAGCGACGATTTACATGTATTTAAAAATGGCAACCAAACTACCTTTTCTTGACATGTTTAAGGTTGAACCTCTAAACGGAAAAAATTACAAGAGGTGGTATTAGAAACTACTTTTCTATTTAGAGCAAATTAATAGGGATTGCATTTTATGCGAGAAAAAGATACCCGAAGATGAAAATGAAAAAAATTGTGTACAAGGAAAAAATTATTTCAGATAATAGAACTTGTATGGTTAACTTGCTACAATACATGAGTGACGAGCTTTTTAACATATATTTAAAATTGGAACCCGCGAAAGAAATATGAGATTCTCTTCAGAAAAAATATTGGGGTAATGACGCAAGAACTAGGAAATATGAGGTTGGTAAATAACTAGATTTCAAATTCGTGGATGACAAACTAATAATCGATCAAGTTCATAAATATGAAAAACACAGCCATTACTCTTCTATTAGAAGGCCTAAAAATTTGCCAAATTACTGAAGCCTATATCCTGATTGAGAAGTTTCCACCTTCTTGGAAGGGTTATGGAAATTAACTCATGCATAAGGAAAAAGAATTTGACTTTAGAGGAGCTAGTGGGACACTTGAAAATTGAGGAGGAAAACAGACTCAAGGATAAGGGACACTCATACTCCGACTTTTCTAAGGCTGACAATGTCGAAGATAGGATTGCTGCATTTGATAGGTTTAAGAATAAAGGAAAAATGCATCATTCCAATCTTAAGCCCGGGGAAAAAATTCAGAAGCCAATCAACAAATTCCAAGGAGAATGGTACCATTGCAGAAAATGAGGACACATGGCGAAAGATTGCAGAATTAATAAGAACCAGCCTGAAGATTCCAAGAACAAAGCCCACCTTGTAGAGACTGAGAACATTTTCGCTATAGTTTCAGAAGTGAATCTGGTCAACAACATGTCCGAATGGATAGTGGACACCTGAGCTTCCAGGCACATCTACGCTAACTGAAGCATGTTTTAGGAATACCAGAAAGTGACCGATGGGGAGGTAGTCTACATGGATAGTTCTACAGCAACACCGAACCTCGAAAAAGGGAAGATCTCTCTACAACTCACTTCAGAAAAATTCTTTATTTTAACAAATGTTTCTGCATGTGTCTGAGATGCGTAGGAATTTGATACGGTGTAGTCTCTTGATTAAAACTTGCTTAAAGCTAGCCTTTGACTTTGAATACTTGTCCTAACTAGGAACGAGAAATTTGTGGAAAAGGGTTTTTGTAAAGGGGGATTGTTTATTCTCAATGCTGCTTGCATGAATAACAATGCTAGTACTTCTTTCTGTTTACCTTGTTGAGTCTCTTGAACTATAACTTGCTCACTTAGGACACGTAAATGTACAGTCTATTAAACAACTTAAAAAAATGAATATGATTCCTAATTTTAGTAATCCCAACTTTACTAAATGTGAAGTATGCATACAGGCTAAACATGTTAAAAAGCCATTTAAATTGGTAGATAGACAATCTGAACTTCTTGAGCTAGTTCATAGTGACTTATGAGACTTTAAAAACCAGATGAGTAAAGGTGAAAAAAAGATATTACATAATATTTGTGGATGATTACTTCAGATACACGATAATATATCTCCTGAGCACTAACGATGAGGCAGAAAAAATGTTCTTAAAGTACAAAGTTGAAGTTGAAAATCACCTAGGAAGAAAATAAAGAGGTTTAGGTCCGATAAAGGAGGTGAATACTACCCAGCTCCACTTAAATAATGCTGTGAAGAAAATGGAATAATACATGAATGAACTGCTCCCTATAGTCCTAAATCTAATGGTATCTCTGAAAAGAAAAATAGAACCTTAAAGAACATGATGAATGCTATACTTATTAGTTCTAAAATACCTGATAACATATGTGGGGAGGCAATGTTGTCTGCTTGTCATGTACTAAAAAAAGCTCCTCATAAAAAATTGGATAAAACCCTTTACGAACTGTGGAAAGTTCATACCCCTAATCTAAAATACCTGAAAATGTGGGGATGTTTGGCAAAGGTCGGATTACTTGACTTTAAACGAAACAAAATAGGGCCTAAGACTTTTGATTCAATTGTCATCAAATATGCTTGTCACAGTGTTGCTTGTTGCTTTCTAATCAAAGGATCTAATAATTCATATACATGTGGTGGCATTGTTGAATGTAGAGATGTTGAATCTTGGAACATATATTTCCCTTAAAGTCTAATGACGCACAACCCATTAATTTGCCTTCTCACACAGTGATTGCTTAATGATCACACTTGCAATAATAATATCAACACTCCTAAAATATGAAGTAAAAGAGCTAGAAAAGAAACCAGCTTCAGACCTATTTTATTACTACTTTCCTGACGGAAGAAAATTTGATAAATGAAGAAACCGTAAGCGTCTAAATATTAGAAGAAGATCCCAAAACCTATGAAGAGCCCATGAATTCGGTTGATTCGACTTTTTGGAAAGAGGTCATAAGCAATAAACTAGAATCAATTCTAAACGACCATACATAGGAATTGGTAAATCTTCCTTAAGGATGTACAATAATTGGTTGTAAGTGGGTATTTAAAAGTAAAATGAAGGCTGATGGATCAATAGATAAGTTTAAGGCAAAGTTAGTAGCCAATGGTTATACCCAGAAAAAGGGTTTTAATTATTTTGACACTTATTCACATGTCACTAAAATTACCACAATTAGAACTTTGTTTGCTATAGCATCTAATCATAACTTAGTTGTGCATCAAATGGACGTTAACGACATTTTTGAATTGTGACCTAGACGAAGAAATTTACATGGAACAACCCGAGGGTTTCGTTGTCCCTGGTAACGAAAAGAAAGTCTGTAAACTTATGAAATCTATATACGGTCTTAAACAAGCACCAAAACAATGGCATGAGAAACTAAGTAGCATGCTAATTGCTAATAACTTCTATGTAAATGATTGTGACTTATGTGTGTACTCTAAGTCCAATTCAAATGGATGCTTTATTATCTGTTTGTATGTTGATGATATGCTGATCTTTGTCACGAACTTGAATGTTGTCAATGTTAGGAATGGTGTCCTAAAATCCAGATTTATCATGTTAATATTATTTTATTAAAGAATAAAATTGAAGTTCCAATCGTCTCCTTATTAAATTTGTGTAAACGAGCATTTATACTGCAGGTGATTTTCTTTTTGGAAACATCCATGAGATGAGTGTAGTCCTCAGACGACAATTTATATGTTTGTTCTAAGTGGTTTATGAGATTAATCCATAGATAAACTTGGAACAAATGTTATGAATTGTCATTTGAAAGACTCGTAGTCAAAAACAAGTTTCGACCACTTGTATGCTAAGACTATAATGTGACACTTTAGATGACTTGTCTTGGTCATATGGATGGTGATCCAAAAGGGTTAGGATGGTGTGTTTGATAAGATTGATACACTGAGTAGGACCATGTAAGTTGCTTGTTTCTAGATTACTGTTAGAGATGAGTGATTCATATTGTATTGTTTGAACAACAACTCTAAATCTTGAGAGTATTCTGGACTTGTGAATAGAGCGTTAGTTACTTTGGTATATTATAAGTAAGGTTTAAATGCATGACTAAATTCCTACGTACATTAGGTAGCGGTGTGAAGTGTGACAAGGATTAGGTATTCAATAGAGAATCTACAGTCTCTTATGAGATACAAATGTCCTCTTAGTTGATTCGCAAATATTTGAATAGTTAGGAAACTTTGGCCAAAGTATTCCAAGTGTTTGACATTTGGAATTTATACTGTGAATATGTTTAAGTATAAATGAATTATTCGCTGAATGGCAAGTCAGTAACTAATGGAGAAGCTGTGATAAGGATAATGGTAGTAGTTATATTTATCCTATATCATGGACATTTAGTGGAGAGGTTGTTGTTACCAATACAGTCTATTAGGAAAATATTGAATAAATGATTTAAGTCTGGTGTGCAGTGAGATTATTCAGTGGAATTAAGTTTCATTAAATGGTAATTAAATTTTATGAAATAATTAATTTAACCCATTTGGAGCTAGATTTAAATTGTCACTAAGGTCCCTACGCAAGCCTCTGTATTTATTGCCATCGAAAAAATACTAAAGAATTCATGAGATGAATTATTTATCCATAAGATGGGTAAATTAATTTTTTCTAGCATTATTCATAAGATGAATACAAAATAAAAATTATAAAATAAAATAATTTTGGAAAATTAAAATTTATAAGGTGAATTTTTACATGTGGAAAACAAAGTAAAAAAAAAAAAAAAAAATTAAGTTTAACCCAGTGTCAATACGAGTATTCGCGGATGGGCGAGATCCGCGTGCCCAGTATCGGCCAATCAGGACTCGACGAGTGGCACGCGATGGCAGGCCAAGGACGCGGCTGACACAATCCCGAGGATGGTGACTTGAGCCAGGATGGAACTCGGTTGAGGTTGGATAGATTTTTGAGAGTTGGGATCAGAAAAAAATAGGTGAATTAGAGTTAAGATAAGAAGAGAACTAGAAATAGAGTATTAGAGGAAGAAGAAGATAGAGAGAGAGAGAGACGGTTTTGATAGAAAGAAGATTTTTTTCATTCATTCATAATTTTCTTCATAACAATACATTACATTAGTTCATAATTATAATGCTAGTCTAGCATTTACTACTAAGCTTGGTACATTGTACTAACTTAATGCTTGACCCTTGCCCAAGACACGTGTGGAAGAAAACAAGAAAAGAGGCGGGAAAACATTTCATTTTCCTAAGATATTTTCTAAGTAATTTTCTAAAAGACTTCATGGAATTGGCCCAAGAAAAACCGGTGCAAAGATGGGCCAGGCCAGCGCAGTGCACTGGGCCGTGCGCATGACATGTGGGTGCGGGCCTGGGATGGGCCACGGCAAGGGCCTTGACAAGGCCATGACAAGGATTGGGCCGGGCCTAGGACAAGGCTATGACATCCCATGAGTTCTCCTATTAGTTATTTTTTTCATATAAGGCTTAAACTTAAGTCATAAAAATTATAAAATACTAATAGGCATCTTGGTGTATTGTCATGACAAGGTCACGGTCTAGGATCGTGACAATTCCGTCCTCTTGAAAGGATCCTTGAACTCAAGGATCAAAGTCCGGAAATTTTCCCCAAATAAAGGACAAGTCTTCCCACGTTTCCCTTTCCTCAGTGTCGTTGGTCCAGTGCACCCGGATCTTGTGTACCCTTCTTCCTTCGCGCTTGTCCTAATGCCGCTCTAGGACTCTTGTGGGCTCAAAGGTAGCATTCTCTTTGGTCTTGGTCTTCTTAAGTTGCTTCATTATTCGCCTGACCTTCTTCTTGACAGTCTTGACTATCCCCTTGTGAGTCGACGAGTGCAAGGTGGCCTTCCCTTTCTGTCCTTATAGTGTGATTTCCTTGCCTTCCTTGTGACAGGTGAGCCTTAATGTAGCAAAGTCGAAGGTGATCGGTCCATACTTCTGAAGCCACTCCACCCCAAGCACTATGCCATGTCCCTTCAAGTTCAGTGCCTGAAGGTTGTCAAGGAACATTTCCCCCTGTGCCTTCCACTCAACTCTGGGGCAACGCAAGTAGCTCATCAAGGCTTCCCCATTGGCCACAGTCACGGTCATAGCTGCGGTAGGTAATGTTGATAGCTTGAGTTCCTTGACTAAGTGGTCGTCAATGAAGCCATGTGTGCTTCCGCTGTCCACAAGGATCGTTATGGGCTTCCTTTGGATGCTCCCTTTAATTCTGAAAGTGTTGTGCGTGACCTTCCCCTCCAAGGCGCACAACGAGACCTCCATGTCCTCTTCTTCTTCATTGGTTTCCTCCTCTTGGTTCGGTTCTTGCTCCCGCGTTCCCTTAACTCCCTTCTTGCTATTGAGTTGTTTGACTTTGCACACATGTCTGGGAAAGTATCTCTCCTAACACTAGTAGCACTTGCTGTAGTCATGCGCGGGCTGTGATGAACCGGTTGACACGGTTGGCCCCCCTTTGGACACAAGTGGCTTGGCAATGGAGCTAGATGAGGGCTGCGGCTGCTGCGCCTTGCTTGGCGTGCTAGACTTGGTCACAGTGTCGTCCTTGGGGGCCTGGATAGACCTCGGTGCTGGCTGCATGGTGACCGTTAGCTCCTCCACCGCAATCTCTTGTAGTTTGGCTTGCTCAAAAGCTGTGCTTAAGTCCGATGGTTTCCCGGCCTTAACCATAGCTCTTAGGGCTGGCTTAAGCCCACTAATGAAGCTCGAAATGAAGTAGGTCTCACTCAATGTCAGGTGATACATTATCATCTAAGCCCACTAATGAAGCTTGAAATGAAGTAGGTCTCACTCAATGTCAGGTGATACATTATCATCCAACTCCTTAGCTCCTCGAAGCGAATGACATATTCTTCAACTGTCCCCTCTTGTGTCATCTTGCTAAATTCTTCCACCACATCATGAAGGGAGCGGTCTCCGAATCTTTTGCAAATTTCGTCCAAAAAGAATTGCCAAGACATGTGTGGATGCTTTAGTTCCAAGGCATGGAACCATACATCCCCGTAATCATGAAGATGGCTTAAGGCATATTCCACCCACTCCTCGGTTGGAATTTGGTTCCACCGAAAATATTTGAGACATTTTCTGATCCAAACTCTTGGATTGGTCCCTTCGAATATCGGTAGCTCCATCGTTAGGTTGTGACGGCTTGTCCATGAACGGTTGCCCCCATTGTTGCGGCTGTTCTACCCCTCCTCATGGACTTGGGTTTGGCTTTGGATTTCTTGTGGCCCATGCGGTGGTGGTGTCAAAATTCCCGGTCTTCCCAACTGAACATAGTTCCTTGTGCCCCCGGCTTCTTTTGGTGTAGCATTACCCAGTATGGTCTCCGGCACAACCTCCGCCCTTTTTTCTTGACCTATCACTAGCCACTTTACGTCAGCTGCGATGGAGTCCACCACAAGCACGAGCTTGTCAACTCTAGTTTGGTTTGCTGTGATGGAGGATCGGAAGTCCTCATGGATTCGGTCATAGTCTTCTCGGTCCTTAGCCCTATCATGTTGCCAAGCGTGAGCCATGATGTCGAAGCATTTCTCGATGGCTGAGAGCCTCGATTGAGTTCCGTTGGTGTCTTCGGATGAGGAGGACATTGTTAACGCAACTCAGTAACTTCTTGTTATGGCCAGCTTCAAGGACTCTGATTTGTTTCAGATATTTTTTTTGAATCGGTATTTTAGGCTTCTCGTTATGAATTTTGCAGTGGAAAATATATTTTTATTTTTTTGATAAAACTAGCCTCCGATTGAAAGTTAGCTGTAATACCACTTTGTCACAATCCCGAGGATGGTGACTTGAGCCCGGATGGAACTCGGTTGAGGTTGGATAGATTTTAGAGAGTTGGGATGAGAAAAAAAGAAGTTGAATTAGAATTAGGATAAGAAGAGAACTAGAAATAGAGTATTAGAGGAAGAAGAAGATAGATAGAGAGAGACGGTTTTGAGAGACAGATAGATTTTTTCATTCATTCATAATTTTCTTCATAACAATACATTACATTAGCTCATATTTATAATCCTATTCTTGCATTTACTACTAAGCTTGGTACATTGTACTAACTTAATGCTTGACCCTCGCCCAAGACACGTGTGGAAAAAAACAAGAAAAGAGGGGGGAAAACACTTCATCTTCCTAAGATATTTTCTAAGTAATTTTCTAGACGACTTCATGGAATTGGGCCAAGAAAAACCAGTGCAAAGATGGGCCAGGCCAGCGCAACTGGGCTGTGCGCATGACATGCGGATGCGGGCCTGGGATGGGCCACGGCAAGGGCCTTGACAAGGGGCTTGACAAGGCCATGACATGGATTGGGCCGGGCCTAGGACAAGGCTATGACATCCCATGAGTTCTCCTATTACTTAGTTATTTTTTTCATATAAGGCTTAAACTTAAGTCATAAAAATTATAAAATACTAATATGTGTCTTGGTGTGTTGTTCTTTGATTGCGTAAGAAACGCATCATTTTGGCTCGTTATCTTGTAAAACGCTACGTTTTGGGTCTTTTATTCACGTCCCACATTGAAAGAATCAGCTTTTTCTGCTCCGGTATACTACTATAAATAGAGGTACCTATTCCAAAGGTTTGACATTCAATTGAAATAAAATATTTTGGGTTTCTAGAATTGTTTTCGAGACCTAATTGGAGAGAAAAACTTTCGTTAAAATTTTTCTTTCCTAATTTAATATTTTTTAGCCCACTCTTCGTGCAGCTGGAGGTCGCTGCTTAGAAGATCGCCGGGTCTTGATTTTGAAGATTATTATTATTTTCTGGTTTTCTTTATTTGAAGCAAATTCAGGTATGTTTTCTTTGTTTATTCTTTTAGTTTTCGCTTTTTTATTTATTTACAGCATTTGTTATTATGCCAGTTTAAGTTTATACATTATTATGAATGTATTAGAGTAAAAGGCCTATAGATTTAAATTAAGAATTTAGATCTGTAGATTTAAATTAAGAATTTAGATCTGTAGATTTAAACTAAGAATTTAAATGTATAGATTTAAAATTAAGAATTTTAAATCAACCCTAGGTTTAGAATTATGAATTCTAAACCCCTTCCGCTGCGTAAATTTTATAAAATTAGGGAGAATTTTTGAAATTCGTCCCAACAACCAGTATTAGAGTAAAGGGATTTATAGAGATACCCCTATTCTCAGGAGCTCTAGCACGTGAGGCATCACAAGCGTGACTCTCCGACTGGGGGCTTAGGTAGAGAGAAGAGTATTCTTCTCTAAGTGCTCTAATATGTTCCTTTGTTGTGACCACAGTTGAGAATTGTGAACTCAATAGTCGGCATAAGAGTTATACTTTTTCCCAAAAATTGGTACCAGAGGCTGTCTCTGACTACATTCATAATATATATATATAAATAGGTATAATAAGATCGAAATAAATGAATTTACGATTTAATAAAATAGAAATTTTATTAAGAAGAAAAGTTTGTTTAATTGGACGTTTATAATAATCCATGGTTCGATTTAAATTGTTTAAATCAATAAGGAATTAATAGTTAATTCATATGATTGTTTAAATTAATGATTTAAATTGTTTAAATCGTTTAAGAATTAATAGCAAATTAGATTATTTATGGTATCATTTTAAATTATTTAAATCCTAAAAATTAATCATTAATTCAGATCTATCAATCTATAAACTAGCAATTATGAGTTTTATATAATGAGATTATACATATTTGATTTGCGAAATAGGATAAAATTGATCTAATAAGATTAGATTCAATTAATTTTTAAATTAATTATTATTTTTTTTAAAAAATTATCAGCAGACGCTGACGCCATCATGACATCATCGCCTACTGAGCTGACATAAGCAATTATTAAAAAAAATTGTTTTCACTTATTGTTTTACACAATAATTAAATTAATTATTTTATTAATTAATTTCTTTTTAGAATGAGATTCTAAATTAAATTATGAGATAATCTAAGTTGTGAATTTGTATTATTTTAAATAAAAGTTAATTAAAAATTTTTTTTAGAATAAGACTCTAAAATATACTATGAGATAGTCTAAGTTAATATTATTTTCAACATAAAAATTAATTTAATTTTGGAATAAAATCCTAAAATAGACTATGAGATAGTGTAAGCTTATTTAATTTTTGAAATAAGATTCTAAAGTTAGACTATGAGATAGTCTAAACTCTAGATCGCTACTGATTTCAAATAAAATTAATTTAATCTTAGAATTAGATTTTAAAAATAGATTATGAGATAGTCTAAATTTTGGTATTGTTTTAAATATAAAAATTAAATTAAATTAATTTATATTTATTTATTTAGTTTTAAAATGAGATTCTAAAGAATAGGTTATGAGACGATCTATGGTACCTGTTTTTTTAAAAAAAGGAAAAATTATTTAATTAATTTTATTAAATAAATTTAGAATTAGATTCTAAAGCGAACTAATGTTGTAAAACGATAATATTTTTAGTTAATTAATTAATTAATTATGGCTATTTTTAGAATGTGATTCTAAAGGGGGATTATTGGATAATCCAAGTTGTAAATGCTAGTTAATTAAAAATCACTAGTTTATAAAAATTAAGTGGGGGCGAGGTTTCAATTGTTGTAACCTTAAAGTCTCCATTACCGGTCTAGCAGTATAGTAGATCGATAGACCTCCCTGCGGAGGATGTCGATTTGCGGATTACAGGGTTAGACTTCTATCAGAAACCAAAGTGCAAAGAAGCGATACGACCACGCTACCGTGGAGCATTACGTGTATTTGTATGGAGGTTTAGGTAATGGTTTACACTTGACAAGCGTAAAGCATTAGCCTCCCTGAGGAGCTCTGTTGTATTATGTTAGAGACTAAGGTCAAGTGGTAAGTTAATCATATTTAGTAAGAGTTACAAGAAAATAGGTTAATTGAGAATAGTTCTCACCCAAACTAGCTTCGTGCGACCCCGCTGCCGAGGAGTAAGGAGTGGTGTGTTTGGGTCATCATTGTATGCATGATAATACAGTTTGGTGGATATCTGATTTATTTTGAATGCTAAATTGAAAGAATAAATATCACTGTATTATACATGACTCTTGTTAGACAGTTACACGAATGTTTGCATTTATAGTATTTTGAAATGGGTATGACTGGTGAAATTCATTTATTACTAATGCATAATGAATTCAATAGACCAAATTACTTTGTCTAGAAAAACCAAGTTGGACTTAGTTATTACTCACAAGGGGCCTATTAAAAAGACAGGAAAGGGCAAGGTTGCTAGTGTAACAATGAAGTCCCTAGAGAAGTCGGCAAGAGGAAAGTGTTTTTTTTGCAAGAAAAATTGGCCACTTGATGAAAAATTGCACTAAGTACTTAGCTTCCCCTCTTAGAAAGACTATTAAGCCATCTGGTGAAGATATGTTAATATCTCACTTAGTTGAGCCATGCATAGTTGAGAGTCCATCAAGTTCTTGGTGTGTGGACCTAGATTTAACTGACCATGTCTGTAGTATGTTATAGGGGCTCAGGCTAACGAAAAGGCTGCATGATGGGGAGCTGTACCTGATGGTCAGGGACAGTACAAGAGTAGTGGTTTTAAGTGTAGGAGATGTTGGCTTAGTCTTTAGTGCTAGAGTTTTTGATTTTAACAGATTGTTTATTTGTAGCTACTCTGTATAGGTATTTGATTTCTGTATCTTGTTTTATGAATAATTGTTATTAAGTTGATTTTGATTATGAATCTTTTAATACAAGAAATAAATTTGCAAAATATACATGTATAAATGGTTTATTCATGTTATTTATTGATCAAAACTCTCGTATTTGTTTTAAAAGAATCTAACACAAGCTCACTGGTTCGATCTCCTAAAAGAAAACACCATGAAAGGGATATTGCCTATACATGGCACCAACGTTTAGGTCACACTAATTCGAACATGATCTAAAGACTGGTAGAAGATGGACTAATAGAAGCTTTGGACTTGAGGTCATCACTAGTTTGCAAATTCTGCATGGAACGAAAGGTGACCAAGTCTGTCTGTAAGAGTAAAGGCAACAAGGTTGGTGATCTGCTTGAGCTGGTTCACACATATGTATATAGACCAATGAATGTTCAAGCAAGTAGTGGGTATGAGTACTTCATCACATTTACTGATGATTACTCTAGGTATAGATATATTTACTTAATTAGATATTAGTCGGACTCTTTTGAAAAGTTCAAAGAGTACAAACCTAAAGTTGAAAAGGAATTAGGTTAATAAGTTAAATCACTTCGATAAGATGGAGGTGGTGAATATCTTTCGGATGAGTTTTGAGATTTCCTAACTGCAAATGGGATAAGATCTTAGCTTTCTGCTCCAGGTACACCGTAGTAGAATAGTGTCACAGAATGAAGGAATAAGACATTGTTAGAGACGGAAAGGTCCATGATGAGTCATACTACCTTACCAATCTCTTTTTGGGGTTATCCTAAAGGAACAAGGGTGGTCTTCTCTACAGTCTTTCTGATCAAAAAAGTTTTTGTAAGTATGCAAAATTTTTAAATGAGGATTTTGTAGTAGACTACAAGTGAGAAAAACAGAGTAGTGTTAGAGGAGTTAAAAGAAAATGATGCTAATTCTGAACAGCTAGATACAACTCGGCATACAGTGGATGCATTAGATGCACCTACTGTTAAGGTTGAGAATGTTTTACGTACATGAGAACCTAAGTATAGTGGGAGGATTGTCAGGGCACCTGATAGATTCATGGCGAGAGCCTTAATGGTTGACCGTGACATTGAATCTGGTCCTCTCAGCTACAATGAGGCAATTAAAGATAAAGATGCTGACCAATAGTTCCTAGCAACGAAATCTGAGTTAGGATTTATGTATTCTAATTAGGTTTGGGATCTTGTAGAGACGCCTGTTGGCATTAAACCCATTGGTTGTAGATGGCTCTATAAGAGGAAAAGAGGAGTGGACAGGAAGATAAAGACCTTTAAGTCAAGACTGGTTGTTAAGGGTTTTACCCAAAAGGAAGGAATTCATTATGATGAGACCTTATCACCAGTAGCCATACTAAAGTCTATAAGGATACTCCTATCCATTGCAGCTCATTATGAGATCCGGCAAATGGAAGTCAAAACGGCCCTTTTGAATGGTCGTTTTGAAGAAGACATCTATATGGTGCAGCCAGACATTTTCATTGGGCAAAATCAAGAGCATATGGTATGCAAACTGAAGAAGTCCATGCATGGACTAAAGTAAGCATCATGTTCATTGAATATTAGATTCAATGAAGCGATTAAGTCTTATGGTTTTGAGCAATTGGTTGACAAACCATTCGTATACAAACGGCATCAAGAGAAAGTAGTAATTTTCTGAGTATTGCACGTCGATGATGTACTACTCGTTAAGAATGATGTAGGGTGGTTATCAGCTGTAAGGATTTGGTGAGCTAGTTCCAGTTGGCTATACTGATTTTGACTTTAAGTCAGATAGAGATGCTCGACATATGACGTCTGGGCATGTCTGTACCCTCGAACTAGGAGCCATTAGTGGGAGGAATGTCAAGCAGTATTGTATTGCTGACTTCACCATAGAGGCTAAATACGTTGTAGCTTCAGAAGCTGCAAAGAGGAGCATGTAGGTTCAAATAAAGTAGTTGACTTTACTAAAACCTTGACTTCGTTAGACCTTTAGTTCATACATAGAGAGGATGAATATAAAGTTTATAATAAATTGGATTTAGGACAAGTGGGATATTGTTAGGAACGGTGTCCTAAAATCCATATTTATCTTGTTAATATTATTTTATTAAAGAATAAAATTGAAGTTCCAGTCATTTCCTTGTTAAATTTGTGTAAGTGAGCATTTATACTGCATCTGATTTTTTTTTTTGGAAACATTAAGGAGATGGGTGTAGTCCTCAGACTACATTTTACATGTTTGTTGTAAGTTGTTTATGAGATTAACCCACAGATAGACTTGGAACAAATGATATGGATTGTTGTTTGAAAGACTCTTAGTCGAAGACAAGTTTCGGCCACTTGTATGCTAAGACTATAATGTGATACTTTAGATGACTTGTAATGGTCATGTGGATGGTGATACAAAAGGGTTAGGTTGGTGTGTTTGATAAGATTGACACATTGAGTAGGATCATGTGAGTTGCTTGTTTTTAGACTACTATTAGAGATGAGTGATTCATGTCGTAATTTTTGAACGGCGACCCTAAATCTTGAGAGTATTCTAGACCTGTGCATGGAGCGTTAGTTACTTTGGTGTACTATAAGTAAGGTCTAAACGTCTGACTAAATTTTCACGTACACTGGGTAGCGGTGTGAAGTATGATAAGGATCAGGTATTCAATAGGGAATTTACTGTCTCTTATGAGATACAGATGTCCCCTTAGTTGATTCGCAAATATTTGAATAGTTCGAAAACTTTGGCCTAAGTATTCCAAGTGTTTGACATTTGGAATTTATACTGTAAATATGCTCAAGTATAAATGAATTTTTCAGTAAAGGGTGAGTTAATAACTAATAGAGAAGCTGCGAGAAGGATAATGGTAGTAGTTATATTTATCCTTTGTCATAGACATCTAGTGAAGGGGTTGCTGTTATCAATAGTCTATTAGAAAAATATCGAATAAATAGTTTAAATCTAGAGTGCAATGAGATTTATTTAATGGAATTAAGTCTCATTAAATGGTAATTAAATTATTTTATGAGATGATTTATTTAACCCATTTGGAGCTAGATTTAAATTATCCCTGAGGTCCCTACACAAGCCTTTGTATTTATTGCCATCAGAAAAATATTAAAGAATTCATGAGATGAATTATTTATCCATAAGATGGGTAAATTAATTTTGCCAAACATTATTCTTGAGATGAATAAAAATTAAAAATTCTAAAATAAAATAATTTAAAAAAATTAAAATTCATAAATTGAATTTTTTACATGTGGGAAATAAAGAAAAAAAAAATCACGTTTAACCTAGTGGCAATCCACATATTCACAGATGGCCCAACCAGCGGGCGACACAGCGGTTCTAAGGGGAGATCCGCATGCCCCAGTATCGGCCAATTAGGACTCGACACAAGGCACGCGGTGACAGGCCAAGGATGCGGCTTTGATTGTGTAAGAAATGTGTTGTTTTGGCTCGTTATAGGGTAAAAAGCTGTGTTTTGCATCTTTTATTCGTGTCCCACATCAAAAGAATCAGCGTTTTCTGCTCCAGTATATTACTATAAATAGATATACATATTCCAAATGTTTTGCATTCAATTGAAATAAATTATTTTGGATTTCAGGAATTGTTTCGGAGACCTAATTGGATTGAAAAACTTTCGTTAAAATTTTTCTTTCCTAGTTTATTATTTTTCAGAGCCCACCCTTCGGGCAACTCGAGGTCTCAATTTTGAAGATTATTCTTATTTTTTGGTTTTCTTTATTTGGAGCAAATTTAAGTATGTTTTCTTTCCTTCTTCTTTTAGTTTTCGCTTTTCTATTTATTTACAGTATTCGTTACTATGTCTGTTTAAGTTTATGTGTTGTTAAAAATGTATTAGAGTAAAAGGCATGTAGATCTAAATTAAGAATTTAGATTTGTAGATTTAAATTAAGAATTTAAATCTAGAGATTTGAAATTAAGAATTTTAAGTCAACCCTAGATTTAGAATTATGAATTATAAACCCCTTCTACTATGTAAACCTCATAAAATTAGGTGAATTTTTAAAATTTGTCCCAACAACCGGTATTAGAGCAAAGGGATTTATAGAGATAACCCTATTCCCGGGAACTCTTGCACGTAAGGTGTCACGAAGCGTGACTCTCCGGCCGGGGGCTTAGGTAGAGAGAAGAGTCTCCTACTCTGAGTGCTCTAATAGGTGCCTTTTGTTGTGATTATAGTTGAGAACAGTAAACCCAACAGTCGGCATCAGAGTTATATTTTTTCCAACAATGAGACTAAAAGCTTTCTAAGCTCTAAATTTGATATGAAAGATTGGGTGAGGCATATGTGGTTTTAGGAGTTAAAATTGTGAAAACTTCTAAAGGCATAAGCCTTAATCAATCTCACTACATTGAAAATATGCTTAGAAAGTTTGATATGTTTAATATTGATCATGTAAGAACACCTTATGATCCTAATGTGGCAGTCTAAATATGCCAAAGCATTAGTAGTGTCTTGTTCTTAATGAACTATACTAAACCTGACATTATATATGCGGTGAGTAGACTTAATAGATACACCCATAACCCCAATCAGGAGCATGGGAATGTATTAAAAAGTTTGCTTAAATGTTTGAAAGGAACTATGGATTGGGGACTTCATTTCATAAATTTTCCGTTATCTTGGAAGGATATTGTGATGCCAATTGGGTGTCTGATAACGATGAAATAAATTCCACTAATGGATACTTATTCACACTAGTTGGAGATGCTATACCCTAAAAATCTTCTAAGCAATCTTATACTGCCACTTCTATTATGGTGTCTGAGTTCATTGCTATTGAGTTGGCAGGTCATAAAGCCGAGTGGCTGAGAAGCCTATTGCGAGATATGTCATTATGGGGGTAGCGAGCTTCATAGTAGCACTGCATTGTGACAGTCAAGATGCAAGTGCTGTGGCAAAGAATAAAGTATATAATGTTAAGAAGAGACACATTTGTCTCAGGCATAAGATCGTGAAGGATCTACCGGAAAGTAGAGTAATATCACTAGACTATGCAAAGTTTGAAAAGAACCCTATTGAACAGTTAACAGAATGCCTATGTCAAAACATGGTTATAGAAACGTCAAGGGGGATGGGATTAAAGTCTATGTATGAATAATCTATGATGTATCCAACTTGGTTTTAAGAGGTTTAGTATAAAAAGTCATAGTTTAATTCAAGGGTGTACAATATTTTATTATTTTCCCTCCCTATGATGTTGGTAGTGATGAGATGGGTCGATAGCCATATATTTCGTAGTGTAAGTAAAGCTTGCACTTGATGGATATTGTTGATATGTTACCAAGATGGTGACGTTGAGCTCTAGCTCTTAATGGAACAATAGCCATATGTTTGGTGGTGTGCGGTAACACACTCTTGATGGGATCCACTTATATAAGTGTGGGAGTGTGGTCGCTCCCTATGAAGGTCAAAGACTTGCCTTCTAAAGCATCTATGAATATCCAGGATGGGCGCATGGCTAATAAAATGTGCCAAATTGCAGTTGTTGCCGAGATATGGAGTTTGGTGTGTGTGCAAGTGGTAGACTATACAACCACTTGTAAGGTTCAAAACGAAAGTTACCTTGGAAGCTTTTAGTCCTAAACTTGGCACTAAGTGACGATTCAAGTTGTAGGACATCGGCACTGAAACACTAAACTCTCCTTTTCCAATCTTTCTACTTTCAGTCTCTTCGGCTTGTGTCCTTTGTGAGAGATTATTAGAAAAATGATACAAGCTAAGATAGTTTGGAAAATTATGGAACCTGCATAGTGTTTGTCCCATAAAGGAAAAGGAGTTCAGAATTTTCCACTTTATATGTGCATTCTGACACTTTGAACTGTGCCATGCTCCGGTGTGGGTGTCCCTTTTTTCTAACCATTTAACCTTTTGCCTTCGGAAAAATAGATTCATGAACATATTAATTGCAGAGATTTCCAAGAACATTGTCGTTGACCTTCCTTGTGCTCCTCCTTAGATCTCCATTACTGTTGTTAATGTTCCCATGCTCATGTTTGTTGGAGGTGACTGTTGGAAGTATGGCACCTCTTTCCAATAGGCATCTTGCTCACTGTATAAACCCCTAAAAGGATCAGCTTTAAGCATCCCACAATCTCATAATAATTCTATCTTCTCTATTCTCTCCTTTCTCTTCTCTCTTGCATAAAACTTCTCTCGAGAAAAGTTTTTAGGCGCTCCTACCCGGCAATTAACGAGTGCATGTTAAGAGTCAGATCGTGTTAATCTTGGAAGATAGCAGTTGATAATACTGTGCACCAGAGCAGTAGTGAAATTGTTTTTTAGGACAGTAATTTTTACCACCTCGTGATATCTTCAGTTTTGTAAGATCTTTATAATTAATCATTTTGTTTACTTTGTTTAAATATTCACTCTTTCGATTAACACTATGGGGGAAAATGATTGCATTTATCGTTGAGAGGAAGTCATTTTCTCTCATTTAGGGAAAGATGTGTTAAAGACACATGGCCTAGTGGTTGGGAATCCTAGGACTAGAGAAGTCACTCGAGTTCGAATTACCACTACGGCATTTCTCATATACATATAACTAGTCTTCGTGCTTTCCTTGGTTGGTTGAGCGATCTTCTCCTCCATTATCTGCATATAGCATGTTTTTCTCTCCTATAACCAGATTTTTCTCAACTACACACTTTATAGGATTATTATAGGTCTTTAAAATATCCCTTCTTCTCTTCACTGAATATACACTACAAGAAAAGTACTATTTTCTTTTTACTCTCTCAAAGTTTTGACTCTCTCTCTCTCTCTCTCAAACAAATTTCATTCCCTTTTCGTTTCAAATTTTATCAAATTTTTAAGCAATTGTAACGTATGCTATTCCATTACTGTAGAGTACACTACAGTGGCGGATGTCGAGTTAACCCTGAGGGTTGAAGTGTTGTTCAGTCACATTGTACCAGTGCAGGGGCATAAACGACTTCAAGGCAGTGGTGAACTCCACGGCATGACAATAATCTTCATTTTTTTAAAATAAGTTCTAATTACTCTTCCCCTTATTATTTCTAACATTTTGCGCACTGGAGTGGAGCAATTGGAACATATACAGTACAACCAAAAATTCGTAGGTGGGATATATCTGGTTGTTGAGCAGAGACAAGTTGTAGCAGGGAGTATTTATGCTAAGCAGCTGCCCTAGTACAAATTAGTGCTGCAGCATATATTATAACATAACCCGATACAGAACTAGGCAACTTTGTTTTCATGAGTAATGATCTATCAATTAGTTGCATATATTTGATAAGAGATTTTGCAAGGCCATTTTGTACATGTTGGTGGGTTACAGGGTGCTTAATTGTAATCCCAATTGACAAACAATACTCATTAAAAGCTTGGGATGTAAATTCTTCTGCATTATCAAGACATATCTTCTTGATCGTATAACCAGAAAATTGAGCTCATAATTGGATTTTTTGCTCAAGGAGCCTCGCGAGTGCCATATTAGGAGTAGATAATAGGCACATGCATCTATTAATCACATGATGAAATAATAGGCCCACGTATGTCTTCTTGTATTCTTTCTAAAAGTGTAGAAGATTCAATCTCAATTTTGGTTGGGATGGCCTAGTAATTATTTTACCTTTAGCACTAGCAACACATGAAATTTCATCAGGTGAAAGAATCTTCTTGTTCTTCAATGAATGTCAATGAGAACTTTAATATTTCTCATTAGCATTACACCTGGATGGCACATACGGTCATCCCATAAGGTGAAGGTTTTGTAATCAGTTAACTTCTGGTTATTATCTTTAATTAGATTTATATAAGTATAATATAACCCAAAAGAAAGTGCTGACGATTTTTCCACTATGTTCTTTCTTTTTTCGGGTAAGTGATGTAATGTAAAGATATTCTTTGTCGATCTCATTTATTATCTCAATGTGATTAAACATTACGATGAATATCTCGAAAAATGATCTAGTTTCTCTATGATTTACTAGAAAATAAAGCATTGCTTATAATTAGTTTTGTTCATCCAAGGAACATATCATGTGCTCTTCTGGAGCCCTCAATTAAATATGAAACACCTAATTTTGTACTAACATTCGCTTCAGCTAATATTAGCGGAGAAAAATATATTCTGCTTTTGAGGATGGTGTGTATTGTTGCATTATCTACTAGGCATAAATCTCTACCATTAACCTTAATCAAATCCATCTTTCTTCAAATATTGAATACATTTTTATTAGTGGAACTATATAATTATGTAATGCATTAGAAAAATTGCAAAAATGTAATGAATAAAGTATTTTAAAGTAATTATAATATCATAGTACTTTATAAATATAGTTGATCATGCCTCATTTTATTGAAATAATATACAACTATATTTCAACATATTAAGATGAAATATCATAGACATGATATTGTACTAAATTACACATAACAAAATAATATTTTTCTGTCAATAGTAAAACATATTGTAATACAAAAGATAAAACTGAAATACAAAAGCTTCAATCCAGTTTAACATTTTCATCACCTATCAAATGATCAATTCTCCCACTAGCATCCTCAAAGAAATCAGAAACATCAAGATGGGTCATATTAAGTGAAGAATGATATTCAACAAAATTTGTTTATGCATGTTTGTCTTTCTCCTTCAACGATGCTTGATAAAGGTTCACTAAATGTTCGGCCATATGATAGGGATGCGCCTAGTGAACTTTCATACCATATCGACCGCAATTGGTTTCCATGTCTTTCGATGAATTTTGATGATAGGTTTTCTTCCTTTTATTTTTCTTTTTATTGTTGTTGGACTTCTTAATCTTTGATCCACTGCGGTGTGAATCATTATGATCATGACTATTACCTCATCCACGACCACAGCCACCTCTGCAACCACGACCATGTCCACAGCCGTAGCCACGACCACGACTATGTGTATGATTGTCGTGCGATATAACATTTACTTCAAGGAATGGTTCTAACCCAGCTGATTGCGACTTATGATTATTCATTAACAGTTCATTGTTTTCTATGGCAACAAGGAGATATGATATTAACTTTGAGTATTTTTTAAAACCTTGTTCCCGATATTGCTACTGCAAGAGCATATTCAAGGCATAAAAGGTAGAAAATATTTTTTCTAACATATCCTCTTTAGTAATATTTTCCCTACATAGTTTCAATCGGAAGGTAATACTAAATACTGCAGAGTTATACTTGCTTACAATTTTAAGATTCTTCAACCGTATTGCTTATAGTTTTAAAATCTTGCAACCGTAAGTGAATCCATTCGTAGCGTGCTTTATGGAGAATCATAGACTTTTGATGATCAAACGTCTCCTTTAAATTCAACCAACGGACAAACGAGGTCCTTTACTGTAAGACACTCAGCTTTTAATCCTTCGTGGCTATGATTCCTTAGAAATATCACTACTATGGGGCGATCTTGTAGGGATGCATTATTTTCCCTTCTCCGAGATTTATAGCATTAAGGTGAATCTCAACATCAATAATCCATTGTATATAATTTTTTGCCAGATATATTAAGGCAAATAAACACAAGTTTAGTAGGATTTGAAATTATAAATCACAAAGATTAAGAATAATAACTTACCTCAAGTATATGATAATTCTTAGCTAGCTAAAAACTCGTGCTGATAACGTGTTATAAAACTAGGGACAAACACATTCAATAGAACAAGAATAAAAATACATATCCAAATATAATTAGAGAGAAATAAAGGGTATTTTATTTTAGAACTTAGTATAATATCCTCCCAATTTTTCTTCTTCATACTCTTCTGTACAAACAGATAAACACCCAAATTTATAAGCATTTGACTATACATATTAGTCATCACATATTGAGCCACAAACCAACACTTTGCATGGCACATGTCATTCTATGGAGCTTGAATTTGGTGACTCATCAAATGTACTCTTATATATATATATATATTCTTAATAGGCTTCCATTATAAATGAATTTTCTAACATTTGACTACATACTACTTAAAGATTGAGTCACACGTTTGAAAGAAAACCCATAAAGCTGAGGAAATTTTTTGACAATTGATTGATATAGATTCTTCTTGGTTGAGACCACACAGAAAAATGGTATTGCCAGAAATTGACAAGGTAATATCTCCATTTATTCATCAAATAAAATGTTCCTTTTGAAGCCAGAATTGATTTTTTCTGATACCTAACATAATGCATGAAAGGATCCTTGCAGAGCTGTAAGATAACGGGAAAATCCTTAGTAAAGACTTTTACAATATTTTCTAGCTTTCCATAGAAATAGCTTCACCCAAGAAGGGCTTCAGAAGATGTTGATTGTAAATGAGAGGATCAGGTGTAAGGCGATAATTTATTTGTAGCTATATATATTATATATAGAAGCATGATACGCCATACCCATTTGGTGAAGTAAATATATATATATAGGAAAATTGCTTGACTTCACCAAATGGGCATGGTGTATCATGCATCTATATATAATATTTAGAACTTAGTATAATATCCTCTCAATTTTTCTTCTTCATACTCTTACATACAAACAGATAAACACCCAAATTTGTAAGCATTTGACTAGACATATTAGTCATCACATATTGAGCCACAAACCAACACTTGGCATGGCACATGTCATTCTATGGAGCTTGAATTTGGTAATATATATATATATATATATATATATATATATGCATATTTATATTAAGAGGGAAAAAGCCTGTATGGGAGATCGATCTTTACATATCGTATCTGACTCATTATATTATTGCATTTGATTTAATAACCATCTTGTGATGAAAATGTAGTTGCACTTGTCTTCATTTGTCCCACCACTTTTCTCTTTTTTCATAAAAAAATTACTCAAAAATTTAAAATTTATCACTTAGGCGCACAAATATGAGCACGGGGCATGACTCTTGTTAGAAGGTGAGAGATAATAGGAGAAAATAATGACTTTTGGATCTAAATTAAGGGCCAAGATTTTAAGTTACTTTTACATCTTTCATTAGAGTCAAAGGCTTAAATTTCCTTGATTTAGATGCAATGGTTACTGTTTTCTCTTCTCATGAGAGTTATGCACCCTATGAGCATATATTGTTAAACTTACTCAATTTAGATATATATATATATATATATATATATTTGGGGATATTTCAGCCATTTATGATATTTAGGCTTCCTATATATATTTCAGTTTGGGGTCAACCATTTATTTGTTATGGGTTTCCCACGCTTTTGTTTCATGTATATAAATATTGGTGGATATATGCATTTTATTGCTTATGTGAATGAGAAAACAATAGTTGTCTTTCTCCCATTGGCAACCTTCCCCCCCCCCCCCCACAACAATCTCTCTCTTCCTTCTTCATTGTATTTTGCGTGTAGAAAGGTGATCTAGTTTCACCTTTTTTTTTTCCATTTTGAGAGGGTATCAAAGCACTCATAGCTATCGCAGTGAGCCTTTCCTCTTTCATTTTCATCTCATGCTACTGCTGCTTCTTCTTGAAGTTTCACTTCATTTCTTGCAGTTGTTGTGGTGGAATCAAGATTTGAAAGCCTTTCGAACTAGATCGGTGAATTTGGAAGTTGCCTATTTCGAAGGGCATTTCAACATGCAGCCAGAACCTGTTGATGATGCTTGTTTATCTCTGGTTTTTTTTAGCAGCGATGACTAATCAGGGACGATACTGATCTTAAAGCAATTGGAAGGAAACAAAAAATTACAATACTTGGATGCAATGGAAGAGAGTTTCCTTGAAATTGAAAACCAAGCTAGGGTTCATAATCACCATGATCAAAGAGCTAGAGGAAGATGATCCATTGTTCAATAAATAGAATAGATGTGTTTCCATGAAAATCTCATGAATAATAACTCTATTTATGCAAATGTAGGAGCTGGAGTAATTAGTACTTGCACATCAAGGGAAATTCGAGCATATATTAAAGAATGGTACTCACAGCAAAACAGACTGCGTATTTTCATATTAAACATGCCATTTCTAAGCAAGTAACAACTTCCAAATTCAATACCAATGTTAAGGACAAAATTTCCTCAGTGAATAAAAAAAATTAAAACTAGTGCAATGAAGCACTTTATTGTCTCTACAAATCAACCAAAGTCATGCCCAAAAAGTCGCCAAAACTTTTTATCTAGAGTGAACCTAAAAAAAGCACCTTCTTCTATAAATTCATCGAAGTGTATTTGTCTTTGACTATTTTATTGCTTCTTTCCGACAAAAAAAGACCAAAGAATGGCTACCCTAGCTGTAGTAAATTGCAATTTAATGTCCAACCTTCTGACTTTAATCAAAAGAGCACTTTCTATTGTATGCGGGGAGACCCACACTTTTTTGAAGAGAGACGATAGCCTGCACCACAAATTTCATACCATTGGACATAGTGAAAATAAGTGAGCTGGTTTTCCCCCCTCTAAAAGCACATAACACACATTAGGAGAGAAGGCCTTACAAGGCCTATGTTTCTGCAAGTAATTATGAGTACTAGTCTTATTAGGAATAAAATACCACAAAAAAGATCTAATCCTAAATGGTACCTTAGCTTTCCAAATAAAAGAACAAAGATGAAATGAAGAATGTGGGTTATGGTTGATTGGAATTAAGAGCTAAAAAAGGGACTTAGCAATAAAGATGCATGACTGCTGTATCTCCTACACCCGCTTATCTGGCCAAGGAGATATTTAAGTTGGTCAAGAGGCTTAACTAGGTAAATTCGTATGGCTCCTTGTTCATTAGATTTCTACGCTGATACAGATACCATAAAGCGAAATCATTGTGTGGAAAAAAACAATCACCTCCTAGAGCATCATGAATAAAGGAAAGTGGATATAAGAGCAAAAAATTGATCTACAGAAGTAATTCCTCCAACCCAATTATCTTCCCAGAAATGAAATTAGTTTCAAACACAAATTTTATAGCCCATGTATCTTCCCACCCATTCTCTTGAAGGCCATACTTACTCTTGGTCTCCATATGCCAAAGGGAACTAGGTTCATTAGGATATCGCCATAGTCATTATTGGAAAAATGATACAAGTTAAATCTAAATTTTTTGGAAGTTGTATCCCACTTTGTGAATACCCCCCATCCCACATTGACAATTTAAGGAGGTGAGGTTGGGTTTATAAGGGTATATGTTTTTAACCCATTTGAATTAAGTCTTGGGTTAAGGAATGGTGGGAACCACATGCGCGCGCGCCGCCCGCAGCGCCGTGCCGTGCTCGGGCGTGGGTGAGGGTGAGCTTTTTACCCTGGGTATATTTATTTTACGGAAAATAATTAACGACTAAGACCGTTTCTAGCTGTTAGAAATTAAAATCAGATCCTGCAATTCATTGCATTAGCTGTTGCAAATGTAATTAACTGCACAATTAAACAAAAATATAGCTGTTGGCCATCGGTTACTACACGAATTAAATCAGCCCGTTTTTTACTATTGATGGTGAGCATTTCTGCACTTGCTTTAGTATAAATATAGGTAAAAACAAAGCTTGCAGACACCAACAACAAAACAATATTGCCTAGTTCTTCCAGTCTTCAGTCTCCCCTATTCTCGTCTTCCTTTTCTTGGTCATTCCGGGCAAAGTTCTCGTTCTCTCCTACCCTTCGATTAACGAGTTCATGTTAAGAGTCGGACCGTATTAATCCTGGAGGACGGCCGCCGACACCACTGTATGCACCGGAGCAGTAGCGAAATCGTCTTTTAGGACAGTGGTATTTCCCACGGCACAATATCTTTCGTATTTTCTAATCTACTCTCCCTCTTTCGGTATTACTTGATTGCCGTGCTCCTTATTTGGTTGCGTTTTTTTTCCGATATAAAATTACTAGAATTTTTTACTGTATTATACCGAAGCTTGACACTGCATTTTTTTTTACTATTTTTCACAATTAAAATACACTGTAATTTTCGGTAGAAAATTGCTGTAATTTTCGGATAACATCAGCAGTATTTTTTGGCTATTTTTCTTGTAATTTTCTGTTATTCTTACTATAATTTTCAGCAGTATTTATTACAGTATTTTACGCAGTATTCTACTTTTCGTTGTACACGTTATATTTCCAATATCATTTACTCAAACAAGAACGTTTTTTGAAAACTAAATTATCGATTCCCAATCCCCTTTCTTCACATGGCCTATAGATCTTATCCCACTTAACTTAATGGTCTCTATGTCCCTCATCGATCTCAAGCCAAAGAAAGCCTCTTATAATACCCTTAACAAGTTTTCAAATAGAAATAAAAACCTTAAATTTATATAACTAGTATATTGGAATGCTACCTAGAAAAGAATAAATAAGGCTATGACAATCTCCCTTAGAGAAGAAAGCCTGCTTCTACCTATCTAACCTTTCAATGATTTTCCTAACTATTTGTGATGAATTTGTTCAGTATACTTATTCATCACTTTGGAGTTCTATATGAGGAGGTGCTCATTAGGATGAGCTGAACTCAAGCTCTAACTATACGTTCGACTTAATATTCCCTGCGAGGTAAAACAAATGGTTAGAGGGGCCTGCGGAGTAACCCACGGGGGCCCTCTGACGCTCAAGTCAGTATCAATATTATGAAATAGTAAACAAGAGCAAGCAATAAATAACATAATAGAGATAAACTACTTAGCCTGAGAGGAGTAAGGTGTTTGACCGATTATTGCTTTGGAGAGGTGATTATGGGAATGGGTCCTCGTAAAGGAGGCGTGTAGTCCTTTTTTATAGAGGAGCTTATTTGTGGATGAGTATGACTTTACTTAAAGAGGAAGAATACTTTTAGATGAGTAGTACTTAAAGAGGAAGGATCTGTTAGTAAATTATAATTGAGCAGCTTGCTACTATATAAAAAAAAAAAAAGAAACAGTTTAAAATTGCAAAACAAAACTTGTCCTACACAAACTCTAATGCTGACATCATCACCATCTTTTTTCTTTTGTTATATATATACACGCATAAGTTGCAGCAAGCATATACATAAATATACGATATATATGGTGAAGAAGAAAAAGATGGTTTTTAATTTTAGGTTTTGGAACCTAGTTTTCTCCCACAGAAGGGGCCATCATGTTCGTGATGAATTTGGTCAGTGTGCTTACTCATCACTTTGGATTTCGGTACGAGGTGAGGCTCGTTAGGATAAGCTGAACTCAAGCTCTAGTTGCACGCGCCGACTTGATATTCCCTACAAGATCAAACGAACGGTTAGAGGGTGCCGTGGAGTAACCCACGGCGGACCCCTCCGACACTCAAGTCAGTATCAATATTATGAAATAGTAAATAAGGGCAAGTAATAAATGAAATAATACAGACAAAATACTTAGCCTGAGGAGAGTAAGGCATTAGAATGATTATTGCTCCGGGAAGATGATCGTAGGAATGGGTGAGGGTGAAGGTGAAGGAGGCGTGTAGTCCTTTTTATAGAGGAAGCTTATTTGTAGATGAGTATGACTTTATTCTAAGAGGAAGGATACTTTTGGATGAGTAGTACTTTACTTAAAGAGGAAGGATCCTTTTCGATGAGTATGATTTTACTTAAAGAGGAAGGAAGGATATTTGTGGATGGGTATGTTTGATTCTATCCTTTTTATCTTGTGTATAAATGTGTTTTGGAGGGATAAAACAGGGGAAATGTGTTAAGTTGGTTAAAGTGGGCGAATCTACTGGGCGAATTGTGTTGATTTTGCCTTTATTGGGCAAATTGTGTTGATTTTTTCCTTACTGGGCGAACTGTGTTGATTTTACTGCTACTAGGCAAATTGTGTTGATTTTGTTTCTACTGGGCAAATTGTGTTGATTTTACCCTTATTGGGTGAATTGCGTTGCTTTAAATTTTTGTTCAAATAATTGTTTGTGTAACCTACTTGCCCATATATAGTAATAGGCGGCTCAATTATAGTTTATCAACACTAAGCATAAGTTCCTAAACGCTAAATGATCAAGGATATGAGAGATAAGTGTTCTAGAACACAATTGACACATGACACATGACAATCACGCTTCACCCTAAAAAGCTAGACTTATCTAAGTTAACCTTAATAACTAGAAAGGCGCTTGAAAACTTGGATGATAGTGAGAGTTGCATTAAAACTAGCAATATTCTCTTTTAAAAAGAAGATTGTGTAATCGACGAATTTCAAATGGGACATGACCACCTCATCATTACCCCCTCTCACTCGTCTACACAAGCCGTCGTCATTGCTTTGGGACAAAATCTGAGTAAGCACATCCATAACTAGATTAAATGGAAAGGGGGACAATGGATCATCTTGCCTTAAACTACTAGAGGCAAAGATCCAATCCTTAGGATTGCCATTAACAATAATCGAGCATGTAACATTGACAAAACAACCTCTAATCCATTTATAACACCTATCTTTGAAATCCTTATTGCGAAGGACCATGTCCAAAGAGTTCCGACTTATTCTATCATAGGCTTCTTAAAGTCAAGCTTCAGGAGAAGTCCTTTTTCACAAGTGTTGATCAAATCTTTCACCACCTTATTTGCCACTAGGGTTAACATCAAGAATTTGGTGGTTTCTAACAGAAGCAAACTAAAATTTCGATACGGTATCTTCTAAAATTCAACTCATCCTAACATATAACACCTTTGTAATAATCTAATAAACACTAGTCACTCTGCAGATTGGACCAAAATCCCCCACCTTAACCGAATGATCTTCCTTTCGGATAAGAGTGATGAAAGTAGATTGATGCTTTTACAAATAACTCTATTACCTTAGTCACATCTCAACAATGATAAAAAAAGCCATAAAGCAACCATCTAAACTTGGTGCTTTATGATTTTCCATACAAAAAATGACAATGCCCAACCTTATCTTCCTCAAAAGGTCTCTCCAACTCTCCTTTTGAGTAGTAGAGATGGGACTCCATTGAGTGCTAACAATCACTGATCTATAATGATTTTCTACCGTCAAAAGAGATTGGTAAAAGGAGTAATCTCCTAAGAAACTCGATCATGATAAGTGTTTATAATATAGGGGGTATCTTGATAGGTGAATAATTTATATGGATCGGCTAGTTATAAAAGGATTGAAGGTTATACTTACTTTGGGTTATACGCCGTATATGCTCGCTTGGTATATACTCACCCGATACTTACACGCCGGTACTTATAGCCTCGATGCTATGAGTATAATAAGGAAGTAATTATCTAAAATTAAACTAGACTTAAATTATAAAACTGGACCTAAAAATATCAAATAAGTCAATTACCTTGAAAGACACCTTGTTCATGTAGTGACATGTGGCACAACAAGAGAAGCCCACCCCATTTTACAAACGGGGTGGACGTGCCTTCCTTTGAGGAAAGGAAGGAAGGCATAAAAGGAGGGATACATATAAATATCAAATCATTGTAGAAAGATCCTACCGATTGCATTAAGATTATCCTCGTCAAAATGAAGGGGCATGCCTCTTTCTTCCTCCCCATGTATCACCTCTCCAGAGCAACAATCATTCAAACATCTTACTTCTCTTATGCTAAATATTTTATATCTATTATATCCATTTATTACTTGACTTTATTATTATTTCATGAGATCGATACTAACTTGAGCGTTTGAGCGGTCTCCGTGGGTTAACCCATGGGCCCCTCCAACTGTTTGTTTAATCTTGCAGGGAATATCAAGCCGGGCATATAGCTAGAGCTTGAGTTTAGCTCATTCTAATGAGCCTCGCCTCCTACAGAACTCCAAAATAACGTATAAACACACTGACTCCAAACATCAGAAACAGTAAGTAACTAAGGAACCCCCTTCGGTCTCCATGAAAGAATGGGGAGCTGAAATAATGAGGAGCACACCAAAATGAGGAGGCCCTCTCTCATATTTATAATAATACAATCTCTTACAATATATAAAAATATTTACATATTTAACCTATATAATATATACTTTCCATAATATAATATATTCTAACAATGTAATCTTTCCATAATATATTATATTCTAACATTATTCTAACATCCCCCCTCAACCGAAGCAAGAGGTAACCGAATGTGAAGGTTGGGCTTGAAAAGAAGAAAGAGATGTCGCGGAAGACTCTTTGTGAAGATATCTGTAATTTGTTGAGACAAAGGTACATGAAGAAGTCAAACAAGGCCCATTCGAACACGTTCTCTTACGAAATAGATGTCGATCTCAATATGCTTTGTACGAACATGCTGAACATGATTCGTAGACAAGTACATGGCAGAGACATTGTCACAGTAGACCAAAGTAGCCCGAGGAAGAAGAAGACTTAGCTCACTAAGGAGAGAACAGAGCCAGAACATTCGGAGATGGCATTGGCAACGGCATGATATTCAGCCTCTGTACTGGAACGGGAGACTGTGGGTTGTCGTTTGGAGGACCAGGAGACAATGTTGCCCCCAAGAAAAACACAAAATCCAGAAGTAGAACGGCGAGTATCGGGGCAACCAGCCCAATCAGCATCGGAGTATGCCACGAGTTGGTCCAAACGAGTAGGGGAGATAGTCAGACCATGATCAATTGTGCCCTTGATATATCGAAGGATGTGTTTAACATCCATCTAGTGGGATGAGCGTGGAGCATGCATAAATAGACACACCTGTTGCACATAAATAGGAGCACCGAAGAAAGGTAACACGGGTTGTGAGGTAGAACCAATTATTAGGGTGAGCATAATCGTTAACAACCAGCAAACAAAGACAGTGCAAATCAAATCAAACACCACGAATAAAATACCGTTTCAAGGCTAGGGTTAGCCTATATATATATTATTTTTTTTTTTGGTTTTATTTTTTTTTGGGAAAGGGGAGGCTAGGGTTTGCCTTTATGAGAGGGCACGGGAGAGCTCTGATACCATGAAAGAATGAAAAGATGCAATAATGAGGAGTACACCAAAATGAGGAGGCTCTCTCTCATATTTATAATAATACAATCTCTTACAATATATAGAAACATTTACATATTTAACCTATATGACATATACTTTCCATAATATAATATATTCTAATAATATATACTTTCCATAATATAATATGTTCTAACAATGTAATCTTTTCATAATATATTATATTCTAACATTATTCTAAAACTCTTAACTCTGTAATGAAATTCCTCCTCATTCTCCCTGACGCTAATCTCTGAAAGAGTTTCAATTGCTATCTCAATCTCTAACCCATCACGACATCAATTTCTATCACCCCCTATCTTCTTCTCTCATTGAAGTCTCCGCAAATTCCTTCTCAAGGCCCAATCTCTTCCTGAGAAGGTCCTCAAATAGAGGACTCTAACTTTCTTTTTTATCGAATGAATTTATCTCAATCAGTAACTCTTGTAGTATAACTCTAGTATCCCAAGGGGTCATCTTATTCCACTCCTTTAGAATCTCCTTAAGGAATCTAAGCTTTTTCACAAAAAAAAAAAAAATATAAACCTGCCAACCTCAAAAATGAGTTGGTTCCACCAATCCCACACTTGATTACAAGATTCATGGTGAATAAGCTAAATATTCTATTTTCAAAACAAAATGGAGAGGGGCACCATCGAACCTCATTAGACTCAATCTGGTAATGGAAAATGATTAGAGAGAGGTCTAGCCAAAGACTTATTTCTAGTTTTAATAATATTTGGGTTTGGATAGTAACTGTTAATTATCTACGCAAAGAAAGTTTCCTCTAACATTGCCCCAAGGTTTTGAACTCATGGTTTGGAAGATAATTTTGAGTATTAGAGGCTTGATTCTTGAAGGAATTAGATAGGCCATTAGAATGATCATTCCATATATTTCTGGTGTGGTCATTGATGTTTTATGGAGACCCCAAACAACCTAATCCTGATTTGGGGCTCCTCTTGTGACTTCTTGCTTTGAATGGCTTATTTCATTTGTGATAGGTGATGAAGGGAGTGATTTATTATTGAGATCCGTCCATCTAACATTTGTAAGGTTACTAAAAGAATCCCTCTTCCTAAATCTAATATCCCAGATTCTATGTGTTAATTTTTCTTATGTAGCACCGATTTCTCTACTATATCAATAACTTGGCTTGCTAATGACCTCAGCGAGGATGATAGAAATGCTTGGAGGTACAAATACGTTTTGTCTTTGGATCTTTTGCCTAAGGCTATGTTTTTTATGGCATCCAATAGGAGTGCAAATACAACCAACCTTAAGGATAGTTTTTTTTTGGTAAGTAACCTTAAGGATAGATGCTTAAATACTATGACTCATTTCCCAAGATTCCATGAGACTCCAGAGTCGACTGATCTCTTGCTTGTTCATTGTTTGGACTCCAAGAAAATTTGGGAATGGTGGTAAATAGTAATTGCATAAAGGGTGCAGATTGATCATTGTTGGTATGCACCACTTTTAGTCAGTTCGGAGGTTCATTTTTACTTAACCCAGCTCCATCTTGCGTTGTTTAGGTGCCTTGGACTATTTTCTCATGTTTTTGTGTCCCCCTCCAGTGTTGATGAAGTCATACTTGCCGTCTTTTTTTGCACTATGTGTTCGTTATCACTTGAGATGTCTATTTGTTGTTTGTCTCTACTATTGACTTTTATGCATGTTGGCTCAGGCCTGGCTCTTGCAGGTTTGCCTATTTTATATCACGACTTTTGTCACTAATTATCTGAAAAAATAGAGAATTTTGCAAATATGTGCTCCTATGTTTTCAAATTTGGAAGGCAAAGAGTTGTCCTATTCCAAGTCTTAGGAGATGCGCTCTTATACTGTTTAGCAAGCTCTTCCATCCCTTTATAAATGGAGGTTCAAGAATAATAATATGGTTGAATATTTTTGCTCTCATTGTATCAAATCTTTGCATACTGTTAATACGGATACTCTATGAGATGGATCTCCTCTCTTTTAAGATTTACCAAAGTTGGTTGTGATGGTTTTATATATGTGGAGAATTCGAGAGTTGGTTATGTAACTAAGGATTATAATACTGAATAGTTGTTGTGGGTTCTGTAAATTTAGTTAAGGCATTTGTTATTATAGCAGAAGTGGTCGCCACTAGACTTGGTGTTCGTAACTCCTTGAATATGGTTTACTCTTAGATTTGCATTAAAGGTGACAATGTGGACATTGAAGCCTTAAGAAGGATTCCATGGGGAAGCCATTATATTGTAGAAAGCAGTGAGTTCTTTAATTTCTTTTCCTTAATTGAGATCGTACATTGTCTAAGGGCAATAAAGCAGCATATTGGCCTGCTAGTTTTAGTCACTGTATTTCCTATGTAGTGTAGTGGTTTTCCTATCCTTAGAGGTAGTTGTTTGTTATTACTTGCTCTAGCACGCTAGGCTACTCCTTCAGAGAGGACTCCTGATTCTCTGACTGCGTGTGTATATGTGCACGCGATATAAGAAGTTCATCACTTAAAGAGGTTTGAATATTTATAACTTAGGTACCTTGGAATTTTCATTTATACAATAAAGTATTTTGTGGTTTGAAAATTTTATGTACCGTACACCATATATAAGCCATTGGATTGTTTTCAATATTTATCTAGCTTTAACCAAAAACTGTTGAAATATGCAAAAATTAATTGGGATCACATAAGTTGGCTAACTGCTTTTCAAAATAGATTTTGGCGGGAAAAACGATGTGTAACTATGATTAGGGTAATTTTTGGCTCGTTTTTTCATCTTATTCTTTCTTTTTCATTCTTTTTGCTATTTTTCCTTTATAGTCCTTGCATAAAGGCCCATAAGCCTTCCTTGTATCCATTCTTAATGCTAATCAACCAATTAAAGTTGTTCAATTCGATTCATTTTCTTTTTCTCCCTCCTTCCTCCACCCTCAACTTCCCTTTCTTTCTCTTTGATTTCTGGTCTAAATTCTCCCTTAATTCTCTCTCCTTCCTTGTTTCTCCCTCTTCGATGATCAAACATGAATGTTTTGGCCTAGATATTTGATTGGGCCATAACAAAATTGGTATGATAGCATGAACTAGGAAGGATGGGTAATGGCTACACAGGCAAGCCTCCTTTTGCAACCTCTACAAAAGGGTGCTCCCTTTACCAGAAAAATGGAGGATCAAATAAAAAAATTCTAACCATAGCAAACACCGTCAAGAAATTGATGCAAGGTAAGACCAAAGCTTGATCTCCATCAAGTAATGGAGCACTAAGTATGACCATGGCTTCCAACAATTGCAAGATTTGTCTCAACAACAAGATAAGAAATTAAAACTTATGAAAGAAAAAGTTAACCTAGTCTGATGTGTGGCAGACAATATTCATTGAGCAAAATCTTGCTATGCAACAAAGGACAGAGGTAATACCCTTAATCTACCTATCAAGCCCCCACCCATTTTTCAATCTTCAAACAACAATGGTACTGCAACTAGAAAAGCTCCTATTCTGCTAGTATGGCTCCTACTAGAGAACTTCATCTTGGGGAATCAAATCAAGATTATCCACCCCTAAGGAGATATTGCTGCTATAATTTAAGAAAACAAGACCAAGAACTCTATAATTATAGACATCCTCAGAAACATAATCCATAATTGGACTACTCATCAATTTGAGTTAGCAATATCCTAGGGGCTACACATGTAGATGTGGCAAGTGTTTTCATTACTTTGACATGTCAAACCAAGAAAGGTGGAAAACTTTACGTATGCATCTTGATGGTGATGTGGGAACTTCGTTTGAGGGTTACATCCTTCTTAGGAATTTGTTTTATGGGATCAATTTGTTGATCATGTAATTCAAGAATTTAATAAGCTTTAACAAGTTGCGACCATTCTTAAGTATGAATCTAACTTTGAGGAATTGAAACATGAAGTTAAACCACTCCATGGCAATGTTCAAGCCTATTACATTTTGTGATACATTCGAATTAGCACATCATTATGAGATGGCTCATTCAAAAGGAAACTGCAACAGAGTATGGCATAGAGAGAGAGGGCGGTGAAGCGGTGGTTGAGAGAATGACAAAGAGGAGAATATGGGGGAGAGAAAGGGTTCTGGAAGCAAGGAGAGAGGATAGTGGAAGCAGCGTAGAGAATGGCGGTGGAGGGACCCTTACCTACGAAAATGGAGAGATTGGTGAGATCCAAAGAGTCTGCAATGAGCAAGGATTCAACGGCAAAATGAGGTAGAGGTGAGAGCCCAAGGAGCACTTCAAGAACCTGAGGAGATAGTACTACCCTTTGAAGGGGATGAAAGGGTGCGTGTACAAGAGCATGTTATCGATGAACGTGTTCCGAGTTGGGCAGAATGGAGATACAGGAGAAGCGATCACTCTGTTCATTGAAAATCTTCCAATCAACTTTATATCAAGGCAGCTTTTCCATCCCTTCTAGTGTTATGGCACCATCCTAGATAACTATGTATCTAGGAAACAGAGAAGGAACAAGACACTGCGGTTTGGTTTTATGTGACTCCAGAATCTGTATGAAGCTGAAAGAGCAAATATAGGACTGAATAAAGTGACAATCTAGGGGAACCAAATAATGGTGAAAAGGCTAGATTTACGAGGGATTGGGACTAGGGGTGCACATCGGCCCAAGACCGGATCGGACCAGACCGAAGACCGAAGTATGCCAAATCATAAGAACGAGGATCAGACCGATTAAAACCGGGTTAGTTTGGTCCAAGACTGGTTAGAAACAGGTCCGGACCAGACCGGACAAATTTGGACCGATGTTTCATCTAAAAAGTGCAATTGTAAGAAGAAAAACATTTTCAAGCAAAAGTTAAAAATTAGAAAATAAAGATAATAGTATAATTTACACAATATATATATATATATATATATATAAAATTTAAGGATAATTGTACGGGATATTTATATAATTATTAAATAATAAAAAATAAATATTTAATTTTCTAATTTAATACTTTTAGACACATTCATTATATATTAAAATTATTTATCCAAAATATTTAATGTGTAATTAATATTGATCGGTCTTCGTTCGGGTCTTCAGGTTTTCCTGTCTTGGACCGGACCGGATTGAAGACCGATTAACCCCACAACTAGGACCAAAGACCGAACCGATATATGGTCGGTCAGGTCCGGTCCTTGACCGAAATGGCCGGTTCGGTCAGGTCCATCGGTCCAGACCGATTTTTGTTCACCCCTAATTGGGACCTCAGAGGGAGAGCTATGACTAGGGGTAGAAGGCTAAGACATATTCAGAGAAACCAAAGTAGCAGCCCTAATCCTGATGCCCCTGCTGATGTCAATTAACCTATTCTAACAATGGCTCAAACAAAGATTATTCAAGGCAATCTGGTGGCTAAGAACGAGGAATTGCTATGGAGGAGTTTGGTGTGTGCCTTGTCCAAACCTGGTTGCATTCAATAAATCTCAGGGCTACTAAATGACAAAGGACATCCAGAGTTGGTGGTGAAGGATTTTGTTCATTCTCAATGTCGAAGACTATGATAGAGTCCTGCAAAAATGAAGTGATTGGCCATTTACATGGTGTGAGGAGATTAGGCCGTGGTCGAAACTCGATCATTGTCAAACTAGACGAACATGGTTATCCTTTCATGTTATTCCTATTGAGGGTTGGATCAGAGCAAACATCATAGCCTTAGCGGACTGTTAGGGCGGCATTGTATGCCTGAATGTAGCCTACCTTGATGGAAATTCCTTCGAATGAGCAGAGGCACTCATGGAGAGAATGGCGAAGAGGGTGGTGGAAGCGGTGGTTGAGTGAATGGCCAAGAGCAGCGATGTAGAGAATGGCGGTGGAGGGACCCTTACCTATGAAAATGGAGAGATTGGTGAGATCCAAATAGTCTGCAATAAGCAAGGAGTCAATGGCAAAATCGGGCAGAGGTGAGAGCCCAAGGAACACTTGAAGAACCTGAGGAGATAGTACTACACTTTGAAGGAGATGAAGGGGTGCATGTACAAGAATATTATAGATGAACGTGCTCCGAGTTGGGTAGAATGGAGATACAGGAGAAGCGATCACTCTGTTCATTGAAAATCTTCCAGTCAACTTTATAATAAGGTAGCTTTTCCATCCCGTCTAGTGCTATGGCACCATCCTAGATAGCTACGTCTCTAGGAAACAGATAAGGAACAAGACACTACGGTTTGGTTTTATGTGACTCCATAATGTTTATGAAGTTGAAAGAGCAATTATAGGACTGAATAGAGTGACAATATAGGGGAACCAAATGATGGTGAAAAAGCCAGATTTATGACGGATTGGGACCACAGAGGGAGAGCTACGACTAGGGGTAGAAGGCCAAGACATATTCAGAGAAACCAAAGCAGCAGCCCCAATCTTGATGCCCCAGTTGATGTCAATTAACCTACCCTAACAATGGCTCAAACAAAGATTATTCAAGGCAATTTGGTAGCTAAGAACGAGGAATTGCTATGGAGGAGTTTGGTGTGTGCCGTGTCCAAACCTGATTGCATTCAGTCAATCTAACGCCTACTGAATGATAAAGGACATTCGGAGTTGGTGTTGAAGGATTTGGGTCATTCTCAGTGTCAAAGACTGTGGTAGAGTCCTGCAAAAATGAAGTGATTGGCCATTTACATGGTGTGAGGAGATTAGGCCGTGGTCGAAACTTGATCATTGTCAAACTAGACGAACACAATTATCCTTTCGTGGTACACCTATTGAGGGTTGGATCAGAGCAAACATCATAGCCTTAGCGGAGTGTTAGGGTGACATTGTATGCCTGGATGAAGCCTACCTTGATGGAAATTCCTTTGAACGAGTAGAGGCAATCATGGTTACGACATAAGTGAAGATGATTGAGGAATAGTCTTATCTTCATATTGACAACTTTTGTTTCACCATAACTGTGAGAAAGGTGGACATAGTTTCGACATTGTTGGCTGATTGTGACTTCGTAGTATGGAGGTGCCGGGGACAATGGACAGAGGAGTGAGGTTGAAGGAAAACAACATCAGGAGTCCTTGTGACCATGCTGTTACTCCCCTTATGAACGATGATAGGGTTGATGGTGTCTACCGGGTTGATAAATCTGTAAAGATGTTGAGAGCCGGCTTGTAGAGGTGGACCGAGTTCCTGATTCCCAACCTGGAAATGATTTAGAGCCGGAGAATGTGGAATGCCGATTCAGCTAAGGAGGCGGAAAGGGGAGATGACATGGACCATTATGCAGCTCCAAGGACAGAAGCTGAATAGCCTTTGAGGGACCAGGTTCTTGATGAGGCAACCGAGGGGCCAGCTCTAGTAAATGTGGCTGCTTTAAATGTTAAGTGTCGATATTCCTCTGCCTTGACATTTCTTCTGCCAATTAGAATTAATGAGGGTAGAATATATAATTATGGAAGGGCCACTGGAAAATGTGAGGAGCTTTTGTTATATAACTTTAAATATGAAAATGCTCATGTTGGCATTAATTGCTATGTGGACTTGAATACTAAAGAGGTGCAGGTCAGTGTGGTTCGTCCTTTAAATCTTTCCGTATGTTGTATTTCTTGTCCCTCTTCGTTCATTCTTGCCCTTCCCATGCTTGTTCCTCTAAGACCTCAAAATCACATTGCTATCTCTAATGGCCAGGAATTATAGAATGCAAAGGAAATTTGGTATCTTGGGAAAACTCTTGGGCCAAACTTTGACGAACCAGAAGTGAAGTTCATAGAATTATTTGCTCCGTGAGCAATCGAGGCCAGGCAAGGCATGTGAGGAAGTGAAAGAGAAGTCATAGAAACAACTTGGGTGAAGATAGTTCTTGGTGATTTAGTCACCATTAATGAAGATTTGTTCCTGGAACATTGGGGGGAGGGGTGGAGACGGGAGAAAAAAGCTACCATTAGTGAGTTGGTGAGGAAGAGCAATTTGTCTATAATTGGGTTAGTTGAGACCAAACGTAAGGAAATTCGTCGTGATACTATCTCTTGATTTTGGAGAAATGATTCATGTATTTAGGAGGATGTAGCAATAATTGATGGGTCGATTGGACTCATTATTATCTAGAACAATTGTGATTTTAAGGTGCGGAATATTAGAAAGGGAGATAGATGGATTGCTCTTGAAGGTAGTTTAGTGGATGAAAATTTTGCATGTGCGGTATGTCTGTCATACGATCCTTGACAGAGAGGTGCTAGGTAGTGCTCGTGGATGGAATTGTGTGATCTAAAGAACATGGTTCAATACTCGATGATGATTACAAGGATTTCACCAAAATTATGGACATAAACAAGAGTAAGGGTTGTTGTGTTGAATGAGAGAGTTTAGGAACTTTGTGAATCATGTTGGGTTCATTTACATCCTCTGTGTGGTCCGTGTCGTGGTGATTCCATGAGCCGACTAGTTCATGCTCTTGTTCAGAAAGAGTGGATTGAATAATTTCCTCATGTGAGGCCGTCGTGGTTGAAGAAAGGTATCTTGGATTGTTGTTCAATTCTTGTTGATCTTGCTGAAGTACGGTGGGGACAAAAAATGTTCGGAAGTTTTGATTGTTAGTTCTCTCATCTAGAATTCAATAGGTTGGTAAAGAGTGAATGGTAGGCTAGGAACAGACTCTTCTTTGAGAAAAAGCTCAGAAAGCTAAAATTCCCTCTTCAAAAATGCTGTTGGAACCAGTGTCATGAAACCCAAATTATTTGTATTTAAATATTAATAAATAAAATTGTTTTATCTATTTTATGTTTGATTATGATTTACGAATTTGATTATGATTTACAAGTCAAATATACATGTGATTATTTCTGAAACGTTTCATGAGATGGATGTAGTCTAATATGATATGTCATAGTTTAGTTTAAGTGGTCAATGAGATTGAGCCACGGAAAGACTTAAATCAAAATTGTGATGTGTTGTCAAAGAAAGTTCATAGTCGATGATAAGTTTTGGACAACTTGTCTGATAAGACTATAATATGATACCTTAGATGGCTTTTCTAGGTCATATAGATAGGGATCCATAAGTATCATGTTAGTATTCATCAATAAGATTAGAATATTGAGCTTGACCAAGTAAGTTACATGTATCTAGACTACTATTATAAACGAGTGATTCATAATGTACTGTTTGAACAAAAACTCTAAATCCTGAGAGTATTCTGGACTTGTGCATGGAGTGTTAGTTATATTAGTGTACATGCATTGGGTAGCAGCATGAAGTGTAACAAGGATGAGGTATTCAATAGGGAATGTATAGTCTCTTTCGAGATATAGATGCCCTCATAGTTGATTCGCAAGTGTTTGAATTAATTTAGAAACTTTGGCCAAAGTATTCCAAGTGTTTGACATTTGGAGTTTATACTATGAATTTGTTCATGTATAAATGAATTATTCAGAAAAAGGGAGAGTCGAGAACTAATGAAAATGCTGTGAGAAAAATACTGGTAGTAATTATAATTATTTTTCTCGTGGATATCTAATAGAGGGGTTATTATTATCAAAATAGTCTAATTGGGAATTATCGAATAAATAATTTAATTCTAGAATGTAGTACAATTTATTTAGTGAAATTAAGTCCTGCTAAATGATAATTAAATTTTATAATGAGATGATAATTAAGCTGACCTATTTGGAGCTAGAATTAAATTGTCCCTGAGGTCCATGCATAAGCTTCTAATTTTACACTATCAGAAAAATATTAAAAGAATTCATGAATTGAATTATTTATTCATATAATAAGTAAATTTAATTTTGCTCAATAGTATAAATTTAATTTTGCTAAACAGTATTCATTTGATAAATAAAATTAAAAATATAAAATAAAATTCATAAGATAAATTTTGACATGTGGAAAATAAAAAAAATTCACGCGTTAAACAGGGTCAGCCAATTACGTCGTGACATGTCTCGCGCCATGAAAGGGGAGAGGTGTGATCCGCACCTCTTTCCATGGACAAAGATGCGTTGGGACGTCTATAGGGTCGATCCGTGCTAAGCGGCGCGCACGATCTGGGCAGCGTGAGCATTTTAAGCTAAACTAGGTCGTTTTTCTTTGTTTGGTTTTGTCCCACGTTGACAACTTTAAATATTTTTCATCCAATAGCCTATTATAAATAGGGGTCTTGGAATTAAGGTTTAGCATTAAAAAATCAATTAATTTTATAGTTTTCTGAGAGTACTGACTTTCGGAGAATTAAAAGATTGAAAATTTTCCTCTAGTTCAATATTTTTTGGAAGCCATACTCCAAGCATCCAGAGAAGATTGCTTAGAAGGTCTCGCGGTCTCAGTTATTTCTTAGAGCGACACTGTAGTCTACATCTAGGTATTTTTCTTTTCCTTTTTTTAGTTTTTCGCTTTTCAATAATTTACATTATTGTGCCAATTATTTTTTCATGTTATTGTTATGAATGTATTAGAGTAGAGGCTTGTAGATTTAAAATTCGGAGTTTTAAATCTGTAAATTTAAAATTAGAAATTTTAAATGACCTGTAGGTTTAAAATTAGAAATTTTAAATAGTTCAGCTGTGTTAATTAAATTAAATTAGGGAATATTTTTGAATTTGTTCCAACAAATGCAACAAGGATGTGTTTGGTCATATTGAAAAAAGAATTGCTTGCCTGGAAGACGATCTCGTTCCACTGCGCTTGAACGCCGAGGGTGTCTCCTTGTCCGAAGAAGTGCAGTGCAGAAAAGCAGCAACTATGCCATAGCTATTGTCCTGGTGTAGGAGGGAAGGAAGATATTGGTTCCACATTTCAAAAAGTAAAGAGGTGACACAGCTGGATGGAAACATGAAATATTTCCACACGTTAGCTTCAATGTAAGGAAAAAGTCAGTGTTCTCAATCAAGGTTAATGGTTGTACCTACCGTAAGCCAAGACTTGTTAACGCAGCTATCAATGCGTTCTTCAAAAAAACTGTACCATAAACTAGAGAGGCACCAACCTGATCTTGGGACACTGGAATTACCGTGTGTTTCCCCTGTGTAGGTGACCTAACTTGAAGTGTTACATTTACCCATGGAAATCAAGAAGCAGTGTGGGATTGTGACTCTAACAAGGCTCTATGTTATGATGGATTTAATCTTCAATTCACTAAAAGCATGTGGGACATAATTGGGAATGATCTTATTAGGCAAGTACAAGGCTTCTTTGAATTCAGTATCTTCCGATCGAGCATAAATACCACATGGATGTCCCTTATCCCGGAGTTAGAGGGAGAGGTGGATAGTAAGGACTTTAGACCTATTAGCATGGTGGGGTGTGCGTAAAAGTCATCTCGAAAATTTTAAGCAAAAGGCTTGCCGTGGTCGTGCCAGGTCTTGTTGGGGAATGTCAAAGTACCTTTGTTGCTGGAAGGCAAATACTTAATGGAGCACTAAATACAAACGAGGTGCTTCAGTCGCTGACGAAGAAAAAGAAGAAGTGGCTGTTATTTAAGCTAGACTTTCATAAAGCCTATGATTCGGTGAATTGGAATTTTGTTGAGTTGGTCTTGAAGAAAATGGGCTTCAGTACAACCTGGAGGGCGTGGGTTTCGCACTGTATCTCTACTCCTTCCATGTTAATCATGGTTAATAGGTGCCCTACTCCACCATTTAGGATGGAACGTGGTCTTCATCAAGGTGATTCGCTTTACCCCTTCTTATTTATTCTTTTGGCCGAGGTTTTGAATCAACTTCTCAATCAAGCAGTGAACGAGGGGGTCATTAGACGATTAGAGATCGGAAGTGACAAGGTCCTACTCACACATCTATAGTATGCTAATGATACCTTGATTTTTTCCCCCTTGGACAGTGATATTGTCTTGCCTCTCAAAAATCTTTTGAAATTTTTTAAAATAATTTATGGCGTTCAAATTAATTTCTCTAAATCTGTGATTGTTTGCTTTGGATTGGATGAGGATTGGTCAAAGCAGACAGCGAAGGCATTGGGGTGCTCGGTTGCTACTCTTCCAACGCTATATCTCAACATTCCTTTGGGTGCTAATCTATGGCTTGAAGTGACTTGGAAGCCTATTCTTGATCATATTGAGGAAAAGTTGTCGGGATGGAAGGCTAAGTTCCTCTCTATAGCGAGTCATCTTACCTTGATCAAGAGTGTCCTTAACAATCTTCCCACATATTATCTCTCTGAATTCCGTACGCCGAAGATAGTGGGACAAAAGATCATTAAGTTTCAACTTCGCTTTCTCCGAGGTTTTGATGAAGGTCAAAGGGGGCTTCGTCCTTTGTGTCGAGAACTCATACAAAAACCAAAATATCTTAGGGGCTGGAATTCGGGATCCTTTGCTCAAGAATGCAACCCTTCTTTCTAAATGGTGGCGGCGGCACTTGGAGGAAGGTTCTTCACTTTGGAAACATCTTGTTTGCTCTATCATAGTGGTAGTCCGAGCGACCTTCATTCTCCTTGCCCTTGGTCTGGTTTTGGTAGAATTTGGATTGCCATTGTAGAGGTGATCAAGAGCTCTGATTCAATTGCTGTTGTATGTTAAGGCCTAAAGTACAAGCTTGGGGATGGATCTAGGCTTATGTTTTGTAAGACTGTATGGATCAGGATCAATATCTGGAGCCACGCTTTCTAGAACTATTTAGAGTGTCCTTTAAACAAAATCATCTTGTTTGTCAAATGGGGGTCTGGAATGCCAACGACTATCGTTGGATCTTCAATTGGAGGTGGCGCTTCTTTGTGAGAGAGGATGCAAAGGTCACTGAATTTCAGAACTTGATTCGTACTGTGGTGCCGCTGAAGGAAATAGAGGACTATGTTGTTTGGAGCCATGAATCTAATGGTACATTTACAGTAAAGTCATTCGTGGACAAGGTGACGTGTGCTTCTAACTATGGACAATCGTTGGATCACTTGGTTTGTGGCATTTTGAAAAGATTAGCTCCTCTTAAGGTAGAAATATTAGTCTGGATGGCCTTGCTGGGGACAATGAACACAAAGGAACATCTGTGGAACCTTGGTGTTGTAGTTGAAGATGAAAAGTGGTGTCCTTTTTTTAACGAGTCTACTGAGAGTGTGAATGATCTTTTTATTGATTGTAAAAGGGTGTGGGCGTTGTGGTGTGAGTGCTTAGATTGGTGGCGAATTTGCTATTATGTCTTGAAGACTATTAAAGGCTTGTTTGAAGAATGGTTTTCTTTTTGGGTGGGGGTTAAGTTCCAAAAAAAGATTTGGCTAATTCTTTTCTTTGTCATCATGTGGGTAATTTGGAATTTTAGGAATAGAATTATGTTCAATGGTGGGAGTTGGGATCAAAAGGATAGTTTCTAGAATGTGAGGATAAGACTAGAATTTTGGATTAAAGGATGGCGTGAGGAGTTTCCCTACTCTCTAAAGGAGATTGCTGGGAACGTGGAATGTGTTAAATCCTGGAGACGCTACGAGTGTCTTGCTGTTAGAGATTCCTCATGGGGGCCTCTCAGAGATGTTGTACCTGAAATATCTTGTTGCTTTCTTTCTACTATGGTTTGTAAGTCTTCTACTATTGTCCAAGGAAAAGTGCAAATACGAGATGCATTTGTTAAAGAATATGAGCTTGGTGGTGGGGTTGTTCTACTTAGCATTTCAGCGCTTTAGGTTATCAGTGGGTAGCACTATTTTATTTTGGTCTTTGTTTGTCAGGCATTTGGGCTTTAGTTGGTGTTCTTGTTGCTTTTCTTGTTGTCTGCTTTCTTTATTTATATGTTTGTTGTTGGTTTTCTTTTAGCTCGCTTTTGTTGGGGCCCTACTTTGTTTAGGCGCCCCCTACTTTGTATTTTAAGCTTCAGCTCTTTATCTATAAAAGAAAAAACTAACACATCTTCCTTCAAGATATATCAATTAATGATAACTTAAATGCTCAAGGATCTAAGAATTGTACTAATACCACCAAAAACAATCCATATATTAGATAGAGAAGCTAATGATTGATGCTACCTCTTGGCCAAAGTATACGTTGATTAATGGAATGCTTTGCTACAAGAGTAAGTTGTGCGTAAGAAGTAAGGTAATTTGTGTGATAAGTTACTTGAAAATGCTCACTCTTATGCTTGAGGTGGATACTTAGGTACCTATGCAACTTACAAAAGGGCAAAACAATATTTCTATTGGAAAAAGTCTAAAAAGATTGATACAAAATTTAGTCAAGAATGCAATATTTGCAAAGAAACAAAAGTGAACATGCTGCTTTCCTAAAATGTTACAGTCTTTACTCATACTAGATAAGCCATGGACCTATATTTGCATGGACCTTATTGAGGGCCTATCCAAATCAAACGGGAAAGATGTTATTTGGGTTATAATGGAACGGTTTCCCCAATATTCTCAGTAGCCTTATTCACACTTATACCATAATTATTTATTGCTCAGATTTGTATAGAACAAGTCTTTAAGCTTCACGGTACCCAAGAGCATAGTTTTAGATATAGATAAGATGTTCACTAGCAATTTTCAGAAGGAACTTTTCAAATTGTTAGGCACTAGTTTCGACATGTGTTCTCGCCATCATCTCCAAACTAATGGCCATCTGAAAGTTCAATCAATGTCTTGAGCAATATTTTCTATGACATCTTCTATGTCACATAAATGGTGTGATTGGCTTCACTTAGCAGAGTATTGGTATAATACATCATATCATTCTTCTCTCAAATGCACTCCATTCTTTGCATTATATGAAAATGAGGCTGTTGCCCTTAATCTATCTGACAACATAGACACTAATAATGCAATCATGGACATTTGTGTGTGTGTGCGTGCGTGCGTGTGTGTGTGTGAAGGAACCTGGAAATAGCTCAAGCACACATAAAGCAAAATATGGCTCTAAGAGAGAATCTCATATTAGTGATCAAGTGTACTTGACATTGCAACCTTATATGCAAAGTACAACCGCTACCCAAACCGTTGTCAAGCAAAGAACCAGGTACTTTGGCTTGTACAAGGTGATTGCTAAGATTGGAGTTTGTTGCTGCCACCTACATGTACCATTCATCTTGGGTTGGGTATTTTAATAAAAATAGTTTTAACTGTTATTTCGGTGATGCTTGTTGCTGGTAAATTCCTATTCAATGCCAATATTTAAAAATTTGAATTTATTTGAATGTGAAAATATTATTCATAAATGAAATAATGCTTTGATTAAGTTTAAAGTATTATGTTACAAATTATGATGTAATTAAACTAACGGGTATATTTGTTATCAATATAATTAAACCAATGGGTATATTTGTTATAAAATTCCAACGGGTATATTGGCCGATAATATAACATGCAGTTGTTTATATAAGGACTTGAATTCCTTAGCATCTAGTGCAGCGAAAAAACAGTACAGAAGAAATTGATGCCTTATTTGATTTAAACAAAAATTTCATGCATTTTTACTCTTCCTTCAAATTTCTTTTTGGCTAAGTAAAGTGTTGGAAATGCTCTAACTTTCAAGGTTGTGCAGACCCAGAATAGCATCAACCTTTAGTTGGGTGTTATATCCTTGAGGCGGCACACCGGCACCAGCTACACAAGCTCAGAACCAAGAGGGACGCGAAGCCATCTTAAAGAGAATGTGATCCGCGCCTCGCTCAACTGTTGCATTACTGGTATTTCGTCATGTCCGCAAGTTATTGGTAGTACCTCTCTACTTCGTACTTTTTTGTATATTTTTTGTGCTTAGTTCCAACAATTTTAAGACGGTTTATGGCTTTCCCTGGTAAATCTAGTAAGGTCTCTACTAATGAATATAATCCTAAGGAGCAATTTGTTGCCAAGACAACTGAAACGGACACTATTCAAAATGGCGATGGTTGGTGGATAGACATCGGTGCCTCTAGACATCTATATTATGATAAAAATTTGTTTAAGACTTATAGTATTGGCGAGAGCAACCATAAAATTTTGCTTGGATCCGCAAATATCTTAGGCATCAGTGACATAGAAATCAAGTTTATCTCCGAGAAGATTGTAATATTAAAAGATGTCCTTTATACTCCTGAAATTAGGGGGGGAAAAAAAACAAAAAAGCCTCATTTCCGGTTATCCCTTGCATAAAGGGGGCTTCAAGTAGAATTTTGAGTCTGACCAATACGTTATTACTGAAAATGGTGTGTTTATCAGTAAAGGCTAATCTTGCGATGGTATATTTAAACTCAATGTTGGCGCTGATAAAATTATATCTAATTTTGTTTACACTGTTTCTTGTGTGGATCTTTGGCATGCTAGGCTTTATCATGTGAATAGCAAATATTTGAGAAATATGAGTTACCTAGGCTTACTATCCAAATTCGAAAATAAATTTGAAAAATATAAAATTTGTAGTATGACTAAAATTACTAAAATGCAACATACAAAAGTAGAAAGAAATACCGAGTCGTTAGAATTAATTCAGTTGGACGTATGTGAGTTTGAAGGAATATTAATGAGAGGCAGAAAAATGTATTTTATCGATGATTTTTCAAAATACTCTTACGTGTATCTTATGAAAAATAAAGGTGAAGCTTTTGAGAAATTAACAACTCTTATAAAAGAGGTAGAAAACCGTTTTGATAGGAAAATTCAAAGGTTTAGAACCGATAGAGGTAGATAATATGACACATAAGGCTTAATAGATTATATTCAATCCGTTGGTATAACAGAACAAAAAAATAGATCGTTAATTAACTTGAAAAATGCCATGCTAGTTAGCTCCAGAGCCCCTAACAATCTATGGAAAGAGGCAATTCTCACCGCTAATTATATATTTAATAGAGTGCCTCATAAGAAAATTCTAAAGACACCCTACAAATTATGGAGAAATAGAAAACCAAAATTGGACTATTTAAGGGTATGGAGATGTTTGGCATATGTGAGGAAATGGATCTCAAAATTCCTAAGTTGGAATAAGAACAACAAGCAGTGTCTTTGAAGGTTACACTTTGAACAACAAGGCCTATGGATTTTTTGATCTTGAGCATAATACAGTAATAAAATCATTAGATGCAATATTTCATGAAGATAAATTCTCTTTTAAATCCAAAAATAGTGGGGGTGATGAAAATAATAAAAGAATAATTGATAATGATGCTAGTTTTTCCCAATCTAGAAAAGAGGCTAATCTTAAACCAATTAGAAGGAGTAAAATGCAAAGAATAGAAAAGGACTTTCGTTATGATTTTCTTTTATATCATGTTCAAGAACCTTTTATGTTTTTCTTGAGAATTTCGTTTATATGGTGGATAATGAACCTAAGTCAATAGCGATAAATGATGAATTGGATTCTTTAATGACAAATAAAACATGGAAATTAGTAGACTTACGTCTGGGATGCAAAACTATAGGTTGTAAGTGGGTACTTCGTAGAAAACATAAACGCTATGGTACTATAAACAAATTTAAAGCTAGATTAGTTGCTAAAAGTTTTAAACAAAAGGAACATATAGATATTTTTTTTTATACTTATTCTCCATTTACTAAAGTGACTTCAATAAGAGTTTTGGTTGCTATAGCCACTTTACATAATTTGTTAATACATTAAAAGGATGTAAAAATGGCATTTTCAAACATAGACTTAGAAGAAGAAATATATATGGATCAACATGAAGGGTTTGTCCAACCAAAGAATGATCATAAAGTTTGTACAATAACAAAGTCTTGTATGGTCTTAAACAAGCCTTGAAACAATGGCATGAAAATTTTGATCACTGTCTGATATCTAATGGGTTTAAGTAGAATAAAGCTGACAAGTGCATATACTATAAATAAGTGAGTGATGCTCATGCTATTATTTGTCAATATATTGCTGATTTATTAATTTTTGGAGCCAATTTAAGTATTATTAATTCAATAAAGACTTCATTAAAAAGCGTCTTTGATATGAAAGACATGGGCGAAGCAAATGTCATATTATGGATGAAAATCACTAGGACGAGTGACGGCATTTTTCTTGATTGATCCCACTATATTGAAAAGATTTTGAGAAAATTCAAAATGTTTAATTGCTTGCCCATTAGTAACCCATTAGACCCACATGTCTATTTTTACCCAAACGATAATGATGCACATGTTATCAATCAGAGTGATTATGCTAGTGTAATTGGTAGTCTAAGATATGCAGCTGATACTACTAGACTTGATATTGCATATGCTATCGGTGCACTTAGTCGATTTACTAGTAAGCGTACATTTGATCATTGGACTCTTTAAATCGTGTCATGAGACACCCAAAAAGAACTATAGTTATGATTTATGTTATAAAATCACCCTGCGGTTGTTAAAGGTTTTAGTGATGCAAATTGGAACTCCCACTTTGGTGATGCTATTTCTACAAGTGGTTACTTGTTTACATTTGGTAGTGAAGCTATGAGTTGGGAATCAAAAAAATAAACAATTTTTGCTAAATCCATCATGGAGGTTGAACTTGTAGCTCTAGCCATTGCTAGTAATAAGGCATTATGGTTAAGAAAATTATTGTTTAACATTCTTATGTGAGATAGACCAGTACCACCTGTTCACATACATTGTGATAGCATTACAGCTATTGGCAGGGTTCATAATAAATACTATAATAGAAAATCCAAATCTGTAAGAAGGAAGCACAGTATATTGAGGTTATACCTCACAAATGGCGCCATAACTATTAATTATGTGAGAAGTGATGATAATATTACAGATCCACTAACGAAATCTCTAGCTAGAGGAAAGATCTGGGTTGCATCGGAGGGATGGGACTCAAGCCCAAAGAAGAAATTATTCAACTATGAGAATACCCTAAAAATGGACAAACGAACCATAGAGTGATCAGGGGGTTAGCACGAGTTTTAATTGATTTAGTCCATCCCTACAATGCGGCATGCTTACTTGTGGCGATGTTAAGGTTCAGCTAGTTATGCTCTTAGTGAGGTCTATAGCCCCTATGTTGGGGGTGGGGTATAAGGCCACAAGTACACTCTTGATAGACCTACCTATATAAGTGTGGAAGTAAGGCCGCTTCTAATGAGAGTTCGGGCTAACTCTCTAGAGCCCTCATGAATCCAGGATAAAGCATAGAACCGTAATGTGCATGATTTAGAGAGCCTATGAGACACTTTGGATACATTGTGTGTGAAGCACTCTTCATGCCCATAAGTAACCATGGTTTAAAGACTAAATCCACAGTGATTCTAGTATGAGAGTTGCTGAAACACTCAATGAGGGTTTAAAGGTATTGCCACTCTCATGATGCATGGGGTCTTCACTTAGCCAAAGTTTCTTAGTAAAAAAAAAGTCTTTTATTTTTGTAAAAATAAGTAGGAGAATGTTGGATATTTTAATAAAAAATATTTTTAATTGCTATTTCAGTGATGCTTTTTGCTGGTAAATTCCTATTCAATGCCAATGTTTAAAATTTTGAATTTACTTGAATGTAAAAATATTTTTCGTAAATGCAAATAATGCTTTAACTAAGTCTAAAGTGTTATGTTACAAATCATAATGTAATTAAACCAACGGGTAAATTTGTTATCAATGTAATTAATTAAATAAACAGGTATATTTGTTATAGAATTCCAATGAGTATATTGGCTGTGAATATAGCACACAATTGTTTATATAAGGACTTGAATTCCTTAGCCTCTAGTGCAGCAAAAAAATAGTACATAAAAAATTAATGCCTTATTTGATTTAAACAAAAATTTCATGCATTTTCACTCTTCCTTCAAAGTTTTTTTTGGCTAAGTAAGGTGTTGGGAAGGCTCTAGCTTTCAAGGTTGTACAGACCGAAAATAGCATCAACCTTTAGTTGAGCGTTTAATCTTGGAGGCGGCAGGCCGATATCTGCTGCATTGGCTGAAATCCGAGAGGGGCACGAAACTGTTTTAAAGAGAGCGTGATCAGCTTCTTGCTCAACTATTACATTTCTGGTATTTTGTCATCTCCGTGAGTTATTGGTAATATCTTTCTATTTCGTACTTTTTTGTATATTTTTTGTGTTTAGTTCCAATATCTTGTATTCCACGTTTCTCAACTGAGGAAGCAAGTAGGACATAAAGTACAACCCTCTATAGATTCTTCTATCACAAGCAAAGATGGGGAGTTGGTAATCGAACCTGAAGCCATCTTGGAGAGAATAATGGCGAAGAGAGATAATAGACCATGTATGCAAGTGCTTGTGAAGTAGGCTAATCTTAGCCAAGAAGAGTTGGCATGGGAGGATTATTCATTCCTCAACAACCAATTTCCATCCCTCAATGCTTGAGGCAATGGGGGAGAGGGAGTAGATCTAACTTGGGTAAAATATTCTAATAGTCAAATTAAAGTTAAATCCAGTTAATCAACACCAAAAACTGTTGAAATCTGCAAAATCATCTAGGATCACATAAGTTGGCTAACTATTTTCATGATATTTTTCTGTTTTCTTCTTTCTTTTTCATCCATTTTGCTATTTTTTTTTCCTTTGTAATATTTATATAAAAATCCCTTAGCCTCATTTGTATCCATTCTTATGCTAATCAATAAACTAAAGTTGTCGAATTCAATTTAATTTCTCTTTCTCCCTTTCATTCTTCTTCTTTCCCTCTCAAATTTTCCTTCTTCCTCTCTAATTTTTGCCTCTGTTGCCTCTCAACGTTCATGGCTCTCTGGCTCGTCTCCGAGAAGGAAAAGATGTCGAACATGTTCAACACCTCCTGTATGGATTCCTTCAACCCGCCAATGTAGTGATCTGCCAATTGCTACCCCTTCTCCGCCAAGTCATTCCTGGTGACCAACGAATAGAACTCCGCAGTGTACTCCTCCACAGATCTAGAGCCCTAACGCAGCCCTTGCCGACACTGGTACATCACCTTGGCATGAATGTGAGGCAGGAAGGCACCTCTCATGTGTTTCTTCATCTTCTCCCATGTCTCTATCTTCACCTTCCCCCTGACGAAGCTGTGTGTGTTTCAATTGCTGTTACCAGTCGGTGGCCCTACCCCATAACCGGCTAGCAACCAATGGCTCCTGCTTCCTCTCCGGAACCTCCTTGAACTCAGGGACATCCTCCACCATAGCAAGCCAATCCTAGAAATCCTCTGGGCATCCTCTTTCATTAAACTCTAGAATCTCAATCCGGAGACCGGACTCCTACCTTCGATCTTCCACGTCGGTGTTCCCAGTATTGGGCCAATTCCTCCCAAGTGTCGATCTGATAAGTCGACCTCTGGAAACGGGTTGTGGAAGCTTTCGTCTGTCTCTACCTCACCACCCCTCGCCGGTGGGTTTTGAGGGTGTTCGTGGTGTTCTTGATCGAGATTTGCACCCAATTGAATCAAGCACCATTCGATACACTGGAATTTCTCTTCCAAATCCTCAATTTGCCTCTCGGTATGTCGTTGAACACACGCTCATATACATCTTCGGCGGCGGCATATCTCTGTTGCCCATGGGCCATCTCAGAAGTTGTTCCAAGCTTTGATACCAATTGATGTAGCATGTAGATGAAGATCTATGAAAATGAAAGGTTCAATAGCCTTTCTTTAAATCTTTATTATGAAAATAATAAAAACAGAGGGGAATAAGTTTAATATTGATTCTCACAACCCGAGAATAAGAGAAAACACTAAAATAAAGAGAAAATTCTGAAAATAATAATGAATGCCAAAAACCCTTGATCTCCCCTTCCTTGAATAGAGGAGCTATTTAACTAAGAGTAAAAAACTAAGAGATAAATACAAATAAACAAATACTAATCAAAAACTAATTCTAGTAGAAATCAAACTCTAGCTGCATCGCGTCCCTTGCTCTCCAATACGTCGTACTCACCAACTCCTACCCTCCTACCAGCCAATGCCCATCTTCGCCCCATAGTCGCGGGCCGCATCAATTAATGTGCTCCAGCAAAAAACAATCAATTTCATGGAGGATATCAATATATTATCATAATCATATTACTAATAAAATCCGCTAAATTTTAGTAAAGGACATCAAGTTAATTAATATAATTTTTAAACTAAAAGGTACCCAAGTCATTAAGTTTTCAATCTGGAAGTAACCATTTGTATATCCATATAATAAGAGGCCAAAATTTTATGTGCCATTAATTTCGTCTTTTGATTGGGGCGGTGTTATTATTATATTCACACTAGAAAAGATAAAATTTTTGTCAATTAGCCCTTACTCTAAAATTAAGTAATTTTAATTTTTATAATATAACTATTGTAACAATAATAAAATTATTCTGGTGATTAATATTAGGGGTGTTCGTGAGTTGGGTAATACCCAAGACCCACCCAATTCACATCAATTGGGTTGGGTATATTTTTAACATTGGGTCTAGTAGGTCCAATATGCCTTGTACCCATGGGCATAGAGTATGATTCTGGATTACCCATGGGTCAGTATCTATTATCTTGGAGCATTTTCAAATGAGCTTAAATCAAGATTAAATGAGCCTAAATGAGGCGAACGTATTTTGAAAATTTTAAGGTTTGACTATTTATTATTTAAGTATCTAGGCATTTCAATATATTAGTGGAATATTTTGATGTTAGACTATTACTTAGGTATTCAATGTTTCAATATACAAGTATGATATTTGAAATTTTGACTATTTATTACTTAAGTACCCGGCGTTTAAATATATAAGTTGTATACTCAGGATTTAACTATTTATCACTTAGATATCCAAAGTTTCAATATATAAGTGAGGTACCTTAAGGTTTAAAGTTTCTATCTATTAGGTACCTGGATATTTTAAAATTTTATCAATCCGGTATCCTTTTTTGAAATTCAACAGATATTCATTGGAAAATGTTAAATTAGATCATGACTCGGATAATATATAAGTATTTTTATTACAATTTCGTTATTTTGGGCAAAGAATGTTACCAGGACATATGATTCCGGCAATATATGTAAGTAGTTTATACGAAAATTTGGTGAATATTTTATCATAAGTCGTTAAATTTTTGTTAAAAATATTGATATGACTTATATATTATCCACACGTAAAATTGGTTAGATTTTTAAAAATATTTCATCAAATTCCAACATAAGGTATCTAAGTGATAAAATATTTAAACTTATGCTGCTTCAATTGTATTGTATATAATTGAAATATGGTACCTAGATAATAAACGTTAAAATTTTAGGTTAGGGTATCTAAATGATTATATGTATATACAAGAATGTGGATAATCTAAAATAGAGTAATCTTAACATATTATTATTCAGACCAATAATTAATAATTTGATCTCCTTCTTGGTTTTATTATCAATTATTTACCTTAAACTCAAATTAAAATTACTTAAAATCAAAACTTAGAGTAATGTCGATGCACTAACCAAATATGGCCGGATTGGACCCAACATAACCCAACTCAACCCAACCCAACCCAAAATCGTCATCCTATCATTTGATGTATATGAGTTACTATGGATCAAATGTTGAATGGATTATGTTGGCTCTTGATCCCACCCATCCAAATTGAACTCACGTGCACCCCTAATTAATATCTCTTGTAAATATTTACAACGGGAGGGATCAGATCTCCCGAGTTCCACAGCCAAATTACATTGACATTAAAATTGAAAAGCTTTTTGTATTTTGCAGTCAGCCCCCCCTCACATTCCCCAGAAGCATACACTTATCTTCTCTTTCTCTCGCACATACTTGCAGTGTCATTGATTTGGGAACCTAGGGTTTATCACCTTTTTAATTACGCTTTCTCCTACTCTCTCTCCTACTAACCCTAATCAATTCCTGTCTTTCAATTTCTAGGGTTTTCATGCCCGATGTTCGATGATAATTAGCGGCATATTCACGGTGAGTCTCGCAATTTACTCACAATTGGGTGTTCGAAGTTTTCTCCTCGGAAATTTTGCTATTTCTTGGTGTCAAGGAAGCAACTTTCCGTGAAGTTTAAGCTGGTGGGTGAGGAATTATGATTAGTTTTATATTCTAACATATCCTCGCACGTGAATGTTAATTGGGCTTGAAGCCTGAATATCACGTAGGGTCGTCTCATATGTTTTTGTTAAATTCTCTTAGCATTAAAAGTGGGGACTTTTGAGACTTGAACTCATTGTCAATGGGACTTTGATACCATGTGGAAGAACCAAATTGTCTCAAAAGCTTAAACCGATGGGTGAAGACGCATAAATGGTTTTATATTCTAATATACCCCCTCACATCAATGCCAATTGGGCTCTAAGCGTAAATATTGCACGAGCCTGCCTCATCCATTATGGTTAAATTCTCTTAGCAATGGAAGTGGGGGCTATTGGGATTCGACCTCATGACCTCTTGTTCAACAAGGCTTTGATGCCATGTCAAAGAATCAAGTATCCCAGAAGCTTAAGTTGATATGTGAATGCCCATGAATGATTTTATACGCGAACACTTGGGATTCCAATGTGTTCCAGGTGATGGGGATTTCTGTTGTTGATATTTGATCACAGGGAGGATTCTAGGATGGGATAAATGATGAACTTGTTATATCTGAGCCTTCTAATTGTGAATGTTGAGTTTGGGTTACTTTATTTGTCAATTAGTTTCTGGTTACTGAATTGGATGTTGCAAGATAGTACTTATCCGTTATAGAACATGCAATATTTGAATTGTTCATCAGGGGGGTATTTTAGTTGACAATTTTGTTGCTTGTTATTGTGGCCTGCTAGTGTTTAATCGACCTGACTATTTTGTGCTGAGTTCCTCTTTGGATACTATGAGAGATAAGCTGAAAAGTGCTCTCCTTTGTTTGTGTGTCATTAAGTGTATTAGATGTTATGTTTACAGTTTTAACTGTTCAAGGATCGGTATGCAGATGCTAATAACTTCAATTGTGTTGTAGGGACATATCTGTGGATTGAGCTGAGGATTGTGGTTACTTGTGCAAGAATTGTTGTGACATCGTCATATTTGACATGTATGGTCAAGGAAATCATGCGCCTCAATTTGGACAAGGTCCTCCTGGTCCAACGCCTCCATATATGCAACCACCATTTGGCCGTTCACCACTGCAAGGACCCCCTGGTCCTCTCCCTCCTGTAATCCAGCAGGCTGGATCGGCCCAGGGAGGGCCCCTTCGTGCACTGATGTATCCAAATGCTCCACCTGTGCCACAAGGCATGGCCCCACGATGCCCGCCAGGTTCTGCATCAAACTTCTTGCAATCGTCATCAACAGTCCATGGCAGTGCCCCTATGCCACCACCGTTTCCCCTAGCTCCTCAGAGCACCCAATATACTTCTCACTTGGGGATTCAGAATGTGCACAATCTTTCTCTACCACCACTTGCTCCACCTTTTCGTCCTAGAGTTCCATTGCTCTCTCCATCTCAGGATCAGATGCCTTACCAACCTCAGCTATCTGTTGGAACCCAGCAGGGCCTTCAGCATGCAGCCATACCATCGCTACCGCCACCTCCCCCAAGAACTGATGCCGTTTTTTCTCCTTATTTTAACTCTAGCGCACAACCAGTTACTAGTCAACCGCAGCTGCCTCCCGAGGCTCCGCCCCAGCCCCCACCACTTCCAACCTCTTCTCCACCACCACTTCCAACCTCTTCTCCGCCTCCGCCCCCGCCCCCGCCTCCACCTCCGTCTTCCTCTTCTCCTGCAGCCGAGTCTGCAACACTGTCATCTACACCTGTAAAGGATGCCACAGACTTGTCCATCCAAGCTGGTTTTGATCAACTACGTGATTCTACTATTGTTAATATTATAGCTGCGGATCATAACAGATATGATACTCCAAAATGTGATGATGCTCCAAATCTCGAAGGTGGAACTAGACTTGCTTTCCAGTCCTCGGAAGATGGTTCACTACTAAGCCAAGGCGTTATACTAGATGGGTCCTCACCTCCACCTAAGCCTACAGATGAGAAAATCATTAGAAATATTGAAATTCTATGTCAATTCATTTCTAAGAATGGCCCTGCTTTTGAAGAAATGGCTCGACAAAAGGAATTGGGAAATCCAGAGTTCAAATTTTTGTTTGGGGGTGAGCCAGGAAGTGAAGCTGCAAATGCACATGAATATTATTTGTGGATGAAAAAGAAGTGTGGCTTTATAGCTGATTTGCAAAGAGACCAAGGGAATAGTAATGTGGTGCCGAAACAGGTTGAGTTTGAGTCTTCAGTTGAACAGCATCCCTTAACAGATATAGGAGTGTCGCATTCACCTGCTGACTCTGATGTTGACATGGAAGGTTAGTCAAAATTTTGATGACGAGTTGTAACTGTCCTGTTATGCATCCGTTGATCTTCTTGTGACTTGTGTTATACTTCTTTCTCTTCTTACATAATTTTTATTTGCCTTTTATTGCTAATCCGCTTGAGTTGAAAAATGGTTTTCTCATAACGTGGTTATCTGAAATCTATCATCAGTTAACACTCTATCTTAAATATAGGTGATGCACTATTTTCAAATGTCAGGATTTGGTTCTTGGAGAACCTTTAATAGTCATGTTGTACAAAAGTTATGAATCATAGTTGAGACAGTTGAAGGCCCTTATGTCTCTACCTTCACTTGCTGTGAAAGGAGACTCTTCTTCTGTATTCCTTAATATTTGAGGTGCAAAGGATACTTGAGTGCAATAAAATATTGGTTTGCACGGGACAATGCCAGGGTGTGTGAAAGTGCCTTCTTGTAGAAGGGCAAGTCCTCTAGTGCATGAATGTAACTTCATAATACTTTGGGTACATGAGGAAGTAGTGGATAAACTAGGGCATGATCATTGTGTAGTCAATTTTGGAGTATATATCTCTTCGATATTACAGGAAGCCTTTCCTAATGTGGTTAAGTTACCCTAAGATGGCTTCATTTGTCGTATTCTGTGCTTCTTAGATATTTTGCTTATATCTATACTGCTCCTATTGATTTGGTTGGAGCTTAACATGTTTGCCCATTAATTGTTTGCTTTTTGGCACTTATGGAAATGGCTTTTCAATATGCCACCTTTTTTTTGAACTAATAAGTAGAGCTTAATGTATATTTACCAAATTTTTGATCCTTATGTGTCTGAATTGAAAGCTTAGGTATATGTGTGCCAAACTCTATGCAGAACAGTAAGATTGTTGCCCAAATAACTCATTTTGTTTCTTTAGTTTCTTCTACTGTGAGTAGTTCAGTGAACTTCATTGCCATCAATTTATCTATGTTCTGAGGTGAAGGGGAATGATGAACCTGTTGAATTGTAGAAATGTTACATAAATTAATGCATTCATGGTCGAGATTTATCTGATGGTTTGAAAATCTGTGCTTATATGTTAACATGGAGTGCTAAAAGTTTATGTTGTCATTATTTCTCTTAATAGTTGGCGCTTCCTCTTCAGTCTTTAGATTGGAAATGATCTTAACCCCTTTTTAATATCATGTGCTATTTCTCCTTTCCTTGTTGCCTTCATTTTCTCTTTCCGCTTCTGCAGATAGTGGAGGGGAAATTGTCAAGATCTTTAGTATAAGATGTCATTGCTGATTAAATGGATGGTTTGTTGTCTCTGAATTATTATTGATATTGACTCGGATATGGTATGCTTGCAATCAGTGTATAAAAAAGCATGCATAAGGCGTGCCTAGGTGTTGAAGCGAGGCGAGTTGTGTTATTGACTTGATTTGCCATAAATTAAAAAAATCATTTCATATTATTTGTTTACTTTGTTTACTACATGTGCAAAACATGGATCATTACTTTTTTTAATTGGAAACATGAATCACTATTCCTTATCTTCTAGATGCTACTAACACCAAAAGAAGACAAGAGAAAGAAAAGAAGAAGAAAGGGAAATATCTTTATTTTGATGTGATGGACGTGGACATGAATGATATTGGCACCATGTAGTTTTTTGTGGATTTTGTGGTGCCTTGCTATTTTTGTTAAAAAAGCTTATGTTGATGATATAGTATATAGCACAATTTGATGAATATCAATATATTTTAGATTTTTTTTCCTTAAGTACTATCGATATGATTAAATTAGAGCTTCTATATTACATAATCCATTGATTCCATAACTTATTATCATAATATATATTATAAATATAGAATAGGAATCTAAATTACAAAAGTATGCCTCTCACTTTGCTAAGGCACATGCCTTTGCCTTGTGCCTTGCACTAGGCACTAGGATCCGCTATTTCCTTAGCGCACCTTACGCCTTTTTATGCATCATTTACAATTGATTGCATTGTGCTACAACATTAAGGATGGGTAGTATGTATAAAACCTAGGAGCATGGTGGGATGTTTTGATATTTTGACACCAAAAAGGTATGAGTCTAGGATTGCTATTTGTTAGAAAGTGATTTTCATTAAAATGAAACTGGAATAAGTACAGAAGCCCTTTTTCATTTAACACTAAGCGAAGAATATATAACCAGAGCCAGCTTGTGGAAGCTGGATGCAATAAGAAAGTAGTGGATTACAACTTGCTCGAATCCGTAGTTTCTAAATGATGCAAACAAGGAGCATCTAGGACGGATGTCCTGAACTACTTGTTTTCAGATGCTACAGTTGCTACTTGTCGATATACTTCTGTATTCTGTAGCTTCACTGCCTCTAAACTTGACACTTGTGGCTGCTAGGGACATCCTTCTCATCTGAGACACATCCATTTTCTGTTAACCTTATTTGCAGATCTTTTTATCCCCAATTTTTTGGAGCATATTGTTCCTTTATGTTACTGACTTTCTGCTTCTTCTACATTGTGTAACACTTAACTTGGCCTTTTTTTCATTTTCGAGTGATGGATTTGGATGTTTAAGGCTTGAGAATCTATTCCTCTCAAAATTTATTTGAAATGCGGACTTACGGGGGAGGCTTGAAATGTCAGTTGACGAATGATTTTGGGTCTATCTGCCTCCTTTCTGTTTTCTCCTATAACTACTTAGACAAGGATGGTTTCATCCTTTCTCCTTCCTTTTTGCCTGAAAGCACTCCTATGGGCACCAGTTTAAGGTTTTGTGGTCATGATTAAAACCTATGTTGAAATCATTTGTTTACTTTGTAGTCTATTTATCTGTCTGTTGTTATGATTGTTGCTACAACTAACACAACTACTAGTATTACAATGAAGTTGACTCTCCATGTATTGAGCAAGGGGTTTCGCAACACTAAATTCTGGTGGTTCCCATTGTTTGTGGATGCTGACGAGATACCTTACACAATGCCGCTAGTGAAAATGCTTACATAGACTGTAGTAGAAATGCAAAGAAGCTTTTGACTACTTTTGTGTTCTGTATTGATCTTGTGCTTTTGCTTAAATGATCAAGTCATATCTTTTTGTTGTTCACTTCTGTTTCCAGATGATATAACCCAAATTGACAAAGAGCCAGGGGTGCATGATTCACTTGGAGGTGTTAAGCCAGATACTACTTCAATGGAAGATGAGTTTGAGTTCCAAAAGCAAGAAAATACACCGTACAGTTCAAGGGACTGTGGTTCAGCTCCAAATACCTGCGTACCTAGCAACTCAGGAGCAGATGCTGACATAAAAACTGACATGTCAGCTGGAGAACTGCATAAAATGGATAGCCCATTCAGACTTATACAAAATTATGCTTCAGATGACACTTCTGAGGATGATGGTAACCCACTTTCTGCTGAAGTTGAACCGCCTTCAACACTAGATAAAGGTGGGACTGCAAGACTGCAGGGTGACATGGTGTCTCCGGTTGATTCTCAATTGCATCCATTTGATGTCAAAGAAACACCGGTTAGAACTTTGCCATTGGGGAAAAGTTCTGTGCTTGTTGATATTAATGCTAAAACTGAAGTATCTAGTCATGAAACTATTTCACGGGCATTTGAAGCATCTAATGTGCATCCGCAAGAAAAGTCTTCCTTGGATGGTGCCACAATTGGTTTAGAGGGTAATGAGGCTTGCAAAGAAGACACTAAGAGCAATTCAACTCCTAAGAAAGTTGACAAGTTTGGGAGGTTGATCAGAGAAGGTGTCAGTGAAAGTGAAAGCGACTCTGATGATTCCACCTACACCAGGCATGCTAGAAGAGGTAGGAGTAGGAGTCGTAGTCGATCACCAAGGAGTAGGAGTCATAGTCGATCACCTCAGGCGAGGAAGAGGAGAAGTCCAAGGAGAAGTCCCTGGAGGAGAAGGGAGAGGAGGAGCCGATCTCGAAGGTATTCACGGGGTTTAATATGTAGTGTTACTTTCCTTCACAGTCGTGGTTATAACCGTTTTGAATCTTTCACTTCTGTTGTATTATGGGTTTAGTTACTTTCACTGCCGACATTCTTATTCATTCTTTTCTTTGCACTTGCTCTTTAGTTGGTCTCCAAAGAGACGGAGAAGCAGGAGCAGGTCTCCTTACAGGTCTGGGGGTGATTATGCTGGTGACAAGCAAAAACAATGCTTTGACTTTCTTAAAGGCAAGTGCTATCGTGGGGCATCCTGCCGATATCGGCATCATGAATCAGATAAGTATGACGGACCAAGACGCCACTTGTATAAGCAGCAGCACTCTGCAGCTGTGTCCAGGTCAAGGAATACTGATTTGCGTGAAAGAAACAAAGACAAGCATGCTGCCAGTGTTTCTGCTTCCAGAACTTCTAGTGGGAATTATGAAGCGGAATCCCTGAAGGATATTGTGCAACCCCGTCTTGTAGACCAAGATGGTGCTCCATTAGCTAGAGATGTGGAAAGATTTCTGCGCTTTGGGGAGGCAGATGCCCATCCACCAAGCTCACATGAGGTGGCAAGTGAACCTACTTCTCATCTTCAAGATAGTAAAGATCGGAAACCCGAAGTGCCTTCTGATGAGGAACAATTGATCCATCAGTCTCAGGTAGGACATTCTGCCCAAAAATGTAATCAATCCCATCCAGTTGATGGCTCAACTACTTCTGATTCTTCTGTTCTTCAAATGTCTGCTGCTTCTTTCCAGCCTTCTGTTGCGGCTTCTCATCCAGGCAAGACTGATGGTGAACCCACAGGTCACCCGTTGGCATCTGGTTCCACTTCCATGGGTTTCCAATATCAAAATTTCCATTTACCTCTTCCACCTCCTCCACCTGCACTACCTGCTAATGCACCACATGTGCTGCATCTGCAGCCGGATTTCAACTCAATTGCTCCCACAGTTGTCCTTCCACCTCAGTCTGCACCTTCGGAGATTACTTCCCTATATCAAGCTCCAATATCCAACCGATCATCTCATTATCCTTTACCACAAAATCCCTCATGGACTGCCTTGCCACCTACACAGCAACGTCCCCCCTATGTTGCAGATCCAAGGAGGCCTGGTGTACCCATGCAATTTCAGGATAATCTTTTAAAACAAAATGATATTACAACTCCGTCATCTCTGAGATCGCACCTCAGTGAGCTTCCTGGCCATTCTCACCTTGGTGGGTTACAGCCTGGGACTTTCCCATTGATACAGGACTCTTCTCGCCCTCCTCAGGCTGTTGAAGATTTTAGAAGTAGTCTTTTTCCTGCTGGCAACGTAACAAGTCAATCTTTTGGAGGTCCCAATGGAGATGAAAGATATGCACAATTCCCTAAAGAGAGTCTTCTTCCTTCAGTTTCCTTTGCTTCTGTAAGTATGCCCCCACAGCCTGTCCCATCCCAAGTGCTAGGAGATTCAAGTTCCCAGAATCATACATATTTGCAGCAGCAACCACCATCATTTGCCCTTCAGCAAAGTGCTCCTGGTAGCATTTCTGGGCATCTTGGAGGGCCTTTATCTGGAGATCGTTCTTCACGGTTCACTGATCTTGAAGGGTCAAGACTATCTTCTAATTATAATCCATATGCTTCAACTTTTGATCAGCCACTCAGCTCCAGATTCAGTATGGGTCTTGCTCCATTAGAAGCACTGACAGCCCGGGCTCATGGTGGGGGGAAAACATTGCCTAGACCAGGTGGAGACCAATATGACCCACTTTTTGACAGCATTGATCCGTCTTCCGAATCATTCAAGAACCCCGCTTACAAGCAGGACCATGCTGCAGACAACTCTGATATCATTCTAAGATTGAGTGGTCATAAAGTGCCAGATGTGGAAGAGACTAATAAACAGAAAGAGGTTGGAGGTGCTGGTGCAGCCACATCTGTAGAAAATGATGGATTCGGCGAGATGGCGGAAGCTGAAGTTGGTGCCGTGGAGAATGGGAGTCCAAGCAATCGTGCTGATAGTGCAGAGGTAGCTGAGGGTGACGTTGAAATTGATCAAGTCAAAACAAAAGGAAAGAGCAAGAAAACCAAGGATTCTAGATCAATGAAGCTATTCAAGATTGCTCTTGCAAGTTTTGTGAAGGATTACCTTAAGCCACAATGGCGTCAGGGAAATCTGAGCAAGGAAGTATTCAAGACAATTGTGAAGAAAACTGTTGATAAGGTGTCCGGAGCCATGAGGCATATACCCAAGTCCCAGGAAAAAATAGATCGCTACATCAACTCGTCAGAGGGAAAAATTAGAACTCTTGTGGAGGTAATCATCTTTGTTCTCTTTGCCAGTAAATTATGAACCTAAGATTGTGAAAAATGTATTTTAAAAAAATACTGTTATGCTCAGGCTCGTGATAAAAGTCTGCATTATAGAGAGAGACGGATGTCTATGATCATGCTTTCTTTTCTATATGCAGTTATGTCTTGTTTGCGACCTATGGATTTGGTTGCATAGATTTGGTGGCATTCCTTCCATAAAAATATGCCTGATTATGCAGAGTGCTAGTCCAGGGGCCTTGATTTATTTTCGTGAAAAAAGGATTATATTCATGATGGGAGTTCTGATATTCATTCCTATCCCTGGGAAGTTAACTGTCGCTTTCTTATTTTTCTGGAGGCTTATGATGAGGGAGTCAAAGATGTTATCTATTTTCTTTAATATCCAATAAACTTCTTGTAAATTATATTTTTCAAAGCTAAAGACTCTTCGAAGAACTATATAGGTTGCTTCTATTATTGTCCTCCCCCTTGTGATATGTAGTAAAGCATCGATCGATTCTTCTGTTGAGAACTAATTCTATCTTCATATATTTCCCGGCTTGAAATTAATGTCATGGTCTTGCAATTCCTTAATCATACTTAGGAGTGTTATCTGAACCTCCCTTAATTTTATTCCCTTAACAAACTGGGACTTCTGTGAGACATTGAATGAGCTATTATTCTTTAATGCACGGAACAGTGTGAAATTCAAAGTTAAGGCTATTTTTGTGAGATGAACACTTCAAGCTGTTTACCTAGTTTCATGTGGCTGTTTAACACTATGAGTTGTCTTATGCATTGCCTGTTGCTTCGGTACCGTTCTTCCCCGCCCATTTTCTATATGATGGAAACCAATGTAAGAGGAATCCTGTGCTTTACATTGTTCTTGCCATGGTTTTCAACATGGATTCAGATCACAGTTTTAGATTGCTCGGTGTTGCAAATGTTACGTAACACGTTGCAGAGCATGTATCATAACAGCTAGTTCTTAATCCACTACAGTCATTACTTTATTTGATTCATACATGGGCTTTCATATCTTTCTCAGTAGAATTTACCCGGGTTCAAGCTGTAAACTTCTTTTTTGAAAATTTATTTTGCAGGGTTTCTCTATAGAATTTCTTATCCGGGTTCAAGCTGTAAACTTCCTTTTGAAAATTTATTTTGCAGGGTTACCTTAAGAAGTATAGGGGTTGATATCAGCTTCAGCAGAGTTACATGGATTGCTCCACTCAGAAAGTTCTAATATAAAGTCTGCATTTTGTCGCAGCTTACCGCTTTGTCTTTATACGAGGTAACATAATGGAGCTCTTGTGGTTTACCCATCTTATTGCTGGGCTACAAAAGTATGGCATCACAGGTCTTTTTATTATTCTAAGGAAAAAAATGAATAGGCTTTGTTTTTCATGAACATGGTAACGTATTTTAAAAAAAGAGAATACAAAGGGCACTGATGTAATAAACAAAAGTTAGAAAATGTGATGTTCGAAAGCGAGCCCACGACATCGAAAACTGTAAGTTACGTCAGTCTTTTGGCATTTGAGTCATCTTTCTGGTGGCAATCAGTTGTCATACAAATGCCTTCTTGTACGTGGTGTTTATGGAAGCTGGTGAGTATGTATATCAAGTGTTTTGATGTGATGAATGTATTTAGCCCTTTTTAATTTTAATTGGAATTTTAGCAAGCATTATAATTTTGAGTGTTCGTAAATTTATCCTTTTTTGTTTGTTTATGTTTTACAATGGTGACGTTGGGGGCGGGGGGTGGTTTGGAATCCCCTTCAAATCCCCATAAATGGGGGGCCATATTTGCTCTACGGTTAGCCGTCGGCATTCTCTGCCATTGGTCTATGTCACTACTGGCCTATGTCACTACGGGACTTGTAAATTTATCTTATTGTATTGTAGATGTCTGATTTGACTGGATTTTTATGTAACCCCAATAACTTATTATCAAAGCTGTTCTTTTTGATTTTTCGGTATCAAATTTACGGCCCTCTTTGGTTTACTTGTTTCTTTTCTCTACAATTTTTGGTTTTGAGAAATTGCAAATGGACTTTGAAAGCAATTTTTTCTTGCTTTTGCTTTCCCGCTTTACTCAACCAACCAAAAACAAGAAAAAAAAAATTCATTTCTAAAATATAATTTTTAATTTAAAAAAAATAAAAATTATAAATAGAAAATAATATTAATCAGCCCCTAAATTAGGCTTAGACGTATTTGCATGGATGCTCAGCTTGGAAGCAAGCAAGATCTCGCCAATCGTTCTTTTTTCTTTGATGATTTAGTTCGACATCATTACAAAATGAGAACATGAGGAAAGTCCACATTGGTCGTTTAGGAGGAATAAGCATGGGTGAATCTTGTTTTTTGAAAAGATAAAAGAGGTATAGTAAGGTCCTAATAAGGGTCACAAACATTTTAAAAAGAGAAAGCTAACTTTTGAATCTAAGACTTTATTTCCGAAGAGTGGGTAGCCTTACCATTATATCAAACTCGAAAACTCTACACACGAATGACAGTGTCATCTCTTACTGTTTATGTTGGTTTATGTAAAGGACATATTTGGTCTAAGGTCAAAGGGGGTCCATGGTTATTGAGATAGCATTTAACCTCCTTATAACTTCGTTTGTTTTTATTTGAAAGTTTACCCCATAAGAAAATTTACCCTCATATGGGGCGGTGTAACATCATGAACATGATACAACCATAAGAAAATTTACCCCCGCCAAGGCTGCAGTCTGCTGCATGCTGTCGCACCTCCATCATCTTTGTTTCATTCGCATAGACATCTATTGCCATTTATAAGTCTCCTAGAAGGGGGAAAAGTTTTCAGGGAAAGAAAACAAAGGATCAAAAGAACAACATAGCCACAATCCACCATTGTAGCAATCCACCACCGTTGTTGTGAACTGTTGCTATCATTGTACATTGCCCACCATCGTTGTTGCTCGCCCACCATCGTTGTGGCTAAGAAGAAAGGAATAAAAATAAGAAAATTTCAATATTATATCAAAGCATAAATGAAGATTTATGAAGTAATGGTTGCTTTTATAAAAACGGAGCACCGAATAAAGTAAAAAGGAAAAAATTTTGGGGAATAGTTACCCAATAAATAGCTTAAATATATATATATATATATATATATATATATAATGAAACCATGTAACTACATACCCTAGTAATGTGTAATCCTTTACTTTTAAACCAACACCAAACATGATTTCAAATACATTGATTCTTAAGTTATATACAACGGGGTACCTTGAGATTTCAAAATTGTACCACTTAGATAGCCTATGCCAGAACTTCGTGAATTTTTATCGAAATTCGATCAATTTTCATTATAAAAAGCTGATGTACTACATGATTATAATAATATATGAGTTATATTAATGTTTCAATGAAAATGTAGTAGATTATATTTCAGCAAAATCTGGTTTATAGATTATCGATTCGTTTTTTTGATAAGTAGAAATTTCATTCCAATAAAAATAAGATACAATCGAAATACAAAGACCTCAATGTCCACACGGGTTACAACCATATGCAAAGGGGTCTCTCCTATTCACACTGTTCTTAGCCAAGATGTCATCATAACTATTAACTTCCCTTCTAGAGTAGATAAAACTAAAAGAGTAGAAGGATTTCCTTACGTGGGCACTATGGTTCATCATGTAACTCAAATTCCACTAGACTTCTTCTAAAGAGGAACACCACTTTATCACATTGGATGAGTTTGATTCAATGATGAATTGGAAGGCACTCGAAATTCCTTGACTAATCTGTCTTCCGTGGCAAAGAGGATCGCTTCAATTTCCACTTCATTCAAATCCTTGATACTTACTGGCACCGGAAATATCCCCACAAACCTTCCTAAACGATCCCGAAGTACTCCTCCATTATCCGCAAGGCCCAGTTTGCCTCGTGATGTGCCATCAATGTTCCATTTGAGAACCCCTATAGGCAGAGCTTTCCAAATAGTCCTCGGTCTAATGGATCGGGTAGTGGCCCAAGAACGAATACATTTGATGTTTGAAGCAATTTCTGAAGCTGAGTACGAGCATTTACCAGTCACGCATTCACCCAATTTCCCACTCTAATTCTGACCACCTTGAAAAGTCTTTAGGTCTTTCTCCAAAATATAATGCCGTTCCTTGCTCCCCACACGGACCAAACTACTGCAAAAAAAACACGATATCCACACTCTTTTTTGCATTCCACTAAAGGCCACATCCTGCCATAATTTGAACCATGTCTTTAAGTCTTGTGGGACGATTAGCGAAATAATGTGTTATGTTAGCAATATATGACATCTTTAAGATGGGGGTTCTCGGAAACAGCCTCTCTTCCACCCGGAAGGGGGAAAGCTGCATACATCCACCCCCCAAACCCTGCTTCGTGCGGGAGCCCCTGTGGCACTGGGACTGTTGCTGTTGCTGTTAGCAATATATGACAAAAAATCATAACTTTATGATAGAGAATACTCAAATATTGTCATAATTATGTTTCATGTTGGTAATTCCCAATCAAAATATATCGAATTTTGAAAAATAGTACCTAACTTAAAAATTTTTGAAAATTTGGGTAACTTAATGATAAAATCGTTAAACCATAAGGTAACTTACTGCATATATTGAAACGTCGAAAATATATATATGTATTTTACCATACCTTTCATATTGGTAAGGATTAGAAAGGGGAATGAAGGTGAGGAGTTTCAAACCCAATTCCAGCTTGGGGGAGGATAGCTTTACTATTATACTAAGGGTGTGTTTGATTCATCTTATTTTAACTTTTCATTTTTTAGTTTATCTGTTTTAATAAGATCTGTTCATTAAGATCTTTGTCTTTTTATACTGAGCTTTTTGGTTGTGTAGTACAGAAAGATTTGTTTACATAATAAAGTGTTTGAATACAATTGAAAAAAAGAACTTATCTGTTATAGTCATAAAAGGATGTAATGATATAAATCACCTAATAATAGTAGGTATGAGTAAATTATGACAAAAATAAAAGGGATGGTAGTAGGTGCGGATGGTAGTGAAGGTGGTGAGTATAGCGACTCATGAGGGTAAAACGGACGGTAGTAGGTGTGGATGGTGATAAAAGTAAAAATAAATCATGGTGGTGAAATTTAAGGCTAAAAATTGTCTTTTTAAAACATTTTTTTTGAAACAAGATGTGAAAAGATCAAAATTTGCATCTTCTTATGTAAGTGGTGAAAAAGATGAAAATTAGAGTTTTTTCACAACTATAAGTTGTTAAAAAGCTAAACCAGACGCAGTTTAACTCTAACAATTTGTAAAAGTTCCCTTACGCACATAGGGTTACAAAATGTTGCTTTATGTTAGAAATGAGTGCTTCAATTTTGCTCGAGAACCAGTGTCCCATGTAGGAACTTTTTTTACTTCCCTTCACTTGACTTGGCAAACTCTTTAGGGCCTAGAGTGGGCTTGGCAAGCCACATGTGCCTGCACACCGCGCTAGGCCGACACATTGTGCTGTGATGTGGATTTTTTCCGACTTAGATTTTTGTTTTTACAGTCATTGCTTGTGAAAAGATTGGAAATATGGGAGATTTGGTTCTTGACAGTAGATCCAAGCTTAGCTGAAGTTGTTGATTGCTTCCGCAATCCTTTTTTCCATAATAAAGGCTGGATTTCTCACTTCATATTATCACCCACTTTTTTTATATTTGCACTCTTCTTCCATGTCTAAGCTGAATTTTTCTCAACTTTTATAGCTGATTGATACTCCCTATGGATGGATTTTTCCCAATAAATTAAGTGTTGCTGACGCATAAATAGATATATAAAAACACATTAAGCTATCCTCGTATTCTCAACCAATCCTCTAGAGGTTCTTCTTCCTTTTTCATCACTGAGCAAGTTGAAGCATACTATAGTCATTCACTCAAGAGTATACTTCAATGGTAGACACTATGTTAAACTTGAGAGTCGGAGTGCCAGTTGGTTCTATTGTACTAGTAAATGATTTAGAGCAGTGGTGAACGTCTCAGCATGACTGTACTTTGGTTTGATTTCCGACTTACTGTTTGTTATTCTTTATTAATAAACTTATCATTTCACTAAGAGTCATACGTTTGCACCACCTAATTAGGTTTGAGCATTGATTTAAGATTACTAATTAAGGTTTTATTTGGTATCTTTTTCTATTTGTAGAATTTTTGTTTCTTGAAACTCTAGACCATCATTCTGGAAACGATTCTCCCTCGGTTTTTTTTTTTTCTTGTTTCAATTTCTTTTCTTGTTTGACTGAAAACTAAAGCATAAAACAAAAAATCACAAATAATAAATATTATTAAAACTTGATTTTTAGATTTTGAAAAAAAAAAAAATGCAAACAAAAAATAATTTTAAATGTGCTCTTGATTATCGAATACAACATATATATTGTTGTGTTCGAAATGACACTACAGATTTTGAAGTAAAGAAGTGTAAGATCAACGAGGTAAAATCGCAAATGAAAGATTACAAAGAAATAATGTAATCCAAACAAGAGCACAAGAATTTACGTGGTTTGGATCTAAAACGGTGGTCCTATTTCACGAATCCCCTATATCCATGGAGTGCACCACTATATGATGATTATAATAACAATTAATCAACGCATGAAATAAATTACGTAAGATCATGGGCTTCTAAGTCAGAAACTTGCAAAAAATTACCAGATGTAGAAGTTGTTGACATCTGATCTATGAAATTTGCTTGTAGGCCAGGGTTTCAATGAAGAGCACTAGAAGAAAGAAAATGAATAGTCTGACCCAGGAGCCTTAACTCATGGCTCAATCCCTGGATGCCATCTCAGCCGTCCTCATAGCATTGGATGACCCAAATTTAACAAAACAATTACATTCTGGGAAGAGGAGGAGACAAAACGTGTCTTTGTGGAACCAATAGATGGACCACATATGGCACGCAAAAATAACAAAATACATGAGACTAACTCAAAATCACAATAGTTTAGCCCCCAGTTTTCCACTGATTTACATTCTTGCCATTCACTTAACAGGCAGCCAGTCCCATGACTACACGACCTGCATGTTTTGCTCAACATTGGTTCTATGCTATGCATTTTATTCAATACTTTAATTTCATTCTAAGTATTATTTATTACAGTTATAGGAACCAATATATATACAGAAGATCTCCACGTTCATTACTATACTAGTTCCAGTACATTCTATAGTCTATAAAAGCTTATGTTGTGGGCCCTTGGAGTTTCTTGATACTAGTGTTATCCTGTGTGATGTATAGAGAGCGTTTATACTTAAAAAATAGGAATTATTGTATTATGACATTGTAATTATATTAAATCTCTATTTTCTTTCTTTTTTCATTTTGGCCATCGTATTTACTCTACCTGGTTGGTGCTACATCTATAATGTGCTTAAATACCATAACATTCATCATTTTGGTTTTTTTTTCCTTTTCATTATTTTCTAACTTACATGTTAAGTTTTAAAATTGCAAGATTAGAGATTTTGAGGTAGGAGGAACTCAGCGATAATATATAAAAAGATAGACTAACCACTAGACAAACTCAAACTATAAGAAGCAACTAAATCTTGGTTCAACTAGGATTCCATTTGGTGTTCCAGAAAAAAAAAAAAAAAAAAAAAAAAAAATGAAGCAACAACGACAACAATTAGGATTCCATTTGTGAACTAAGTTGATACATTTATCAAGAATCACTATTTTTGTGCCTATATCAGGGGAATTATGGTCAGTGCAAATATTTGCAGGTCCACTATTTTCATCCAATTGTTCCCTAACAAAGTTCCTTTTGACGACTAGGTGTTGTGTGCTATCATGATATACTAGGTTCTTACTTAAAGATAAGGCAGATTAACTATCTGAATATCAATAGTGGGCCTAAATCTAGGTTAATTTCGGACAAGAGACCTCTTAACCATATGCCTTCTTTTATAGCATTGGTAAGGGCAAGAAACTCATCTTTAATTGTTAACAAAACTATCATAGACTGAAGCTTTAATTTCCAACAAATAACTCTACCACTTAAGGTGAAAAGGTGATTCACTGGTTGACTGTGCAACATCTAAATCACCAATATCGTACTTAGAATCCACATATCCTACCAATTATAGGTCTGTTTGGGTACTTCTGAAGGTTAATCCTAGATCATTTGATCCCTTTAATTAACGTAGTAACCATCTTACCCCATCCCAGGGTTCTTTTTTTTTTTTTTTGGTAACTCAATCTAGACAAAACACTCATAAGGAAGGAAAGGTCTAGCCTGTTACCTTAATGGAATTCATAACAAACCCTATAACATTTGCATAGGTACTTTTTCCATTTGTTGTTTTAATATCTTGGAATTGGGACATTGATCTGCAGGGAATTTATAGTGACTTTTCACGTACATTGATCAAAATGCCTATACCATTGTCTAGGCGATTGTTTAAGGCCGTATAAACACTTTCACGGAAGACATACCTAGTCTTCTTTTTCGGGTTCTTTAAACCCTTCAGGTTGGGTCATGAGGATCTCTTCCACAAACTCTCCATGCATAAACATAATGGTTACGTCAATTTGTTCTAGGTTCATGTCAAATTTAAAGGTCTAGGACATTAACAATCTTATAGTAGTATGTTTGAGAACAAGGGAAAATATTTTATTAAAATCAATTCTTTCTTGCTATGTAGAACTTTTTGAAACTAAACGAGCCTTCAACCTTGGTTGCCCAAATGGGATTAAGGACTCCTTCAACTTAAACACTCATTTGGATCCTATAAACTTTTCTCCTTTTGGTTTAGGGATTAGGGTCTAAGTTTAGCTCTTTCTCAAGCATTCTATTTCAGCAATCATGGCCTTAAGCCAATCCTCATAATGTTTACTACTTCAGGAAAGAGGCTTTGTCTCTTCATATTCCAAAGTTATGTTCAGAGCATAGGTTATGCAATCAACATAGTCATATCTATCTGGTACCCTAATTTCTCTTCTTTCCTTGTTCTTAGCTAGTTGATAATCATTGAAGTTCTCATGTGCGTTTTGGTTCTAGACCTAAGTGCTCCTTTGTCACTGTAGATTTTTTAGGAACCAACTCATTTTCTGGGTTGTCATGACATATAGGTTTAGGTGGGTTAAACTCAAACTCATAAGTTTGTGAGTCAAATATTTTGTTTTTGGTTGTTTGGATAAGGAATGAGTTATTAGCTTCTAAACAAGGGTTCGAATAGGGAATTTCTTGTTGATTAAAACTCACAACCCTACTTATTATAATTTTAGTTTTGTTCCCATCTTTTAAACCTATTCTATAAGCTTTAACCCCATAAGGTAGCAGAGAAAGATGCCTTTGATTTCCCTAGTTTCAAGTTTTTCTTCTCTTTGATGTGCTTATATAGCAAACCCAAAGACACATAATACACAGTAATAAGTTGGCTTCTTAGTTCACATTTTTTTAGGGGTTTTAAAATTCTGTGCTTGTTGAAGGTGTTAAATTAAACAAATAACTGGTTGTATTAACAGCCTCACCCCAAAAATGTTTATTTAAACCAGAAGCAAATATCGTGCATCTAAGTCTTTCTAACAACATCCTATTCATTTGTTCATCTAACCCATTACGTTGCGGGTTTTTATAACAATATTAAATCTTCTTATTCCATCTTTAGTGAAGAGGCATCAAATTAATTCTAATCCATTATGAGTTCTAAGGACCTTTATCTTTCTACTAGTTTGATTCTCAATCAAAGTTTTCCATTTAACAAAAGTTTGAAAACATCCATCTTTTTTTTTTCAACAAGTGAACCCATACTTTTTTTGGAAAAGTCATCAACAATGAATAGAAAATGAATTTCTCCACCTAAAGTGGGTACCCGTGAGGCTCCCAACAAATCAGAGTGAATATAATCAACAAGTGCCTTAGTATTACGCATGCCAATTTAAAAGCCAATCCATGATTCTTATCAAAGATGTAGGACTCACGTAATCAAGTTGACACACACTATCACTCCTTAACGATCCTTGTTTACTCAATTCATTCAAGCCTTTCTCAGACAATGATCTAACCTTCTGTATTATTAGTTTGTTAGCTCAAGTTTATCAATCTTTACAGAACAAGACACACTAAGAATTAACTCACCACTCAAGACATACATACCATTCTGGACCTCTCCTTTAAGGATAATGAGGGACCCTTTAAGGATTTTCATCTCCCCCTGACTAGCCCTTAAGGTCAAGCCAACCTGGTCCAACTATCCTAGTGATATCAAGTACCTCTTTAATTAAGTGATGCAGCCGGCAACATCTTGGCGGGGAGTGTTAGCGTCAAGGGGTTGGTTGGCGACTAGGATGGGACGCGGCGGGAGATAGAGTTTTAAGTCCATTAGGATTAGTTTAAATTTTTAGATTTTATATTTATCTTTTCTTGTTTACATTTAGCTCTTAGTGTTTTATTTTGAGTCAATTAGCTTCTCTATTTAAATAAGAGGAATCTATGGTTTTGATTGATTAAAATTCAGATTTTATTTCAATATTTTAGAGTTTTCTCTCTACAGGTTGTGAGAAATTAAGTAAATTGTTCCCTTTATTTTATTTCATATGAGAAATTGAGTAAATAGTTCCCTTTATTTTATTTCATAATAAAATTGAAGGGAAGGCTATTGAGTCCTTCCCATTCTCCAATTTTCCACTTACACATTGCATTAGTTGGTATCAGAGCCCAGAATGACTTCTGAGATGGCCCGTGGGCGACAAAGATACGCCGCTATGGGAGACATGTATGAGTAGAATTTCCAGCGGTAGATCGACAGGAGGTTGGATGAGATCAAGGAGAAATTCCGAGGATTCGAGTGTTGCTTGATTCAATTCGGGGCAAATCCTGAGCAGGCTCTAGGAGCCCAGCCCCAAAACTCGCTGACACTGAGTGATGAGGAGGAGACGGATGAAAGATTCCATAATCTGTTCCTGGATGCTGATCTATCGGATCCTAGATTGAGGAGGCATCGGCCCAATACTGGTAACACAACCGTCTTTGAAGATTGGAGGCAGGAATCCGGACTCCGGATCGAAATCCCAAAGTACAATGAAGGTGGACAACCAGAGGATTTTTGGGATTGGCTTGGCACGGTAGAAGAGGTTCTTGAATTCAAGGAGGTATAGGAGAGAAAGTAGGCACCTTTGGTTACTGCCCAGTTACAGGGTACGGCCACCGCCTAATGGCAACAGCTAAAACATACGCAACTTCGTCAGGGAAAGGCAAAGATAGAATCGTGGGAGAAAATGAAGAAGCATATGAGAGACGCCTTCCTCCCCCACAATCACACCAAGGTGAAGTACCAACATCTGCAAGGGTTACGTCAGGGCTCTAGATCCGTGGAGGAGTACACGACAAAGGTCCACTCATTAGTCACCATGAACGACTTGGTGAAAACGGGAGAGCAATTGGCGAATTGTTATATTGGCGGGTTAAAAGGAGTCCATACAGGAGGTGCTGAACATGTTCAACATCTTTTTCATCTCGGAGGCAAGCTAGAGAGCCGTGAATGTTGAGCGACAATAAAGGCATCACCTATTTGACGGAGCCTGGGGAGCACAGGTTGGCGAAAGAGACCAAGTGAGAGCATCGCTAACTCAGGGTACAGAGAATAGACCAGTAGTCGCCAATACCGGTAAGCCAGTTGCTCAAGACTTGGCGGGTACTTCAAGAACTCGTTGCTTTAAGTGTGGGGAGGTAGGGCACCGTGCTGCTGAGTGCCATAAGGGTGATAGACTTGGCAAGGTTCTTTTCATAGAGGAGTCCTGTGAAGAAGATGGCGAGGTTATTGAGGAGGAAGCCCAAGCTTAGTTATAGTTGGTAGAAGAAGACAATGTGGCAGGTGATGAAAGACTCCTACTTGTGGTCGGGCGCGCTTGCTTTGCATCAAGGGAAGAACTGGTAGATGGATGGCTGAGAAATAACATCTTCCAGACCACCTGTGCCATTGGCGATAGAGTATGCCGCATGGTGATAGACTCGGGAAGTTGTGAGAACGTGATCTCTGAAGAGGCAGTCGCCAAGCTGCAGTTGATGACAGAAGCACATCCGAGTCCATATAAGCTGCCATGGCTCAAGAAGGGATATCAGGTAACCGTGTCTAAACATTGCTTGGTTAACCTTTCAATAGGGTCGAAGTATAAGGATGGCGTGTGGTGTGATGTGGTGATTATGGATGCTTGCCATTTGCTGTTGGGGAGGCCATGGCAATACGATAGAAGCGCCATACATGATGGGAGGAAGAACACTTATAACTTCATTTTCGAGAGAACAAGGATTATTTTGTTGCCCAAGAAGGATGAGGGGCCGCGAGCTTTAGCAGCTCAACACCTGGACATACAGGGACAAACCATGTTCGCCAAGGAGGTTGGTGATACCAAGATGTTTCTGTGTTATTTGGGAAGGAAAGCAAGGTGATTCCAGGGGAGATACCGAGTGAGATTACCACCTTGTTGAGGAAGTATGCTGATGTTTTTTAGAGGGGTTACCAGATACACTACCGCCATTACGAGACATACAATATTGCATTGATCTAATGCCAGGTGCTGCATTGCCGAATAGGCCTCATTATCGTATGAGTCCATCGAAGCATGAGGAGCTGAGACGCCAAGTCGAGGATCTTCTCGCCAAAGGGTTTATCAGGGAGAGCTTGAGTCCTTGCGTAGTGCTGGCTCTGTTGACTCCAAAGAAGGATGGTAGTTCGTGGATGTGTGTTGACAGTAGGGCTATCAACAAGATCGCGGTACGCTATCGATTCCCCATTCTGAGATTGGATGACTTGCTTGATCAATTATAGAACTCGACGGTATTCACGAAGCTAGACTTGAAGAGCGGATACCACCAGATTCACATTTTTCCTGGGGACGAGTGGAAAACCGCCTTCAAAACACAAGATGGCCTTTAAGAGTGGCTGGTTATGCCATTCAGATTGTCTAACGTGCCATGCACCTTCATGAGGTTTGTGAATCGGGTTCTGCGTCCTTTCTCGAAAAGTCGGTTGTTGTCTATTTTGATGATATTTTGATCTATAGCTGGGATTGAGTTGAGCATATCAGCCATCTTGTGGAAGTGCTGAGTACCTTGCGAGCACAGAGTCTGTTTGCCACCTTGAAGAAATGTGAGTTCGTGAGGGACGACTTAACCTTCCTTGGGTTCGTTGTGTCCAAGGACGGTATATCAGCTGACGAGGGGAAGATCGCGGTGACACGAAACTAGCCACCGCCAAAGACAGTTGGCGAAGTCAAGAGCTTCCATGGATTGGCATCTTTCTATAGACGGTTCGTGCCCAACTTCAGTTCAGGGATGGCACCAATCACGAACTGTATGAAGGGGAGTTCCTTTGCTTGGACTCCGGAGGCAGCTGATGCCTTTGAAGAAGTCAAGAGGAGGCTAACCACAAACCGGTATTAGCTCTACCTTACTTCTAGAAGACATTCAAGCTTCACATAGACGCCCCCAAGGTTGGGATTGGCGCTGTGCTCAGCCAAGAGGGGAGGCCAATAGCATACTTCAGTGAGAAGCTTGACGGGAGTAGGTTGAATTAATCCACTTACAACGTTGAATTCTATGCGGTGGTAAGGGCACTAAGGCATTGATAGTCCTACCTCACCAACAGAGAATTCGTATTGTACTCCGACAACATCACATTGAAGTATATAAATAGCCAAGACAAGCTGTCAGATAGACACGCCAAGTGAGCAAGCCTCATTCAGCTTTTTCACTTCGCGATAAAGCGTAAATCTGGCATCTTGGACAAAGTGGCGGATGCACTGAGTAGGCAAAACCTTATCTTATTGCAGAGCAGAGTCATGATAACTGGGTTTAAGCAGGTGGCGGGATAGTATCAAGATGATCCTACTTTTGGCGGGATCTGGCTAGAGGTAGAATTCGATTCAGCTCCGGGTTACTCCATCCACGACGGGTTCCTTTTCAACCGAAATCAGCTTTGTGTTCCAGATTCGAGTCTGCGGCTTAAGATCATTGAGGAGCAGCACAACGTGGAGCAAGTGGGACGAGATAAGATATTGCAGCTCATTACTGCCAACTATTTCTGGCCAACTCTGCACAAGGAGGATGATAGGTTTGTCAAACGTTGCCTTATATGTCAGGTGTTGAAGGGCAGGGTGACCAATACAGACATGCCGCTACTAGTTCCTAGTCAGCCATGGATGGATGTGAGTATGGACTTTGTGCTAGGTTTACCCAGAACTACAGGTGGCATCGATTTGACTTTCATTGCTGTGGATCGTTTCTCCAGGATGGCTCAATTCATCGGTTGTAAGAAAGCCACCGACACTGTTCACGTGGCAAGATTTTATTTCCGGGAAGTCTACAAGCTTCACGGTTTGCCGGGAAGCATTGTTTCCGATCGGTTTGTGAACTTCTTCTGGAAGGCGTTGTGGAAGATGGCGCACACCTCTCGCCTTTAGCACAGTTCACCACCCCCAGACTGATGGCCAAACCAAGGTGACAAACCATTCTTTGGGAAAACATCCTTCGTTGTTTAGTTGCTGACAATGTCAAGGGCTGGGAACAAAAGCTTTATCAAGTTGAGTTCGCCTACAATAGTTCGGTGAATAGGAGTATAGGGTTTCCGCCATTCAAGGTCATCTATGGGTTTGTATCGAGAGCTCTGGTTGATTTGTCTCCAGTACTAGATATTACTCGCCCGACTGGTAAAGCTGAGGACTTCATTTCCAATCTCTAGGATATCCATGAGCAGACCCGCGCCTCCTGGAAGCTAGCAACAAGTATAAGTTGGAGAGTGACAAGCACAGACACCGGGTCCAATACAACATCGATGACCAGTTCTAGGCCATCCTCACTCGAGAGCGGTTTTCGACTTGGGAGTACAATGACTTGATAGCCTGCAAGATTGGCCCTTTGAAGATTCATTGGTAAGGTGAATGACACGCCTACCGTGTTCAGTTTCCAGCCGGTATGCGAACTTTTGATGTCTTCAATGTTAAGGACTTGACTTCATTCTTTGGAAATAATGACCCAGTAGTTGCATAGGTGAATTCGAGGGCAAATTCTCTATAGCCTGGGGAGGATGATTCAGCCGGCAACATCTTGGTGGGGAGTGTTGGCGGCAAGGGGTTGGTTTGTGGCTAGGATGGGATGCGGCAGGAGATAGAGTTTTAAGTCTAACGGGATTAGTTTAACTTTTCAGATTTTATATTTATCTTTTAATGTTTATATTTATCTCTTAGTGTTTTAATTTGAGTCAATTTGCTCATCTATTTAAACAAGAGGAATATGGGGTTTTGATTGATTCAATTTCAGATTTTATTTCAATATTTTGGAGTTTTCTTTCTTTCTCGAGTTGTGAGAAATTGAGTAAATAGATCCCCTTATTTTATTTAATAACAAAATTGAAGGGAAGGCTGTTGAATCCTTCCCGTTCCCTAATTTTTCACTTACACGCTGTATCATTAAGCACATGCCTAACCCCATCTAGGGTATAAACAACATCATTTGACACCCTAATTCTTACTACCCTAATACTTATGACATTACATCCATGGTTATTACCCAACCGTACCTTGCCTGTACTCACCGTTTTATAATCAACAAAATGGGAATGGTCATAAGCCATGTAAAAACTATATCTAGAATCTAACACCCATTCAAGCATTGTAATATCATATAAAGCAACTAAAACTTTAGTAGGATCATAACCATAAGAAGAGACCAATATCAACAATAGGAGTGTTATTGTTCTTTAATTAAAGGCATAATATCCTAATATGTTCTAATTTATTACATTCATAGCATTTTATGTTAGTGTAATCTTTGTTTCCCTTAGAATAGGAGCAACATTTGCTCTTACCACATTTTTTATTTTTATTGTTACTATTATTCCTAGTCATTGTTCTTCCTCTAACTGAGCAACTCTTACCATTATTAGAGCTACTACTTACATAGTTTCCATGACGTTTAAGAATCTTTGATCTTAAAGCTATAATTACTTCCTTTAAGCTAATGGTCTCACATCCATATCTCAGAGTGTCTTTAAAAAAACCTAAGGTATTTAGGGAGTGAACACATTAAAATGACAACCTTAATTTCATCTTCCATTTCAACAATAATGTTAGCTAAGCCTTGAACTGGTCTATGAAAGTCATCTAAAGATTCTTCCAAGGGTTTATTCTAAATGTGAAGAACCTTCTCATATAGATAAATCCAAGGAGAAAATGACCCTTTTTTTTTCTAAATCTCTTCTAACTTATCCCATATTTTGGCTACTGTAAGTTCTTCAGAAACCAATGCCAAGACAATGTGATGCAACCAGAGTTATCGCCATGGCTATGGTTGGCGGGTAGGAGATGAGCAGGTGTTGGTTGTTGGCGGCTTGATCTGGACGTGGCAATTGGAAGTTGACTTTAAATAGGATTAGTTTACTTTTCAGATTTTTTATATTTTAGTGTTTTATTCCTAGTCAAATATCTTTTCTATTTAAATAGGAGGAAACCTAGGTTTTTATTATTCAAGTTTTTAGATTTTATTTTCATATGCTTAGAGCTTTCTCTCTTTCTGGAGTTGTGAGAAATTGAGTAGATTTTCCCCTTGTTTTATTATTTTCGTAATAAAATTATGTACCTTCCCGTTCCCAAATTCTTCCACCTACGCTCTGCATCAGTTGGTATCAGAGCTCAGAACGACTTCTGAGATCGCCTGTGGGCAAAAGAGATACGCCGCTATCGGAGAAGTTTATGAGCAAGATGTACAACGGTAGAATGAGAGGAGGTTTGAGGAGATCGAAGAGAAATTCCAGCAAATTGAGCGTTGCTTGATTCAATTGGGGGCAAATCCCGAGCAGGAGCCGAGGATCCAGCCCCAACACCCGCCGACACGGGGTGATAAAGACGAAACAGATGAGAGTTTCCAAAATCCGTTTCTAGATGCTGAGCTACCAGCCCGAAGAATGAGGAGGCATCGGCCCAATAACGGCAACATTGATGATTTTGATGATTGGAGGTGGGAATCTGATCTCCATATTGAGATCCAGAAGTTTAATAGAGGAGGACGCCTGGAGGATTTTTTTGCCGCGGTGTAAGAGTTTCTCGAGTCCAAGGAGGTGCGAGAGAGGGAGCATGCGCCATTGGTAGCTACCTGGCTATAAGGTAGAGCCACGGCTTGGTGGCAACAACTGAAGCATACACAACTTCATCAAAGAAAGGCGAAGATAGAATTGTGGGAAAAGATGAAAAAGCAGATGACAGGCGCCTTCTTGCCTCACACTCACGCCAAGGTGATGTATCAACGTCTGCAAGGGTTGCATTAGGGCTCTAGGTCTACGGAGGAGTACATGTCGGAGCTCTACTCATTAGTCGCAATGACTTGGCCGAAACGAGAGAGCCATTGGCGGATCGTTACATTGGCGAGTTGCACTACAAGAAAATTGTGAAATTGCTACAGACAAAATCCGTTGCAAATCCGTAGCAAAATAAAAAAAGCAACGATTTTGTAACGAAAAAGCTTTGGAACAACATTCGTTGCAAAATACCCCGTAGCAAATTATTTGCAACAAATTTGCAATGACCCAAATTCGTTGCAAACCCGTTGGAAATTTGCTACGGATTTGCAAGGTTATTATCTGTTGCACATTTGCAACGGACAAGGTCGTTGAAAATTCGTTCCAAGTTTGCAAAGTGTTTTGCAAGGTAAATAACTATTGCAAAGTTGCAATGGATACAATACTCACAAAGTCGTTGCAAATTTGCAACGGCATTTGCAACAAAGGATGTCGTTACACATTTACAACAATTTTGCAACCAAAGTTTGTGTTGCAAAGTTGTAACAATTTCGCAACTATTGCTTGTGTTGCAAATTTCTAACGGTATTGTTGTTTCAAATCCGTTACAAATTTGCAACAGCTTTGCAACGACTTTGACAAAACTATACTCGTTACAAATTAGTGAAATGGGTACAATTATAAAAATTAGAAAATATTTGCGATGGATTTGCAACATATATACCTGTTGTCATTCTGTTGCAAATTTGCAAATTATATATATATATATATATTACATTTGTATTAATTTATTTGTAATAGTATATATTTTAAATTACTCAGTTAAGTTTTAACAATTTATATATTTCCCAATTTAAAATATAAAAACTAAATATTCCATAAAGCCAAATCAAATGGCCAAAAAGTAAGCTATAATTAAAGAGTTACGCATCAGTCAATACAAAAATATAAAATACCAACTAATTAGTCTATAAATATGATAGGAAGATCAAATATGAAATAACTATTAATATCTAGTTACTAATAACATTTTATAAACAGTTCATAACCTTCATCTTTATCGTCTTCGTCAAATGGATCAGAAGGAGGACTACTCGAGGGTTGTAAAGTATGAGGATAACCAATTCGCTCGTCAATGCTTTGCACTGTTCTCGTCATCTTCAGGTTCATCTGCCATACTTCAACAAGTTCTAATTGCAATTGTTGAATTTGCTCTTCATGCTAACGTACAATGCTAGATTCCTCATAGAAATGAGAACATTGAACCTATGTGAGTTTCCTTCTTTAGAGTGAGTTCATTTATACGGTCTCTAGAGGAAGAATTCGCAGCAATTTCCACACATCAAGATCAAATTCATCTATGCATGGATCATCTTTATGTACCGCATAGTACTCATCCTTGTACCTTTCCTGTAAAATAATTAATTTCCTTGTAAAATGTAAACTAGACAGACAATTTAAAAATAATTTCATGTATGACATAATAAAATAAGAACATAGATATTAATTCATAAATATTTATGATCACCAAGCATAACAATAAAATCAGAAGAAATTGACATCCAACCAAACACATACCCTATGATTTACACCATGACAAAAGGTCCAATGTTGCATCTCCTCCACTAGACATGTCTCCATCATCCATACATTTTTAAATTACATTTTCTTTTCAGAGAAAGTATTAATAAACCATATTAATTACATAAGAAAACTTTATTATATTATTTTAACTGTTGAATAAGATATAAATATTGAGCTAGAGGATGGGGGTAAGGTTGCGTACATCCACCTCCAGACCTTGCTTAGACGGGAGGGGCACTGGAAATGTATGTTGCAGAATGGGGGTAAGAATGCCAACACCCCAATCTATTGTAACCCTATATGGTAGGGATACATGAAAAAGTTTCAGCTTCAATCACTATTCACATTGACAATGAAAAAGAACATATCAACATACTTATTCACACACTCATGACTTTTTCCGTTCCTTTCATGCTTAAATCATGAAAATGTCAAATAGAGAAAATAAAGATACAAGACTCTTAAAGAACTCTTAATCAAATTTCAGTTTTCAACATACTTATTCATACACTCATGACTTTCTACTTTCCTTTCATGCTCAAACCATGAAAATGTCAAATAGAGCAACTAAAGATATAAGACTTTGAAAGACCTCTTAATCAAATTTCAGTTTTTAACATACTCATTCACACACTCACAACTTTCTACTTTCCTTTCATGCCCAAACCATAAAAATGTCAAATAGAGCAAGTAAAGATGCAAGACCCTTAAAAACCTCAATCAAATTTCAGTTTCAACATATTTATTCACACACTCATGACTTTCTACTTCCCTTTCATGCTCAAACTATGAAAATGTCAAATAGAGCAAGTAAAGATATAAGACCCTCAAAGACCTCTTAATCTAATTTTAATTTTCAACATACTCATTCACACACTTGCGACTTTCTCCTTCCCTTTCCTGCCCAAACCATGAAAAATGTCAAATAAAGCAAGTAGAGATACAAGACCCTTAAAGACCGCTTAATCTAATTTTAGTTTTCATCATCCTTAGTCACACTCATGACTTTTTTTTTTAACACTATCCACTCATGACTTTCTCCTTTCCTTTCATGCTTAAACCATGAAAATGTCAAATAGTTAGATACGAGACCCTTAAAGACCTCTTAATCTATTTTTAGTTTTTAATTTTCTTGCGTATTCACACACTCATGAGTTTCTCATTCCCATTATGTACAAACCATAAAAATGTCAAATAGACCAAGTAAAGATACAAGGCCCTTAAAGACCTCTTAATCTATTTCAAAACCCTTATTCACACCATAAATTTGTCCTTCCCTTTCATGCTCAAACCATGAAAATGTCAAATAGAGCAAGTAAAGATACAAGACCCTTAAAGAAATCTTAATCTATTTTCAGTTTTAAACATACTCATTCACACCTTCATGACTTTCTCCTCCCCTTTCATTCTCGAACCATGAAAATGTCAAATAGAGCAAGTAAAGATACAAGACCCGTAAAAACCTCTTAATCTATTTTCAATTTTAAACATAGTGATTTACACATTCATGACTTTCTCCTTTCCTTTCATGCTCAAACCATAAAAATGTCAAATAGAGTAAGATACAAGACCCTTCAAGACCTCTTAATCTATTTTCAATTTTCAACATACTCATTCACACACTCATAAAGTTTTCCTTCCCTTTCATGCTCAAACCATAAAATGTCAAATACAGCAAGTAAAGATGTAAAATGCTTAAAGACCTCTTAATCTATTATCAATTACCAACAACTCCTTTGATTCATGTTAATCATCCATCACCCACCATCCCTAATCCCCCCCAACCCCCTCCCCCCCTTTTCTCTCTTCATCCATTCAAATACATTTACGAACATACACCCCACCTCCTATGTTCTTACACTACTCAACAAAAGTCATCGAATACTGACCTTAACAAAAATAGCAACCAAACATCATCCAACTCACCAAAAATCAATAAAAGTCACTTCAATAAAACAAAATCTAAACAACACTCACAACGACAAAATCAATCCCCCATTTCCCTTGTTTTCCCTAAGCCTTGTGCATTTTCATTCCTAAACATGTTTGTTTAACTGTTATTGTTGTAAATAAAATCAATAAAAGTCACTTCAATAGAACAAAATCTCACCAAATCGTACCTAAAATTAGGAAAATGGAACAAAAATCCAGCATAAATCATTCAAAACTAAAATAATTTGCAAATACTACTCATAATGAGAATGAGATACGAGACCAAATCTCCTATTAAAATAAAAAAATTGCAAGCGGTGAGAATGATGAGGGCGGCAGGGAAGACAAGCGGCAACGAGATTGCAGAGGTGAAGTGGGTGAAGATGGGTTTGTGAAGGTGAGGATGATGACGAGGGCGGTCAACCATGAGGGTGACGGCAGTGGTTGGAGAGGCGGCGGTTGGGTTGGACGAATGGAGAGTGGGGTTTATGAGTGGAGAGTGGTAGGATTTGTGACTTAGGTTTGTGAGTGGTTGAAAAAAGGTACTTATATTAAAATATTGTAAAGAATTTATAACAGATTTGAAATAGGTTCAATGGTTTTAAATTCAAAAGTACGATGGATTTAAAACACAAAATCTGTAGCAAATTTTAATTTGTATGGGATTTGCAAAGAATTAGAAAGGTAAATTTTTTTTTATCAGTAGATAGGCAAATTTATTACTATATTTATTTATTTGACATATATTTCATTTATTTATGTATACAACAACAACAACAACAGTCACAGTGCCTCAAGGACTCCCGCATATGCGGGGTCTGGAAGGGGTAGGATGTACACAACCTTACCCCCTCAGGGTGAGACCCTGATGAGAGGCTATTTCTGAGAACCCCTAACCTAATAGTTGATAGTTAAAAAGGGCATGTAAGTAGAGCATGTATACCATTTATGAAGAACATGTAAAGTGTAGAGATCATGAAAAGCATGTAAAGCATGTGAGCATGAAAAAAATAAGCATGTAAACATAAAAACATATAAGCATGTGAACATAATAACCAGGTCAAAAGGGAAAAGCAAACAAGCAAGAAGGACAAAGATCTTACATATGACACACTGCAACAAATAGAGAGAGTATAGCGTATAGTGAGTATAGCGAGATAGAGAGAGATAAAGTGGGGAGAGAGAGAAAGAGAAAGAGAAAGAGAGGGACAAAAAGTAGATAGAGAGAGCTAGCTTACGTGTGCTCACTGTTCCTCCACTGCTAAATCGGGTATCCCTATACTAATCCTCCACTGAGCTCTATATAGGGCCATCTCTTTATTTAGGTTGAGGTAGGCGAGATCGTTTCCAATTGTCTCCATTCATTTATTTATGTATGTTTTATATAATAATATTCTATAAAAGAATTTATTAATATTTTTAAAGGTCCTTGTACTTTGCCATTTGTATCAATTTAGTCATTTTACTTTGAAATGTATCAATTTCGTTACTATTCTAGTCATATTGTGTCAATTTGATATTTAGAGTACAATTTATGTTAAGCAAACAAAATTTTAATGATGAACTTTATTTCAGTCTCACATCAATTAGCTCATCTCGTCAAAACCATATAATGGATACAACAAATGAGTACTACCATATAACTGAAACTATATATGTTCGTATACTTCTATAACAAGTACTATATGTTATGTACTTATATCCCGTTATAAGTGAAATCATAGATCAATGTATATGTAAAGCATTCCCCATGGACAAATAATATCGATACTTAAACACTAAGGCCACAACCGATCATCCGCGATCGATGATTAATATGATAATTCCTTATGTATATGACTATGTACTACAATGAAATATGAAGTATATGATAGCTATATAGTAAACACCACCTTCACATCCATTAGATTCATTGTGATTAGACAAGCCTAACTGTTATATGTAATCTATTGCGTGTACATAGGGATTCACCTGCTTCTAATTCGACAATCTTAACATGCACATACACATCGCTAAAAAAATTTCATTATTTGCTAATCATAATGACTATTTTTTGTTTGTGTCAATATTGTGTTGTTTTGAAATGCTCTGAAATTTTCAATTACTTTGTTTGTTAATTTACGACATATTTATTTTGTTAAAATATATGTTATTTTACAGCTTTAAAATTTTGACAATAATTTTGATACACTGTAGAGTCGTTGCTAACACGAAGCAAATGAGTATTTGCAATGGGTTAGCAAAAGATCTTATGGAAGCAAAGATGAAACCCTTACCACCATTATTTTTCCCTATCAAATTGTCACGGATTTGCTACGGAAAACATCATAGCAAAATACTTCAACTTTTGCCGTTGCAAATTTGTATCAATTTCTTTCGATTTTCGAACGAGTTTTGGTCCATAAAATTTGATACGGCTTGACCATTGCAAATACATAATATTTGCTTACTTTAAAGCAAACTGATTAGCCCTTAGTTGGTGCAAATCAGTAGCTAATACACTAAATTTGGAACGGCTAAGCCACTGGACAAAGTCGTATAAAATTTCCAATGCACCTTTGTTACTATATCATCACAAAATGTTCTTATATGTTAATTAATAACACGTTAATTATTTTACATTGCTGTTTGTTGATTTATAGCCTGTTTATTTTGTTATAATATTTATTTATTTTTAACAAAGTTAAAAAAATATCAAAAACTTTGCTACAGAGTGTAGACTGTTACTAATTCGTAGCAAATGAAGATCTGCTACGAATTTATAACCAATAAAACTGTAGCAATTTGTTTCGGATAGGGTCCTTGCAAATCCATAGCAATTTGCTTTGAGTTCGCAATAGTTAAGCCTATAGCAATTTGCTACGGGACAAAACTGTTGTAAATCCATAGCAAAGGATAAGGATTTGCAATGACTCTAGTCATAGTAAATTGCTATGATGTTAATTGTAGCAAATCTGTTTCTTTTGATATGAATTTGCAACGATTTTGTTACAAGCTAACGCCGTATGAAATTTTCATTACAAAGTCACTGCTTTGTCGTTGCAAAATATGCTTGCTTATTAATCTATCACATTTTTGGTTTGTTATAATATCAATTTATTTTGAGAAAGTACCTAAAAAAATGTCAAAAACTTTGCTACAAAGTAGAGTTGTTGCTAATTCGTAGCAAGTGAAGATTTGCTACAGGTTTGCAACGGCCAGCACCGCAGCAATTTGTTACGGTTGTTGTCGTTGCAAACCTGTAGCAAATGCTATGGATTTGCTACGATTTTGTCACAAGTTTGCACCGTATGAAACATTTGTTGCAATGTTGTTGCTCCGTCATTGCAAAATATGCTTGTTTCAAATCCGTTGGAAATATGTATGAGATTTGTTTCAAATTTGCTACGGATTTTGGCCATAGAAAATTTTCGTTGCTAATTGAGCATTTTCTAGTAGTGTTGGAGGAGTCTATACAGGAGGTGTTGAACATGTTCGGCATCTTTTTTGTGTCGAAGGCAAGCCAGAGAGCCGTGAATGTGGAGAGGCAGCAAAGGAGTCGCCAAGTTGGCAGCACCTGGGGAGCACATGTTGGCGGAAGAGACAAAGTGAGAGCACTGCCAAATTAGGGTGCACAGAACAAGCCAGTAACAGCCAATACCGGTAAGCGGGTTACTCAGGACGTGTTGGGTACTTCAAGAACCCGTTCCTTCTAGTGTGGAGAGATAGGGCACCGTGCTGCTGAGTGCCATAAGGGTAACAGACAAGGAAAAGGTCACTTCATCGAGGAACTCCACAGAGAATATGGCGGGATTAGTGAGGAAGAAACCCAAACTAAGTTGGTGCTATTGGAAGAAAATGTTGTGGTAGGTGATGAAGGACGCCTACTTATGATTAGGCACCCTTGCTTTGCACCAAGAGAAGAACCAGGAGATGGATGGCTGAGGAATAACATCTTCCAGACCACCTACACCATTGGCGGTAGAGTATGCCGCATGGTGATAGATTCTGGAAGTAGTGAAAATGTGATCTCCGAAGAGGCATTCGGCAAGTTGGGGTTGACTACGATAGCACATCCGAGTCCATACAAGCTCTCGTAGCTCAAGAAGGGAAACCAGGTAATCGTGTTTAAACGATGCTTGGTCAATTTTTCGATTGGGTTGAAGTACAAGGATGGAGTTTGGTGTGATGTGGTCACAATGGATGCTTGTCATCTGTTATTGGGGCTCCCGTGGCAATATGATAGGAGTGCTATCCATGACGGACAGAAAAACACACATAGCTTCATCTTCGAGGGGACGAAGATTATCTTGTTGCCAAAGAAGGATAAGGCACCACGAGCTTTAACAGCTCAACACCCGAGTATACAGGGACAAGCTATGTTCGCCAAGGAGGTTGGTGACACCAAGATCATCTTCATGTTGATTGGGAAGGATGGTAAGGTCAATTTAGGGGAGATATCGAGTGAGGTTACCGCCTTGTTGAGTGAGTACACTTACGTCTTTCCGAAAGAGTTACCGGATACGCTACTACCATTACAAGATATACAACACCGCATTGATCTGATGCTGGGGGCTGCTTTGCCGAATAGGCCTCACTACCGTATGAGTCCATCAGAGCATGAGGAGCTGAGACGCCTAGTGGAAGAGCTTCTGGCCAAGGGGTTTATTAGAGAGAGCTGAAGTCCTTGTGCAGTGCTGGCTTTGTTGATGCCAAAAAAGGATGGCAGTTCGCGGATGTGTGTTGACAGTAGAGCTATCAACAAGATCCCCGGTACGCTATCGCTTCTCTATCCCGAGATTGGATGATTTACTTGATCAATTGCAGAACTCGACCGCCTTCATGAAGGTAGACTTGAAGAGCTGACATCACCAGATTCACATATAGCTTGGAGATGAGTGGAAAACCACCTTCAAGACACGAGAGGGACTTTACGAGTGGCTGGTCATGCTGTTCAGATTGTCCAATGCACTAAGTATCTTCAAGAAGTTTATGAACCAAGTCCTGCGTCCTTTCATTGGGAGGTTTGTTGTCATCGACTTTGATGATATTTTGATTTATAGCCAAGTCAGAGTTTAGCACATGAAGCATCTCAGGGAATTGCTGAGCACTTTGCGGGAACAACATCTGTTCGCCGCCTTGAAGAAGTGCGAGTTCGTGAAGGATCGAGTAACCTTCCTTGGCTTTGTTGTATCCCAGGACGGTATAGTAGCTGACGAAGGGAAGATTGCCATTATTCGTGACTTGCCACAGCTAAGAATAGTCGACAAAGTCTGGAATTTTGACAGGTTAGCATCATTCTACAAACGTTTTGTTCCGAACTTCAGCTACATCATGGCGCCTATAACTGATTGTCTGAAGAAGAGTTCCTTTACTTGGACTCTTCAAGTAACTACCGCCTTTGACGAGGTAAAGAACAGGTTGACCACGCCTCCGGTGTTAGCTCTTCCGGATTTCCAGAGGACGTTTGGGTTTCACACGAATGCCTCCGAGACTGGCATTGGTGCGATGCTTAGCCAAGAAGGGAGGCTTATCCCATACTTTAGTAAGAAATGCGATGGGAGTAGATTGAACTACTCAACTTTCGACCTTGAGTTCTACATGTTGGTAAGGGCACTAAGGCACTGGAAATCATACTTTGCCAATCGGGAGTTCGTCTTGTACTCTAGTAACGTGGCCCTCAAGTACATCAATAGCCAAGACAAACTTTCGGACCGACATACCAAGTGGGCAAGCTACATACAACTCTTCCACTTCGTCATCAAGAACAAGTCCAGCGTTTTGAATAAGGTGGCGGATGCTTTGAGTAGGCGGAGTCTCCTTCTTTCTCAGCACCGGGTTACCGTGACTAGGTTTGAGCAGTTGGCGGATCAATATCGGGATGACCCAACTTTTGGTGAGATTTGGCGGGAAGCACAGTCAGGTTTTGTTCCCGGTTACTCTATTCATGACAGATTCTTTTTCAAGGGGAATCAACTTTGTGTCCCAAATTTGAGTTTACGGCTTAAGATTGTTGAAGAGAGGCACAATGCAGGGCACATGGGATGAGATAAGACGCTGCAACTCATTACCGTCAACTATTTTTGGCCGACTTTGAGCAAGGAGGTTGAGATGTTTGTTAGACTTTGCCATATATGTCAGATCTCGAAGGGCGGAGTGCCAACGCAGGCCTTTACTCTCCATTACCAGATTCGAGTCAACCATGGACGGATGTAAGCATGGACTTCATGCTATGATTACCAAGAACGCCAGGCGGCATTGATTCGATTTTCTTGTGGTGGATAGCTTCTCTAAGCTGGCTTACTTCATTGGGTGTAAGAAATCCTCTGACGTTGTTTATGTTGCAGGGTTGTATTTTTAGGAAGTCTATAAGCTTCACAGCTTGCCAGCAAGCATTGTCTCCGACAGGGATGTTCGATTCGTGAACTACTTCTGGAAGGCGTTGTGGAATTGTGCACACCTCTCTCGCCTTCAGTACAGTTCACCATCCTTGGACTAATGGCCAAACAAAGGTGACAAACCAATCATTGGGAAACTTACTTCGTTGTCTGGTTGCCGACAACACCAAGGGCCGAGAGCAAAAGCTCTACCAAGCTGAGTTCACCTACAACAGCTCGGTTAACACGAGCACAGGGTTCTTGCCATTCAAGATCATTTATGGATTTGTACCGAGGGCTCCGATTGATTTGGCACCAGTCCCAGATCTTATTTGCCCTAGCAAATTGGCTGAAGACTTCATTTCCAATCTGCAGGATACACATGAGCAGACCCGAGCACACCTCCTGGAAGCTGGAGCCAAGTATAAATTGGTGAGTGACAAGCACCGGGGCCAGGTCCAAGACCAAGTAGGCGACCAAGTTTGGGCCATCCTCACCGGAGAATGGCTTTCGGCTTGGGAATACAACAAGTTGACAGGATGCAAAAATTGGCCCTTTAAAGATCATTAGTAAGGTCAAAGACAATGCCTACCGTGTTCAATTGCCTTCCGATATGCGAACTTCTAATGTCTTCAACATTAAGCACTTAACCCATACTTTGGCGACAATGATCAAGCAGTTGACATGGCGAATTTGAGGGTGAATTCTCTCTGTCCAGGGGAGGATGGTGCAGCCAGCAGTACTGCCATTTAAACAGGAGGAAACCTAGGGTTTTATTATTCAATGTTTTAGATTTTATTTTCATAAGCTTAAAGCTTTTTCTCTTTCTCGGGTTGTGAGAAATTGAGCATATTTTCCCCTTATTTTATAATTTTCATAATAAAATTAAAGGGAAGGCCATTGAATCTTCCCGTTTCCAAATTCTTCTAGTTACGTAGTGCATCACATTGTTGTGAAGACCAAGAATAATATGCCCATAAGCTTTAGATTCGATTTCTAACTTATCCTTCTCAATCAATGACCTCCATCTTGATCCTCAATAGAGAAAAAATCATCTTTAACATTGAATGTCTCTATTTCGAATTTTGTGGAGGCCATTTCCAAAGCCTCGGTTTAAACCTATGGCTGTGATGCCACTTGTTATGTTTGAAATTACTTAACAAAATTTTGAAGTAAAAGAAGTACAAGATTAAGTTACAACTACCAAAGGAAAAACTACGAAGAATTAATGCAATTGATACAACAACACAAGAATTTATGTGGTTTAGACCCCAAAAAGATGGTCCTAGTCTACAGCTCCCTTCCCCTAGAGAAGTTTATCCACTATATGATGATTATATTAGAATTAAAGGGCAAAGAATCAACACATGAGATAAATTACGTAAGGGCCTAAGTTTCTGAGTCAAAAACCATACAAAGCACTACTGAATATAGAAGTTCTTCACATATATGAAATTTCCTTAGGGACGTGAGTCACAAGGTAGGGTTAAAATGTCCAGTGTAGGGAGAAAGGGGAAGGAAGATAAGAGAGTCAAAAAAAAAGTGAAGAAAGAAAATGAATAGCCTACCATATTAAAGAAAACACACTCCTTAAATAACCAAGCGCCTCAATCAGTGTCTCAGACCCTAGATACCGTGTCAGCAATCCATCATCATAGCATTGGATGAACCGGATTTAACAAAACAAACACAATCTAGGAAGAGGAAGAGGACAAATTGTGTCTCTATGGAATTGAAGGATGGACAACGCGTGGAACACAAATAACGAAACGGTGCTAGTTGTGGGTACGAATGGACAACGGACTTATGAGAAGAGCCACAAATACACAAGAAGAGTAGGGGTAGGACAATAGTCAATGTCCAAAGTAGGGATGGCAATGGGGCGGGTAAAACCCATTACCCGTGGGTATCCGCCCCGTTTGGGGCGGGTATGGATATAGATGATGCAGGTAACGGGTACGAGTAGGGTACACATTTCAATACCTGTCACGGGTATGGGGCGGGTATGGGTATAGGATTGTACCTGCCCCATACCCGCCCCGCCCCGCCCCGCCCTGACCCGCCTCGTACCCACATGTATCCGCCCCGCTCTTCCACGTACCCGCATATCCCCGTTGTGTTATTTTATATAAAATAAATTTCTCAGGTAATTTATAATTATGAAGTCATGGTTATTATTAAAGGGAAAAAGAAAAGAATTTTATGTGTAATAAGTTGGACAATGGATAGATAACAAGGTGGGTACAAGGAGTGGGTATGGGGTGGGTACAGGCGGGTACGGGGCTGGTTGGGGCGGGTAATGGGTACCCGCGGGTAATGGGTATGGGTTTGTACCCGCCAGAGGGGGGTACGAGTACCCACTTCATACCCGTGGCGGGTCATGGGGCCGGTACGGGAAGAGAATTTGTGTGGCGGGTACGGGTATGGAGGAAGCGCCCCCCGTGCCCGCCCCGCCCCGTCCCATTGCCATCCCTAGTCCAAAGTACCCCAAAACTCAAACTTAGTGTAGTTTAACTCCTAGTTTTCCACTTATTTACATTCTTGCCATTCACTTAACAGACTAGTTAGCCCATAAATAAACGATGCGTTTTTCTCAATACGAGTTCTCTGTTATGCATTTCACTCAATACTCAAATTCATTTAAGTACTATTTATCGTAGCTAATATATATAGGAACCAATATAAAACATATATATTTAATACATAATACATCATATAGATCACAATAATTTCTATATGTCCTGCTGACTTCGACAAAAGAATTTTCATGAGCAATATATGCTAACAATCTTGAAGCTTTCAAAATTTTCATTTAATGGAGAGGCAAGTCATATATTAGGTGATTGATTTCAAAAAAAATACACTTTTTTTAGATAGTAAAAAGGTACAATAATAACCTAATAAAGATCACTAGCATCTAGAAAAAGAGGAGATTAGTTTAGAACCAAAGACTCCATATTTAGGAGGTTCATAACCTAAGTACTATAAAAACATATTCTTATATTATATCATTTTGAAAAATTATAAACCCATATCTATCTATATATGTGTGTGTGTGTATATATATATATTTATTTATTTATAATTATAAAGCAGAGCTCGATATAAGAAGCAGCTGCCCCTAATCGGGGCCCCAAAAGTACAGGTAAAGTACCAAAAACCCAAAATATATGATACAAAACAACCCAAATTCCTACGGCTAATCTAAGCCAAGGACGTGAATTAGCTCTTCCTCTTAAAGGATGATCTTCCAGAGTTGGAACCTGGCTGCCAACTCTTGATGCTAGCCACCGAGCAAGCTACTTCTGTTGGTGAATATTAGAATTCTGCACACCGTGCCTTAACCTAGAATCCCAGCCGTATTCTACTAGATCATACATCTCTCAGGACTTATTGAGCATTTTGGAAGACTATCTTATTCCTTGAACACCAGATCTCCCATATGATCACAAAGAGACATCCATGCCTTCCTTTGAAAATTACGGCCAACCACATATGAAGACCATTGGAAGAAGAGATCCGTGATAAATTGGGGGCATATTGATTGGATGCTCCACCAATTCAAACAAGAACACCATACCTTCCAAGTTTCCTCAAATGTGAGGAATAGATGATCTATGCTTTCCTCCTCTCTACCACATCTCTTATGATGCCAATGTTCCAAAGCCTTTTCTTTGTGTTCATCTTGCCAAGGAGTGCCATCCAAACCAAAATTTCGGCCTTTGGAGGTGGTAATCCTTTCCAAGCCCCACAAACTAAGTGATCCACTGTGATAGCTCCTGAAAGCTGCTCCATAGCTGCCTGGCTAAAGGACTTCACTGAAAAGACACCATCTTGTTCCGCGCCCCACCACAGCTTATATTCCTCTTCTCTACTTGGCTGAATCCCACTGAGGATCTGATTGAGAGCATAGGCATTTGGCTCTTCTCTTGCAAAGAAACTTCTCCTCCAATTGAGAATCCATCTCCATTCAATCTCATCCCTCACTCTCATTTGAGATATATAGTGCTCTCTTTGCACTGGCACTTTAAATAAGTCGGGGAATTTCTGCTCAAGAGACACGTCTCCAATCCATGCATGCTTCCAAAATTTAATCTTCGAACCACTGCCTACCTTTAACTTTGCCTCTCTGAAAACCTGCTTTATATCCCCTAGCCTCTCTGTGATTCCTGCCATTGCCTTCTAAGGACAGTTAAAAGCTGGCATCACTTGTGTAGGAATTATGTCTTGGGTGTTTCCTCTATGAATCGAGCAAATAACTTTCTGCCATAGAGAAGGCCCCTCCTCTGAAAAACAGCACCACCATTTGAATAGCAATGCTACATTTTTGATAAGTGGATCCCCTACCCCCAAACCACCCAAGTGTTTAGGCTTCTGAATCAGCTCCCATGTGATACATGGCACCCCGCTTTTGTCATCGTTTGAACCCCAGAAGAAGTTCCTTTGTATCTTCACAATCTTCTTCATGACTTTCTTAGGTGCTTGGAAGATGGACATGTAATAAGTTGGTAAGTTGTTGATTACCGACTTAATTAAGGTTAATCTACCTGCTTTAGATAGTGATTCTTGTTTCCACCTTGCTAATTTCTTCTCAATCCTGTCAAGCACTGGCTTCCATGTAGAAAGAAGCTTTGGATTAGCCCCTAATGTGAGGCCCAAATGTTTGATTGGTACTGAACCAAGCTGGCATCCCAACCTCTCTACCATTTCCGTTCCCACACCTCAGAAACCCCCCACACAGACAATTGTGGACTTTGAGTAGTTGATCTTCAGCCCTGAAACTGCAACGAAACATTGTAATAGATTCTGGATGTTGAGAATAATGTCTTCATCAGCCAGACAGAAGAACAAGGTATCATTAGCAAATTGCAAGTGTGTGAGTAAGACCTTCTACTTTCCTACTTGTAGCCTTTGACTGTGATCCACCTTCACTGCTTCCGAAACTGCTTTGTTAAGCACTTCAGATACTAGCACAAACAAGAATGGTGATAATGGATCTCCCTGCCTCAGTCCCCTTTCCATTTTGAATGGAGGAGTAGGGGAACCATTTACCAAGATTGACAATGATGATGTAGATATGCATTGAAGAATCCAACTACACCATCTTGCACCAAAACCCATCTTAAGAAGCACTTGATGTACAAAGTTCCAATTCACAGAGTCATATGCCTTTTAGAAATCAAGTTTTAGTAGCACTCCTTTCTTCTTCTTCTTTATCCAGTGAACAACTTCATTTGCAATTACAGCACCATCTAGAATTTGCCTTCCTGCCACAAATGCTGTCTAATTTTCCTCTATCAAGTCTAGAATTACCTTAGCAAGTCTTCTACTCAACACTTTTGATATGATTTTGTATACACAATCCATCATGCTTATGGGCCTATAATCTCTAATATCTACTACACCATCTAGCTTTGGTAACAATGAAACCCATGTTGTATTGATGAATGGGTTTAATGTTCCTGATACAAAGAACTCCCTAACATATGCCAGCAAGTCCTCTCCCAAAGTGTCCCACATACTCTTTATAAATTTGAAGTTGAAACCATCATATTCTGGGGCCTTACTAACATTACAGTCCCAAACTGCTTCTTTGATTTCTTGAAAGGAAGGGATCTTTTCTAGCTTGAGAGCTGCTTGTTCTGATAGCCTTAGAAGCTCTGGATCGTCAACATCAGGTCTATGCATTAGAGGTTCAAAGTATAGTTGCTGAAAGAACCCTACTACTGCTGCTCTAATATGTCTTGGTTTGTGATGCAGCCTCCCTCCAACTTTGATCCTATATAGTGTCTTCTTCTTTGCTCGAATTGATGCAAGTGTGTGGAAGTATTTTGTGTTTTGATCCATCTCTTTTATCTCTTTGCTTCTTGACAATAGAAGCTAATACCTCTCTTTTCTTCTATACCATATCCAAAGCAAGGAGGATGCTGCAAATTTCCTAGCTCCATCTTCTTTTGATAAGCTACCTTGCTCAGTTTTTTTCCCTTAGACTGTCTAGCTTCTCTTCTAAAGCAAAGATTTTTAGATCAATATGGCCAAAGACTTCCTTACTCCATCTCCTAAGAGGTTGTTGAATTTTCTTCAATCTCTTCTCAAAAGACAGACTCCGGTGTGCTTGCCATTGGTCTTGAACAATCCTTGAGTGCTCAGGGTGAGAGAACCAACAATCAAAGCATCTGAATGGTTTGGGACCCTCTGAACTTCGTCAAGTTGAATCATAATTGGACAATGATTTGATATCCCCTTTTTCAGGCCAAACAATTGAAGATAAGGGAATTTACTTAGGCATTCCCTATGAACAAGAGCTCTATCAATATGGCTCATTGACTGCCCTCTACTCCAAGTGAACTTCCTTCCTGTAAGAGGCACATCAACCAACCCTGCTTTGCTCAAGAAGTCTCTGAAATCTCTCATCCCTTGTGCGAGGTCTACTCTACCTTTTTGTTCTTCTATGTTTAGTATCTCATTGAAATCCCCAAGTGGTAATGCAGGAACATTATTTGCATCTAGGACTCTTTCTAATTCAGACCAAATAAACCCTCTTCCCACTTTAGAGCAAGGTGCATATACCAAGCAAATTACACAAACAAAATCTTGTTGAATCATTGAACCAACTAGACAGATCCAGTGTGTACCTTTGGCAGTGTAGGTGACTATGAAGATGTCATCATCCTAGATGAGAATGAGTCCTTCTGAACCACCATTAGCTGGAACCTCTTCCCAATGGCTATTATCTGATCCCAAGCATTTTCTGATCTCCCTTGCAGTCACCTTGGTGTGCTTAGTTTCCACCAAACCTAACACTACTGACTTATGAGTTGAGACTATATCTTTGATGATTCCCTTCTTCTCCTTCTCTCCAACCCCCTTATGTTCCAAGCACCTATCTTCATTTTCTTGCCACTAGAATTGGCAATCAGTTCTTCTTTCTCTTTCTTTTGTTCACTATATGATCTTCCTCTTGTGTTGTGCGCATAATCTTTATGAGTTCATCTTCAGACCCATGAAATCTAAATCTTACCTTCTCTCCAAGAGCCCACACTTCTTTTGCCTTTTCTCTTCCTTTCTTTGGCCTTCTCTGCAAAGTAGATCTAATTTTGGTATTGTTGTCTGTTGGAGGGGTGACATTTGATGGTATGGAGTCTTGTAGTTCGGAGCATAAGTCCACATAGCAGTGGATTTCCAGTTCTTCTTGGTAAGGGGCTACGATGTGGGTTGTGTTAGCATTTTGAATTTCAAAATGTTGCCTTTCTTGTGCTTGTGTTTGGTCATTATCCAAGGGTAGGTAGGTGTCCTTCCCTTTAATTTTTTTTTTTTTTTGATAATTAGAGAGCAATGCTCAATACAAAAAACGGCAGCCTAAGAATAGGCTCCAAAAGTACAACGAAAGTAGAATCAAAAGGAGTACATGGCAAAATGAAGAAACTATAACACCAAACGTAAGGTATCGAAGCTTCTAAATACTCCAGGCTCGTAGCTTTCATGGAGACCAGCTTGTAAGACATGCCACATTGCAAGCAACTTCTGATAGAGAATATGGAAATGTTGGACACCATGCTTTCACCCAGAACCCCACTTTAACCCTGCTTGACCATAGTGCATCTCTCAAGTCCCGATGCTTTTCTTGGAATACGACTTTGTTTCTTGCACACCATAACTCCCATATTATAACAAAGAAGAGTGACAACCAAGCTTTCCTCTGGAATTTACGGCCTATTGCATTAGAAGACCATTGAAAGAAGTGATCCTTTATAGAGCTAGGCATGATTGAAGATAAACCCCACCAATCCAAACACGAGCACCATAATTTCTAGGATTCCTGACAAGACATAAACAAATGATCAACACTTTCTTCAAAGCCATTGCATAAGGGGCACCATCTGTCCTGATCTCCGATTATACCAATATTCCATAGTCTTTTCTTTGTATTCATCTTACCGAGGAGTGCCATCCACACTAATACTTCAACCTTCGGAGGCGCTAAGCCTTTCCATGCTCCGCACACTAAGTGGTCTACCGAGATCATGCAAGATGAAGCTTGTGATACAGCCTGGACAAAGGAATTGACACTATATACCCCACCAGGCACATGCTCCCATCTCAATCTATCAGCTGCATTCCTCTCTAATTGTACCACTCCCAACAATGCAATCAGGGCTTCCACATTTGCCTCTTCTCTACTGAAAAAACTACTTCTCCAATTTAGGATCCATCTCCAATGATTCCCATCCCATATACCCATTCGAGAAATGAAGTGGTCCTTCTGCAAAGAAACAGTGAATAAATTTGGGAATGCTACCTCAAGGGACTGCTCACCCATCCAGACATGCTTCCAAAACTTTGTCTTTGATCCATCACCAACCTTTATCTTCACTGCATTCAGCATCTGCTTTGTGACCTCTAAAAAGGTTACACAGCCAATGATTCCTTTCCATGGTGAATTACTCGTTCTTCCTGCTTCTGGAGGCATTAAGTCCTGTGGTGTTCCACCATGAATCGAGCATATGACCTCCTTCCATAAAGTTGAACCCTCTTCTGAAAACCTCCACCACAACTTGAACAGTAAGGTTGCATTCTTGATCAACGGGTCCCCTACTCTTAAGCCTCCCAAATGCTTGGGTTTTTGAATCAATTCCCATTTGATACATGGGATACCCCTATTTTCTTCATTCGATCCCCAAAAGAACTTCCTCTGTAGCTTTACTATCTTCTTTAGCACTTTCTTAGGGGCTTGAAAGATCGACATATAGTATGTGGGTAAATTGTTGAGTACAGTCTTAATCAAGGTTAACCTCCCAGCCTTTGATAGAGACTTCTACTTCCGCACGGTAAGTTTCTTCTCAATTCTGTCAATGATGGGCTTCCATGTTGCTGACAGCTTTGGATTTGCTCCTAAAGGCAAACGTAATGCTTGATTGGAAGTTTAGCAAGTTGGCAGCCTAGATGATCTACTATTACTCTCCCTCTAGTCTCTGGAACCCCAAGGCATACAATGGCAGATTTTGCATAGTTAATCTTCAGGCCTGACATTGCCTGGAAGCATTGAAGGAGATCCTGGATGTTGTATGTTATGTCTTCATTCACCGGGCAAAAGAAGAGGGTATCATCAGCAAATTGTAGATGAGTAAGTAATACCTTCCTTGCTCCCACCTCAAGGCCTTGAATATTACCCCCACTTACTGCTTCAATGACAGATCTATTCAACACCTCTGATAACATGACAAATAGGAATGGAGATAATGGATCACCTTGTCTAAGACCCCTTTCCATCTTAAATGGCGGAGTTGGGGAACCATTGACAAGGATAGACATGGTCGGAGTAGTAATGCACTCAAGTATCCAACTTGTGAATTTAGGACCGAAGCCCATACTGTGGAGCACCTGACTCACAAATTCCAGTTCACTGAGTCATAGGCCTTTTGAAAGTCTAATTTCATCAACACCGCCTTTTTCTTCTTCTTTTTCAGCCAATAAACCACCTCATTAGCTATAAGAGCACCATCCATAATCTGCCTTCCTTTCACAAAAGCTGTTTGGTTTTCTCCTACCAACTTAGGTATGACCCTTGCAAGCCTTCTACTTAGGACCCTTGAGATGATCTTGTAGACACACCCCACCATGCTTATAGGCCTAAATTCAGAGATGTTCACTGCTCCTTCAATCTTAGGGATGAGGCTGACCCATGTTGTATTCACTGAATTGTTCAATTCACCCGAGATAAAGAACTCTCTAATGTATGCAAGTAAATCTTCACCCAATGTGCTCCACATCTCTTTAATGAATTTGAAGTTATAGCCATCGTAACCTGGAGCTTTACTCCCATTACATTCCCACACTGCCTCTTTAATCTCTTGGGAATATGGTACAACTTCTAGTAGACCTGCATCTTCTTCTGACAGTCTTGGTAGATTCAGCTCCCCAATCTCAGGCCTGATCTACAATGGTTCTGTATACATATGTTGGAAATAAGATGCCACAGCTGCCTTCATCTGCTTTGGCTTGTGCTGAACCATACCCCATACTCTAACTCTATGCATTACCTTCTTCTTTGATCGAATAGAAGCCAGTGTGTGAAAGTATTTTGTGTATTGATCCATTTCCGTGATCTCCATAATTCTCGAGAGTTGAAGCCAATATCTTTCCTTTCTTCTATACCAAATCCATAGCAGAGATGTAGCAGCCTGTTTTCTTGCCTGATCCTCCTCTGATAGTTGTGCTTGTTCTGCTTTATCCCTTAGCCTATCTAACTCCTCCTCAATTGCAGTGATCTTCAGATCAATATGTCCATAAACCTCCTTATTCCATTTCTTGAGTGGCTTCTGTAGCCTTTTTAGCCTCTTCTCAAAGGATAATCCTTGATGTGCTTGCCATTCTTTTTAAACTATCTTGGAATATTCAGGGTGGGAGAACCAACAGTCAAAGCATCTGAATGGTTTAGGACCTCATTGAGTTTCATCAAGCTGAGTGACAATTGGGCAATGATCCGAGAGGCCTTTCTTCAGACCAAACAGTTGCAAATGAGGAAACTTGCTCAACCATTCCTTATGGAAAAGTACTCTATCAATATGGCTCATTGATTGATCTCTAGCCCATGTGAACTTTCTCCCTAATAACGGGACATCAATTAGCTCTATTTTATTCAAAAATTCTCTAAAATCTCTAGTTCCTTGTGTGATGACCGTCGTTCCTTTCCTCTCTCCAGCATTGAGGATTTCATTGAAATCACCAAGTACAAATGCAAGGATGTTGTTAGCACCAAGTACTCTTTCTAGCTCATCCCATAATGCACTTCTATCTACTCTCGAGCATGGACCATAAACAAGAAAAAAAAAAAAGGCATACAAAGTCCTCTTGCAGCAAGGACCCAACCATGCATATCCATCTTGAGCCCTTTAAAGTGTAAGTGACAGTAAAAACATCATCATCCCACTTAAGAATTAGGCCTCCAGACCCTCCCACAGCTGCTACTTCCTCCCAATGGCTTGTATCAGACCCTCAACACCTCTTAATGTCCCTTACAGACACTCCACTATGCTTAGTTTCCACCAAACCTAACACTGCTATCTTATGTGATGTTACAATGTCCCTTATTATTGATTTCTTCTCCCTACCCCCTACACCCCTTACATTCCAAGCACATACCTTCATTTCCTTGCAACTGGTAGTGGTAAGCGTTTCTTCTTCTTCTTACTTCTATTCATTGTGAAGTCATCTTCTTGTGTGTAGCACATGATCTTGATGATGTCTTCCTCTGAGCCATTGAATTTGTAACTAACAGACTCTCCAAGAGCCCAAGCTTGTCTAGCCCTCTCCTTCCCCTTTTTTGGTCTTCTCTGCTATATCCTTTCTTCTCTTTCACTAGTTTCTGCTGACAATGTTGTAGGTGTTTGGATGGAACTTGAAAAATCTTTGCTAAGATCTACATAAAGTTCTAAGTTAGGATGTGGTTGCTCTCGTGTGTCTATTGTATCCGGTGCATGAATTTTGAATTCCTGTCCTCTTTGCGTGTATGATTGGTCATTGCCCAAAGGTAAAAGCAAGTCCTTCCCTTTTTCCTTATTTGTGTAAGCTTGCCTATCCCCTTCTTGTCCTTGTAAAGGTACACCTACATCCTCACCCAAATTAGCAGATGTAGGACCTGCATTTATTGCATCTTGTACCATCACTTCCTTTTCTTTTTCCACATTGTACGGATGGTGGCTGGCTTGCCTTACCTGGCTTTGCTCAGCTCCAATGAAAGTGCTTGGTGATTCCGGCCTGGATGAACCACCCTCTGCAGTTGGTAATTTCAGCCCTGGACATGAATTCAAACTCAGACCCCTAGACTTGTTCATCTTCACAATTCGGCAGTACAGCAAGTGGAATTGGGTCATGGCATTGACAGTCTTGTGCTGTTACATTCTCCTCCATTCCTAGTTCTGCTCCTTCCCACCTCTCTTCCCAGCTCACATTCCCCACCTCCTTCAAAAACACTGGAAAATTCTTACCTTCAATTGAGAGGCATGCACATTCAGCAATGAAGGATCTTTGTGTTATTTCAATCAGTGTTGTCTCCTCTTCAAATGATTCACCCCATTGCCCTTCATTTCCTACTTTCACCACCCTTCCCCAGCATTCTCCAATCGTGTTGAGATTATACTTGGACCATCCATGTAGGGGTAATCCATGAATCGATAGCCAAGTTATCCTTGATTGGCAGCAGTCTTCTTTTGTCCATCTTCTTGTCCCTTGACACCAACTTCTCAACCAACCTTGTTCTTCCTCTTCAAAAACAACTCTTTCTTCGTGGTTTGTGAAAGTCAGTATCCATTGTAGCTTCCTAATGGCTTTGATCTTGAGGATTGCATTCTGTCTGAAGCATGCTTGTAATGGAATGTCACCATGTTTAATTGGATGAGTTACTTGACATATCAGGCTTCTTTCCAGCTCTACCACCCTGAGATTATCTCTCATGCCTTGGATTACTTTTTTCTCATTTAATGTTGTATTACACCTTTCTCTACTTTGTCGCTATTGTTGTTGCACACCTCCTCTATCCCACTGGTTTCTTTGTTCTGGCCTTCTCCTATTCCTTGTATTTTTAGTAAACCTTGCAAACTTGACTAGCAAATTTCCTCCTCTTAGAGCAGTTCCATTAAGGCCCTGAATTGCTCTCTCAGCTTCCTCTTGATGATGAAATTGGACAAATCCAAAGATGCATTTGGTGGTAGGCCTCTTCTTATGGGATACATATGTTTCCTTGATGTGGCCATATCTTCGGAATAGGTAAAATAGCCTCTCGGAGCTAAAATACACCTGCAAATCATCAACAAAGAGTGATCTTGTAGCATTCTGAGCATCTTCTCTTCCTTGTCTACGCTATTAATCATGTTGGTTATGCTATTGTCCATGGTCTCTTGTGTCGTGGTGAATGTCTTGTTGTCTCAGTTCCAAGTTATTACCATGCTGCTGCTTTGAGCTTAACTCCACCTGAGCTCCTGCGTCTAGATTTTCTCCGTCCTATGCATTACCTTCTGCATTGTTCTCAAACACCCACTCCCCTCTTACACCATCTTCAAACCTTCTTACTCTCCAAACCCTACCACACCATTGTACTCCAGAGCTCGTCATTGTAAATAAAGCAGATTAATGTTTCTTGTACTACTCCTTCCTCTTGTTCCCTCTCCCTATACGGCTCTGCTTGGCTTTGGAATTGCTTCCCTAGTTGCTCTCCGGCCACTAAGTTTTCTGATTCCTGCACCAAGAGTTGCTTTCCAGTTGCTGCTGTAGATCTTGTAGCATCTGCTATGCCTTGTATTGCTGGGGTCTCCTCCACTCTAGAGATCAACTCATCTTCAGATTCTTGGTACTGATCTTAAGCACAGTGCGGTAGCATTGCCAGTGGCATTGGATCTTGCTCTTGAAGGTCATGACTAGGATCTTCCTCTGTTGAGAACTAATCTAGTGTTGTCCCTTTTCATCCCCATTCCCTTCCCCCAGCTCCCTTACAAAAACTATAAACTCCTTACCTCCTATTGTGAATTTGACACTCTCAGCAATGAGCTTCCTTTCATTAGTTTCAATCTCTACTCTTCCTTCATCAAACAATCCACTCCACTTCCCTTCCTTTCCTATTTGAATGACTTCTCCCTAGCATTGCCCAATTATTCTGAAGTTATGTTCAGTCCATCCATGTAGAGGTAACCCATGTATAGAAAGCCAGCTTCCTCTTGTTTGACAACATTCCTTATCTGTCCACAGCCTTATGTCTTCACACCAAGATCTCAGCCACTGCATTTCTTCTACTGCAAAACTATCTCTTTCCCTTCGACTTGTAAAAGTTAGCAGAACTTTTATTTTGCCTAAAGTTCTGATCTTGAGGATGGCATTATGTCTTCTACACGACTCTAGTGGTATCTCCTTCTGTTGTATAGGATTGGACATACAACACACCAAGCTTCTCTGCATCTCATCCAACATTTGCTGATCTATGGTCCCTTGTACAACTTTCATACCTCTTGTATTTGGCTCTCTTCTTTCCCTTCTTTGTCCTTCTTGGCGTGCCTATCCCTTATTATCATAGTGTGTCTCTGCGTGGCACTGTTGGCCCTCTCCTCTGAATCTACTTCTCTTAACAAATCTTGCATATTTCACAAATAGATTAGCTCCCCTAAGTGCAGTCCCATTCAATCTCGCTATAGCTCTATCTGCTTCTACTTGGTGTTTGAATTTGACAAATCCAAAGATGAGTCTCTTGTTTTCTCTCTTCTTGTGGGGCACATAAGTCTTGAGGATGTCTCCATATCTTTGAAACAAGTGAAAGAGTCTCTGTGAGCTGAAATACACTGATAGATTGTCAACAAAGAGGGGCCTTGGTGCCTCTACCCTTTCTTGTCTTTGCTGTTGAGCCTCTTGGGACTCTGTTTGGTAACTCTCTTCATGATTCCTTCCTTCTAGTCTCCTTTGTCCTCCTTGTCCTGTTGCTGCTTCATGCGTATCTTGTGCTTGTTCTTTGACATCTGCCAGGACAAAGGTAGTTCCTCTTCCTTCTCCATTTTGGGCTGCAGTTCTTGTAACTACCTGCTCTTGAAGATCATTCCCATTATCCTCAAATACCCACTCTCCTCTAGTTTCATCTCCAAACCTCCTTACTCTCCAAACTCTTCCTCTCCAGCGTACACCTGAGCTCTCCAATCCCTCCTTTCAGAAGCAAATTTTTTCGGAGAATTATAAACCCATATCTATATTACTATCACGATAGCAAGTCCCCTATTCCCATGAAAAGTCGTCGTGTTGCACCCCTCAGGCTGGGGGTTCTCAGAAACAGCCTCTTTTCAGGGTACCCTGAAGGGAAAAGATTGCGTACATCAATCTCCCCAAACCCTGCTTAAGCGGGAGTCCTTGGAGTATTAGGAATGTTGCTTTTTCACTCCTCATTTCTCCACTTGAAAATGAGCCCCAATAAAATTAAAAGCGATGAAAACCGTTGAATTGTCGGAAGGGAAAATAGGAAGGATTCAATAACCTTTCTTAATTTTTATTGCTAAATTAAGAAAGAAACAAGGAAAAAATAGGGTACAATTTTAATTCCCAGGAGGGTTGTGGGCGCGTGCATTGGGCTGCGCTATAGTGGGACCACAGCCGAGTCACAAGCAAGCGTCTGGGAGTTCAGACCTGGAGAGTCCGTCGAGGGTTATGGGCCCACACAAGGGCTTTGGGCTGCTTCTTTTGAAGCTTGGACATCAGCTCAGAATGAGACTTGATTTTTTTTTTCTCCATAATTAGCGGGGAAAAGCTCGCAATATAAAAACTGACACCTCTATAAGAAAAATCGAAAGGCACACACAAAGCATAAAAAAGAGAAAATTGCAAATATACTCATAAAAACAAGATTGAGTATATAGCTAATGCCACACCTCCTGCAATCAAAATAATTACAATACAAAGCAAAAAGGAAACTCACTGTAGGGAAAAATGCGACCACATACTCTAGAAGCCCATTCTAATAGGGTTAAGAAGGTTTTGTACTCAATTTAGGTAATTTGGGTTGGAGTTTCAACGACCAATTGTTATTATTTAATTATTATACTTTGGGTTTTTTGAGTTATTTTAAGATTGCTTTTTTTGTTGGAGTTATAATATGATTAATTTTATAGTTTAATTTGAATTAGGGGTAGGGTTAGAGGAGTGCCTTATAATATAATAGGCCCTTCAACAATTTTCTTACAAAGACATTTTGTGCTTTAGATTACGTATCAAGGTTGTAGCTCAGCATCAATAAAAGTCATAAATGAACATCACAAGTTTTGACAAATAGGCGTAATTCTTAACTAAAGTACAGTTGAACATTTTAATATTATCGCAACACATGTATGCAGCTAAATCAATTACAACCCAAATATATACCCACAACTAAAACTAATGCGTAGCCATACAGAAATGTGAAAAATACTTGTTGTCGGCCTACTTATATGAGCTGGTTGAAAGGAGTTGGATATTCCTTCCCCACGGTGCACCAACAAGAAAGAAAAGTCAATCGTAACATTTATCACAAAAGTTTGTTGAGCAGAAGAATATTATTGCAATATAAATCAATGAACATCGAGTAGATCAATGACAATATGACTACAAGTTAGGACATGACATGCTACTTCAACAAACAAATTTTATTATATCGAATGAAAATAATGAATACTAATGAAAAAGCACAACCACTGCGGAGGATCAAACCGGATTTCATAGAAGAGTCCGACATCGTTCTTATTGGCCCATACTATGGAAGTTTTTTTTTTTTTTTTTTTTCCATTGTCATTTATGTATTTCAAACATTGAGTTAAACATCTTTTAAAGGCCTCGTTTGGTTGTCACATAAATTAAGATCCTATGAAAAGTTGTATTTCTCAAAAAGTAAGTAAAACATATTTAGTTGTTCGGATAGGAAATCGAACTTTTTTTCACAAGGCTAGTTAAAAATAAAGAAATTAGAACTTACATAGAAGGGTCTAGGTAAGTTTCTTTCTGCATTTTGAAGGAATCGGAAAAGGAAATTTTTATTTCTCGCATTCTGTCTACTTCTAGCTAGCCAAACAAGAGATGAAATTCATACTTCTGTTAGTTTATATTTCTCATGTACTTCTTGTATACCAAATAAGGTAAAAGAATCTATTTATGTTACTTTATAAATGAGCAAATATAAACATAAATGACAGAAGAAAAGGGAAAAAAACGGAGTTAATATTATAGGACAACAATGTGCCTAGGGGCAGCAAGAACAAAAAGGGGAAAGCCATAGTGTAAGGAAAGTGAAAAGGAAGAGACAGATAAACAAAGTGAAAAATAAGAGAGAAGAAGGGTGGAATCGGAGAGAGTATCAGAGTAAATTAATTAAATATGCTGCAGTTTTATGAATAGTCACTTTCTATAAAAGAAAAATATATTTAAAAAAAAGAAAAAAGAAAAATATCAAAGATGTGTGTAGGGATGACAGAGATAATTGAACTGTACAATTTACAGTGCCAGTCACTGACTGTCTGGGATCTGGAGACCATTTATTTTTCTCACTCCCAGTTTGTTTTTTAATTATCTACTATATAGTTGTTATTCTTGGGGATAAAAATTATTAGAATTATTTATATTAAAGATCCTTATATTTTATTTATTATATCAATTTAGTTCTTTTATAATTTTAAAATGTGTCAATTTAGTCATTTGATCAAATTTAAATTCAATTAATGACGTATTATAAATTCATCAATTTACTCAATTCAACCTAATTCATGGTCAAACCATTAAAAATTTTATTAAAAATTTAACATAAATATTTTTCCTCTAAAGATCAAATTGACATATTTTAAATTATACAGGAACTAAATTCACATAATGGTCAAAGTACATGGACTTTTGGCATAAATAACCCAAGTTATTATTATTATTATTATTCTTCGAGTAATAATATGACTTATAAGTAATGAGAAATATAAAATTGTTAGAAAAACTATGGTATTATTATGATAATAACAATTTTGTGACGACAATAACATTATCCTTATTAATTTGCTAATTATATTTTAGTACTTTATTTTTGGTGAATTCTTTTGGGTAATATTATTACTAGAGCAAGCAAAATCATTATTTCATGGTAATTATGTGCTTTTATTCTATAAACTTTATATTTGAATTTTTAGTTTAGCTTTTGTTGTATAGCATCAGTTTAACAATACACGGCATCACACTTTTATCATATGAAATCATCCTTACGTAAAGCGGATCCAGAAATTACTAGCAGTTCAAATAAGAAATTATTATACCATAACTAAGTTGCTAAAAAATTTATAAATCTAAGTTTGTGGATTAAAAAAATAATGTTATCAAATCTAAGATACTTTTTTTCGATAGATAAAGTGCAAAGCTTAGAATACAGAAAATAATGCACCTACGGAAAGTAGGACCCAAACAAAAGTAGCACAAACACAAGCCAAAACAACATGCAGCAAGAGTGAAACACAAAACTTATAACAACACTAAACCAAAACTAGCAAAATCATATATATTAGGTACTTAATTTACCCTAATTTATTTACGTCAATGTTTTTTAAATTATATTTTGTGTTCTTGGTATCATAATATATATATTTTTATGATATATATTTATTTTTGTTGTGTTCACGTTGATTTTTGTATTATGAGTTGTGACGCTAATTATCGAAAGAAAAAATGCTTTAATGCAAAAATGGTTTCATCTTGGCCTTGTTCATGCATAAGATATGGGTGTATCCCTTGATAGATGATATTTTGTGAACGTAAAAGCATGTCATTGTTAAGAGATCCCTCATTCATCGAAAATGTATTGGCTTGGAATTTTCGGATCCTTGCTTTCTCTTCTTTCTCTCTCACATGTTGCTTCCAACATCAGGAAATTGAAGAATGCTTATTCACTACATGATGCCGAAATAAGAATTTTGTGAGAGATTAATTGGTTGAGCCTATTTTTTTTAATAATTAAGGAAAACAAAAAAAAAAACTCTTCCTATAAAAATTGCCACACCCACACCAAAGCAAAGTCCAAGAAAGTCCACGAAGTAAAAACACCCAAAAACTGAGGTGTCTACACCCGCACCAACTTGTAAAGCATTCAATATTTCTAGCAATTTCCACATGTGAATACAAAGTTAAGCCATATGGCGTCTGATAACACTCCCAACCTGCTACTTACCCTCAAACACAATGATACTCCTTGTAGCTTATACCCAAAAATCCACAAAAAGCATAGAGAGCTGCCCTTTTTTTGCATGATAGGAAGCACTTGCTACAAACATTCCAATCGATACTCAGCCCACCACGTGCAAAGAGCAATAATCAGATCAGAATCTGATAGTAGACAAAGCATGGGCTGACTTCTTCTTACGATGCTTCTTTTTCTTCCGTGTAAATCCACCTAGGACTTTGCTTTCAAGAAAGCAAAGAGCTGATGCATCATACATTCAGGAACATGATAGCTTAAGTCCCCTTTTTGGGCAAAGTCCCACACATGTCGGGCCTATTGGAGGGTGGAGGAAGGCTCGGTAGAGGACTTATCAGAATACTGTGCATTGTTAACAAAGGAGAAGAAAGAAGGGGTATGGGCGGTCTATGGAACCAGTATTATTGCACACCACCGGATCAATATGACTACATTTAAGTTCCATAAAAGTATTCAATGTGTTCTTGACCTACATAAACTGAAAAATCCTCACCTAAATCAGCCTCAATCTTGGTATCATCACCCACCACCACATTAGCAATCTCCTTATCAACATCATCATTAGGTTTATAATATAGAGAGAGTTGTATATGAGGAAAATTACAAGAAAGTCCTAAAGAATATTACAAGGTATCATAGAATATCCTAAAAATGTCGATGTAGGATTTTTTTTCACAACTAACGGAAAAAAAAATCTCCGTACAAAATAGTACGCACTTACAAAATGTAAGCCACTAGGATAAATACTAATAATACCAATCGGTATTATATTGTTCTCTCTTTTGTAATAAATAAATTTTCGACCTTTGTACACACGAATTTTTATCTCTTTTATTATTCTCTCTTTAATTTACCCTAGTGACAACCCACTTAAAAACCTTTTAGTTTTCCAATAATCTTGATTCTTTTTTAAAAATTACATTTTTATCATAATCCTAGAATTTAAATGATCTGATAATTATGCCCGCCTCAACATGATTTGTTTGTTCTTTTTTTCTTTGGATAATTAGCGACAAAGGTGCAATGAAAAACAAACACCTCGGATAAACGAGATCTAAATCAACCCATATGAAAGCGGGGATCAATGCTGAGACAAAAACAATACAACATACCAAGAAAGTAGGATAATAGGACAATATAGGCAACAATAAGTATGAGGTATATGACTACAACCACCACTAGCAATGATGAATCAGAAACAAGAGCTGGGGATGAGGTTTATATGGAGTCAGTTGAACCAAGACCCTCATCCATCGTGACAATGTGCTCAACCACAAGCAGTTCATCATCATCAAGTCTCCTATTGTGAGATGTTGGATTTGTATCGGGAGTTCTCTTGCAAGTTATCGAAAAAGAATTCATTACCATCAAATCTCTGTCCAAGCTTTTTGTCGAGCTCCCACGTACGCCCTTATAAACATCGTTAGCACCATCACCCTTCTTCACCAATTTCTCTCTCTCTCTGTTTTTTTTTTTTTTTTTTTGTTGGTTACCCAGAGACTAGACCGATCTATTTGCGCTAAGGATGGCATATCTGTTAGAAATTCTTGCAGCGCTTAGCTTGTTCTCTAATCCTACGCTTTATTGCTCTCCAACTCTGTAGAAATTTTTGTGCTTCCTTCTAATATGTAAAAAACTTGCGTATAAGATCGTCTATGTAATTGTACATTAAATACATAGCTCATAATAGGTTTTGTGACTAGTTATCATGATTTAGGCTCCATTTAGATAGATGGAAGATATATTATGTTGAACTCCAATGATTTTCTTATATGGTTAATTAAATAGTATTAGATAGATCAGTAACAAAATCCTTTTTGTAATGGATGAGAAGATGATTTTACTCAAAAGAGGCGAAGAGATTAATTCTGCTTATGAGGCAACAAATATTTTTCATTTTGATTTTACGTCCTCAATTTTACATACACTCCAAATAGACCAAATACTGGCCCTCTGGCTTCTTGATGTCCAGGAAAAAAAGGGATAAAAAAAAAAAAAACTAGATCAAATACAAATTCTAACAAAATTTACATAATAAAATTAATTTCACAAATTAGAAAAAACAAATTTAAAATGCTTTTTAAGTACTTAAATATTATTTAATGGATGAAAAGTGGAGAATTTATAATCCGGATCCGTGCAGTAACATTATTTTGAATCCATTCAAATTGATTGACATAAGAGATGTCGTTTCTAGGCTATCTCTTTCTATTTATATATATATATATATATATAAAATAAAAATATTTCTGTCCAATCAAACGATGTGGTGGGTTGGTTAGTATAGAAAATGGGTCATACAAATGTAAGGTTAAAAAGTAATAAATTGGGTTGTATACTGATTTAAATAGTCTAATTTATTAAATCATTTTAATTAATAATAAATCATTTCAAGCAAATTATAATAAACATATGTTATATATTTATAACAAATATATTCCAAAAAATAAAGAACTATAACTTATATTATTGTCCTAAGTTTTAACTGATCATTTTGAATATCTCAATACTTTCAATATAGTTACCAAATACATATATATATATATATATATTAATCACCTCTACTACTTTTTCGCAAGACATAAGGCATATTCAAAGCACAATTACAAGTATAGGTACACACTTGGCAATAATGAAACGTAGCTTAGATTATTGTTGCCGCTTGTTTCTCCGTCCCCTGCCGCGATTTTGACTATTCTTTTACCTTAATCACTACAAAACTAACATCTGTGTCAAGTTAATTATTTTACTTTAATTTTTGACCTAAATTGATTTTTTCTGCCATTTTAGCTAATCATTTTGTAAAGCTGGGTATCTTGTTGCCTAACTTTGATCAAGGAGCGTTTTTTGTTCCTTGGCTCCATAACTTTGTTTTGCTGGATTTGCTCCTTTGTTTTTTGTGATTATTTTACTTTGTTTGCTTTTCAGATACACTCTATATATCTATTAGAGGTTTTATCATCTCTATTAATTATTAAAAAAAAGAAAGGATTTAGAACTTTTAATAGCTACAATGAATATAGTGTAAAAGTTTCTGTAGACTTTATATCATATGCATACATATATATTTTCAGAGCATAATGGTTTTTTTTATAAGTAGTGAGAGAACTCGAAATGCAAAATTGACATATCACACCAGGAGACCCGAGAGACACACACAGAGTGTAAAAAATAAAAAAATAACATAAAAACTCCGCTAAAGCTATCCGAGAGGCAAACAGTTAAAAAGCCAAACAAAGAAACCTACTTATGTATCCAATGCCAAAAACAAGAAATATAGTAAATCAATTAGGTTTGTCTTTGTACTATGGGGTAAATCAATTGTAAGGAAATTAATTATCTCAAAAGTCTAAACTATCAATTAAGAATAATTTTATACTTTAATATGTCACCCTTTTTTCAATAATTAGTGAGCGAGTCTGGGAACAGCCAAGGGCGCACTCGAGGAGTTGGGATCCAGAAAGGACACAATTAAACAAAAGCAAAACAGGGAGAACACTAATCTGTATCTTTACATAAATGTCCATTAGTTTAATTCATATGGTTATTTTGAACTAAGAAACTTTTACATAAAAATATAAGAAGGTTTTTAATACTGCAATTAACAAAGATCAGTTGGTTGTTGCCACCTTCCTAGGACCTCAACATAAATGACAAATTTGGTTCGTAGTTAACTCAAAGCACACACCAAAAATATTGCCCCATTAATGAAAGAAAGGTGTGCATAGTTATTGTTAGGTCCATAGATGCTCATATCAGAAAGAAGATGAAAGAGCACGCACAATTTGAATCGTTTTTAAAAATGGTAAAGTTTGTCAAATTTGTTAGAAAAGAGAGTCATTAACATACCAACCCAGGGTTGTATTCGTCTATACTCACAGGTTTTTTTTGGTATTTTTCCTTTTCCTACACTATGTGTGCGTTTTTAGGTCTCTTTGTGTGATATTGGTTTTTGTTTCTCAAGTTTTCCTCACTACTTATCAAAAAAAAAAAAAAAAAACACAAAAATCTATAAGGAGATCAAGAGGGAGCTATAACTTAGTACCTTTAAAGCATGCTTTATAATGGGTATAATTGTAAGCAAGATGGGCGGTCCATTCGGGATGAGTACACATGATAATAGCTGTCACGAGCATAGTTTCAGTATGGATCTAGCTTTTTACTCATCCGACCCCATTCTATATTAGTCATGCCTTGTCTCACTGGCCCTACATCCTCTCTGTACTCGGCATGCCTAGTCCATGGGGTGGGTATGAATCCGTTAGCTATCCATGTTAGAGTTTCTATGGGCCGAATACATGGTGAGCATGAAAGTGAAGCAAGTGTAGGTGGATATCCTCGTGATGGATAATATGGTGAATGGTGGATATTATCATGTGAAATATGATTTAATCAATTGGAGCTAATGACACAAACAGAAAGATGCCATTTATAAATTTAATTTATTTATCTCCCAACTCATCCTAAACTTAAATTTATTTTTGAATCCACCGCTTTTTTAATAATTAAAAGGTACTGAGCTACTATCATAGACAAAGTAGGTGGTTTTTAACCCCAACTTTGATCATGCTGCGCTCTAGTTTTAGGATCCCCTCCCCCCCAGTCCCTATTTCTTTTGAGTCTTATATTTTTAAAGAATATTTTTGTTTCTTTTGAGGATTTTGTCCTCATATCTATCAAAAAAGAAAGAGGTAGTGAGCCAAAGGCGCTTGATTATATGAGAGCAGAACAAACCAAAGAGGGCACCAACACGCCGTCAACGGATCCCATTAGAACTCCGAAGTTAAGCGTGCTTGGGCGAGAGTAGTACCAGGATGGGTGACCTCCTGGGAAGTCCTCACCCTCAGGTTGGGGGCACTGGGAAACAACCTCTCTTCAGGTTAACATCCTGAAGGGGGAAGGCTGCGTACATCCGCCCCTCCCAGACCCTGATTCGGCGGGAGCCCTTGAGGCACTGGGTATGTTCCTTTTATGCAATTAGAGAATTAGATCTAGAAACACTTTGCTTTGCGAAAAAAAAAAAAAAAAAAAAAAAACAAAAACAAAACAAAAAAAAAAAAAAAAAAAAAAAAACAAAACCTTGCTTTTCAAAATGCTCAGCTACGAAATTGGATTTTCTTGGCGAATGAGCAAAATGGACGTTACTAAAGCAACTGACTAGGGTCAAGATTTTGTTTATCAAAACGTTTCATTTCTCGAGGCTTGATCAGTTAGCTTTAGCATCCACGCATGACATTGTTGCCGACAAATCAGATTCAATGATCTAAGTTGTGATGTGATAACCAATCTCTGGACCTGGATGCATCAAGGGCGAACCAAATTTGAAAAAGCTTAGTATAGTTTGAACCGTGCTTTCCAAGCGGGCTTGAGAGAATGGCCAAGAAGATGCCATCTGAGTTTCTAAGGACTCCTTCAGTAACTGCAAGGTCAAGTAATTTGCCAATTGAGGATCCATAAACATTACATTTAAAGGTGTTTTGTGGTAGAGCTAGCCAAAAGAGACGAGAGTAGATCTGAAGATCGATATTGGCATAACCAAAAATATGAAAGGGTTTTCAAGAAAATGATGGAAGGTGGATAAAATTGAGTCTACCCTCACTTGTCGATTATTTAAAACTCTATAAATATAAAGATTAATTTGAGTATTTTTGATTTAATTAATTTATTAAAAAGTATGCTCTAAATTTAAATTTCATTGAAACCAAATTAGATAGATATTGATTCTCTCTAAGCCTGAAAAAAGACATGATTATTCACATCAATTTCAGCAAATAGGAAGGGAAGATGAGATTCCATTATACAGAGCCAATTCCAATGCTTAATAAATTCTCATAAACTCTCTGTTTTATTTTTCAAAAAATATACAATCACTTTGTCTTCCTTTGCGACTCCACAATATAAGAGAATACGTTTAACCTATAATTACTGTAGAAACAAACCATGCGCATCAATTTTTAGCAAAGTCCTTCATCATAAAATCTAGCCTATGTCATGACCTAGACCATGTAAACTTGAATATAACTGCCCTACTTTTAAGTAATTGACTAATAAAATTGTACTCGGTTCATTAACCATTTTTTGTTAAGGAAAGAGGAAAAGATTCAAAAATAAAGTACATATTAATGGAAAAATCACAAGGAAACCAAAAAAAAAAAAGGTTATTAACCTTGTTCAAATTCATTTGCAATATTAAGGTTCCGTTTGTTTAGGAGGAAAACCATATTCTATGAAGTGGTTTTACCATTTTCCATTATTTGGTACATCTTTTTTGGAGTCGGTTCAGAAAATAATGCTAAAAATAAAAAAATAAAAAAATAATGCTGGAAAAAAAATATTTTCAAATCTAATGTTGAATAGCGTTTACTAAAAGTTGCTATAATAAACCGCGTGAAGATAGCGCGTTTAAAATAATAATAAAACTTGTCTAATAAAAACGTTTTATTTCAAAGATAACCGCGTTGTATAAACGCGGTTTACCACTAAACCGCGTTTATAGAACGCGGTTTACCGACAGCAAACCCAAACATCGTTTTCATCACTTGTAGTTACCATTATGCCGCAATTCGTGATGATCGTCACATTGATCACATGTCCCTCTCGATGAAACTCCAATATTATAAGTGAAGATGGTAGAAAATCTAGCAAAGTTATCAAAAAAAGCTATTAATTTAGTAGTGGTCAAATAGCTCCAACAATGGTACTTGAAAGATCTCCGGCATATAAGCGGCGGCGGACGAATTGACCGACGGTGGGCTAACGAGAAAGAGGTAGACAGACGGTGAGAGCCGGGGAGAGGGGTACGTGTGAGTGAATGGGCCGGGAAGGGGGAACGGGAGGCTTTAGACCCTCAAAAACGTCCTTGCGACGGGGTTTACTTCGAAATAAACCGCGTGAACAAGACGCGGTTTTGAATTGTACAGGGATTAAATTGTCACAACTAAAAATATAGGGACTATATTGACATAATGGATAAAGTATAGGGACTTTTGGCTTAAAGTGTAAAAATTTTCCGTCCCTTTCAAAACAGGGAAGTTATGATTCTAAGTGGCTTAAAAACCTTTGCGGTAATCATCATACAAATCTAGATCGAATCAAAATAAACCAGACTGATTGTAGACATTTAACGTCACAACATCGGACAAGAATTAGACTGAATAATTAAAATCAGCTTGGATGTTACTTTGTTATAGTTGCAATAGAACAATTTTTATCAAGTAGAATTATTATATAATATTATACAAGAAAATTATCTAGTTAATTTTAGCATTTATTACATAGGTACTATGATATTTCAGTAATATATAATGATGTACCTTGAAGTTTAAAAATTTTCTCATAAATTAGGTATCTTTTGCTAAAATTTAATTAAATGAAACAACAATCAATATGTATCATATATAATAATGCGATAATTTCTTTTGTTCAAAAATACTAACATGACACATTTTTTTGATAATATATAAGTAGTTTTTGTTAGAATGTGGACAACCTTTGATAAAATGATAATAGTTTATACTACATCAGGTTTTGGCAGAAATTAGCCGAATTTTAATGAAAATTCAACGGATTTTAACGCAGTATATACAAGTGATAAAAGTTTTTATCTCAGGGCATCTCATTGTATATATTAAAATGATATGGTATTTAGATAATAAATACTCAAATCTTAAAATACTTAAGAAATAATTTTCCTACTTTATATAGCTTTGATAGTTAACTTTTTTTTTTTTTTTTGCTTCATATATGTTGTATTGCTACTTATGTTGTCCTATAATGACCAATCCAAAAATATTCAAGTACATTGAAATAAGAATTCTACTAACCAATCGATTCAAAGATGAAAATAAATTCTACTAACCAATCTATTCAAAGATTAAAATAAACAAGTGCTAAGAATCTACTTAGTCTATGGGGAGTGGGTCGACATTGGTACAGAGGAAGGAGACGGCCTGGCGAGGGAAAGTGTGGCATGTTGTCGGTGCTGATGGTGAAAGCCATGGGGAGTGGGTCGACATTGGTACTCAGGGTAAACGCCTTGAGGATGGAGTCAGCACACATCCACCCCAAGATGAGAATGTTACCAGCAGAGCTGATGGTGCAGATAGGAACCTTGACAATGATGCAGCAGAGGAAGGAGATGAAGAGAGTGTACCTCGAACGTACGCCGACGTGGTGAAAGGAGCGCAACAACAAATGGCTGATGCAAAGGGTAAGAATGTGGCGGCGGAAGAGGAGGGATGTCAGACGTCAGAGCACCCGAGCATGGCACAGGACAGAACAAAGGTTGGAAATGGACAGGAAGGAGGAAGCTGTGAAGGGAAGCACCGGAAACTATTCGTTGATTTCCTTACTTGGAGCATGGATCACATATGGTTACGGCAATTATTTAGAAGCTTTGGGGAAGTTACAAACACCTTTGTGTCCCGAAGAATAAGACCGAACACCAACTTTCGATTTGGGTTCGTTGGCTTTACTGAGAAGCAGGCTGCTGCCAGAGCCATCAAAGAGATGAATGGTACATGGATCAGAGACAAGAGGATCCTTGTGAAGTTTGCAAGATTTGACAGGAGAGAAAGGGGCACAGCATCAAATATAGACACATTGCAGCAGAATGATCGAGTAAGGTTCAACAACTCTTACCAGAAGCAATAGTATGCACAACCTAACAGCGGGAGAGGAATATCACAAGGAAACGGACCCAGGAACCGATCCGACCTTAAGATGGTGCAAGGAAGTGAGGCTGTGAATAATATGGAGTGGCTCGACCGAAGCCTAACGTGCAGAACCTTGATAAAAACATCGAGACAGGAAGCCTTGGAACATCTTACGCAAAGAGGAATCCAAGAAGTGGAGGTAAGAGAGCTGGGTAAATACAGGATGTTATGGACGTTTCAAACAGTGGAAGCACGGGACAAAATGATGGACGAATGGAAGGAATGGCCTCAGTCATGGTGCACAGAAGTCAAGCCGTGGTCGGAGTCAGAATCGCTAAGGTTGCGCTCTACTTGGATATCGATCACCGGTCTCCCTATCCAAGGCTGGAAGGAAGACAATATCAAAGCTATCGCGGAGTGTTGGGGGAAGGTAGCTCACATTTATAATGGCTCGAGACATGGGATGATACTTGACCTTGCATGGGCATTAATTGATACCGATTACTATCACTTGATTGAGGACAAGATACTTCTCTCCATACAACAAAAGCAATTCACCTTGATCATTAAAGAAAGTGAGCCAGAATGGAGAGAGTCGGACGTTCGCAAAAAGCCACTACAAACAAGCCCCACCTTCCATGAGCCTAATATCAAACAGGAGGATAACGGGACCAAGCAAAGCGACCATGGAACAAGTAAAGACAATGGAAGGAAGGAAGAAGGTAGCTGCTCTTTCATTCCGAAAACGCCGAGCTCCCCGCCAACACCGGGTACGGTGACCGACAACCCAAACAAGAAAAATTGCAGAGAAATTTTTAATTCAAAATCCCTGGTGCTGAGCCCAGGTCAAACGTCAACCGACAGGGCCGAACCTACTCCTGCACAGGGGCCGTACGACCAGACAGACAGAGGCACCCATAATTCTGAGCAGAGGCGTGGCGGCGAGGAGGAGGAAAAGTCAGAGGAGGAAAGGGGTAGGGATGTGGGTACTGAGGGGGAAGACGTGAATCATGAGGTGGAGTACTTAAACCGAGGACGTATTAATTGTTTTGTACAACTATGCATTAATGAGGGCTATGCCCCCTCTGACCACAATATAAAGGATTTTGAAGAGGAGGATGGGCCATAAAAGCAACGGGCCAGGGGAATGAGGTTAACCGGCCTAATTCACTAGCCCACTCAAACAAAGACAGTGAGATGCATGGGCCCAAGTCAATGGGCCTATTTTAGCAGGTGAATGCGAAGGACCATGATGTACAAATAACCATGCCCACACCCGTGACCCAAACCAGCCCAGCCCACCATATTCCAAACCCTAACACTAACCCTAACAATCTGACAATCTACCACATTCAAAAAACCCGATCCTCCCTCAACCACTCCCTATCATGAACACCCCAGCCACTTTCCCCACCACCACCACGCTCAAACACACCACGCAAATGCCACCGCACACATGACCTCCGCCACACAACCACAAACCCACAACCGGACAAACTATCCAGAGCAGCCAAGGCGTGGAATCTCGGGAAAAGACTCGGACTCGAGTTTCATGGCCCAGAAAGCGAAATCCATGAATTCATGGCAACTATCTACGAAGGAGGTCGGGACCAACTGAAAAGGAAGAGGAGCAGGCGCGGGAGGAAGAAAGCCAAATGCTCAACCTGAAAAGGTATGTTTGTAAAATGAAATTTTGCACATGGAATGTTAGAGGAATAGGGGGGAGGGAGAAGAAGGCTTCAATTAGAAACCTGGTCTGTAAATGTCAACCATCAATTTTAGGGCTTGTTGAGACAAAACACAGTGTAATAAAAAAACGAACTATTAGTAAATGCTGGGGGAACTCTGAGTGTAAATGGGAGGAGGTGCCGACGAATGGGAATTCTGGTGGACTTGTAGCCATTTGGATTGAAAACGAATTCAAGGTCAGCTCAATAATGAAAGGGGAGAGATGGATATGTTTAGTGGGTGAAATTCCAAGAGAAAATTTTGATGGAGTTTTCTGTCTTGTGTATGGCCCAACATCGAGAGAGGGCAGGTCCGATTTATGGCTCGATTTGTGGAACCTTCAACAGTTTCTTCCAGCTCCGTTTATGATTATGGGTGATTTCAACGAGGTCTTAAATGTAGGCGAGAGGATGGGGCAGAGTTCTATTACGCAGGGCGTGAGAGATTTTAGGAGTTTCACTGATTTGTTTGGCATTGTAGACATACAGATTACAGGGAGAAAGTTTACCTGGTCAAGAGGTACCTCGATGAGTCTTATTGACCGCACCTTAGCTAAAAGGGATTGGTTTAGCACGTTCCCGCACTTGAAGCTTTATGGGGCGAGAAACAGCCTATTTGATCACTTCCCAATTATTGTTAATCTAGAAGAAAGGCTTTGGGGACCTAAGCCGTTTCGATGCCTTGATTGCTGGTTCTCCCATCCGGGGTATAGTACGCTGGTGGAAGTTGAATGGCAGGCTCCAGAGGGCCTGCGGTTTGATAAAAAAATTAAGAGAATCAAAGCTATGTTAAGAAGATGGAACAAGGAGGTGTTTGGCAACATAGAGAGCAAGATTTCCGATCTTGAGGCAGAGATTGACAGATTAAAACAAAAGGCTGAATCGAACCCATTGTTGGAAGAGGACAGCTTACGAAGCTCAGTGGCAACTTCTCAACTCTGGTCTTGGTACCGAAGGAAAGAGCGATATTGGATACAAACACCAAAAAGGTTAGGAGGTCTTGGGGTGGGTGACTCGATCATTAGAAACGCTAACCTCCTATTCAAGTGGTGGTGGCGATTTTCGACAGAAGGTTCTACCCTTTAGAAAAAGGTAATTTGTTCCATCCATGGTGGTTCAGTCCGTGACTTCTCGCAGCCGGAAATGAATATCACTCGAAGCAACTGGATATTCATTGCGGAGGTAGCCTAGCTCAGCATGTCCAACAGATAATTCAAGAAGGGTTGAAAGTCAAGTTGGGGGATGGGTAGTCTTTGAAGTTTTCGAAGGATATTTGGGTCAGAGACGCCTCTCTTCAATCAAGATTTCCAGACCTGTTTCGACTATCGCTTCAACGGGATAACTTAGTGAGCCAAATGGGAATGTGGAACGGTTTGGAATGGCGTTGGCTGCTAAATTGGAGTCGGCATTTTTTCTCTAGAGAAGAGGTTTCAGTGGCAGGATTCCATGAAGTACTGAATTCAGTCCAACCTGTCAAAGAATCAAGTGACATCGCATGTTGGCTAATGACCCATCTTCACGATACTCCACTAGTTCGTTCACAAAGGCTGTATAGTCCCGAACACTGTCAGGTACGACTATTGACAACTTAATCTCGGGGGTATGGAAGGGCTTGGCCCCACCAAAAGCAGAGTTACTTGTGTGAATGGTCCTCCTAGGGAAGATGAATACTAGGGAGCGACTATGGAAATTGGGGATTGTTGGGGAGGAAGACAAATGGTGTTTACTCTGTGAGGTGGAGGTAGAAACTATTGATCACATGTTTTTAGGATGCTATTGCTGCTGGTATATCTGGGGAAAATGTTTGGAGTGGTGGGGTTTGAAGTGGGTGGTGCCAGAGTCGGTTAAGGACCTATATGAGCAATGGCTTATGTGCTACGTTGGGGGTAAATTCCAAAAAAAGGTCTGGATTACCCTGTTTTTTGTTGTCATATGGGTCATGTGGAACATGAGGAACAAAGTTGTATTTGAAAATGGCCGCTGTATTGAGAGCGAGGTCTTCTAGAGCATTAAGTTGAGACTTGGATTCTGGATTAAAGCTTGGTGTCCGGTATTCCCATACTCCCTTGACGATATTGCTAGAAACATTGACTGCATCCGATCATGGTCTGGATCTGCATTGTTCGGTGATGATCCGCGCCGCCGCTGATGGTCCCAGTACAGTTCGAAGATCGTTCCGGGCATGTGATGTTGCTGTTATTAAGTATTATTCATTGATTGGTTGTGGTCTAGGGGTTAAACTCTACATCCTCCCCTATTTTATTTTGCCTTGCTGGGACTTGCTTTTGTTTGGTCTTAACTTTTTGTTTTTTTGTTTTTGTATGAATGATGTACTACTGGACTTATGTGCCAGTCCAGGCCTTGTGATAGCAAGTGCACCTATCTTGTAACACGCTTCGGCGTTACTTATCGGAAAAAAAATAAGATATAAAATGATTGGTGAAAAATGTTATTTTTTTAAAACATAAAAGAAGACATTACAATGGGGAATTAAGTTTTCCTTTGAAACAAATAACATAAAACCCCCCTCGGAATTTATATTTCCTTAAGAAACCTTTTCCGAAGAAAAATTAATTCCTACATTTTACTTTTCTGTCAAAATAAATGGAGCCTAAGTCTTTGAAAAAAATCAAATATTAAAGGTAGTAAGTAGCAGCATTGACATTGTCTTCATATTTATTCTGTTTTGTATTTCATCCACATGTTGCTGGTACATGCAACCTCCCAGTTTACTCGCTACAAGTCTGAAAACATTTTAAGACATATACAGCCATGGACTAGACAATGTGCACTCAATTTAGCACAAACATCCTAATCATCAAAAAAATGAAAAAAAAAAACATAAAATTCTATTTGAAAAAACTAATAAAAGTTGGTAGCAAGAGAGAATTGAAAATAGTGCAAATAAATTTTATAACCAAGCCCTCTTATTAAATTTTCAGATCCACCACTGCCTACATACGGTTGATATACAAATTTTGTGACTCAATATGTGATGTAGCGCGGAAGTGGGAAATTAGGGGAATGGGAAGGTAACGACGTCCTTCCTTTAATTTTATTACTGAAATTAAAAAAGGGGAAAATAGTCTCGATTCTGACAACCCGAGAGAAGAGGAAACAAAGTATAAGTATTTTGTGGGAATTAATGAATGAAATAAAACCCTAGTTCTCCTCTCCTTATATAGAGGAGGGCTCTAAATTCTAGTTTGAATCTAAATCCTAGTTTTAAAATTCAAACAAGATGTCCTAATATAAATAACAAAATAAACAAGAGGGAAAATCCAAAAATACAAAATTAAACTAAGTCAAAGTTTATCTCGTCAATTTGGAGCCACCCGTGCTCATCAATCCATCCTGTGCTTGCCAATGGATCCCGTTGTGGGCTGGGCTGCATCGTCCTCCCCAGGATGGAGAGAATTCGCCCTCGAATTTGTTACGGTGCCGGTGTCATCGTTGTCTCCAAAGTAAGGCGTGAGGTGCTTGACATTGAAGATATCTGCCATCTTCATTCCTGGCAGGAGCTTGAGCCGGGAGGCATTGTCGTTGATCCTTGCTACTACCTCTAGTGGACCAATCTTACGTGCCGCCAACTTGTTGTATTCCCATGCAGGCAATCACTCTCGTGTCAATATTGCCCAGACTAGGTCGCCAACTTGGAACTGAACCCCCCGTCTTCCCTTGTCTCTAGCAATCTTGTACTTGGCATTGGCTTCGAGAAGGCGAGCTCGCGTTCGCTCATGTATGTCTTGAAGTGACTGGATGAAGTCCTCGGCCTTACCTTTTGGTCATGTGAGATCTGGTACTGGTGCCAGGTCTATGGGGGAGCGAGGAACGAAGCCGTAGACAATCATGAAAGGTGCAAAGGGCGCTCCTGTTAACGGAACTATTGTACGCGAACTCAGCTTGGTGAAGCTTGGCTTCCCATCCTTTGGCATGATCAGCAATGAGGCAACGTAAGAGGTTCCCTAAGGAACAATTGCTGAGTTCAGTTTGCCCATCCGTTTGAGGATGGTGGATAGTGTTGAAGGCGAGTGAAGTATTCGCCATCTTCCTAAGGGTTCGCCAAAAGTGGTTCACGAACTTGACATCATGATAGGAGACAATGCTCGAGGGCAACCCGTGGAGTTTGTACACCTCTCGGAAGTAAAGACCTGCCACATGTATTGCGTCAGCCGCCTTCTTGCATCCAATGAAGTGCGCCATCTTCGAAAAATGGATTACAACCACAAAGATGGAGTCTACACCCCTCATGGTTCTTGGTAGTCCTAAGACGAAGTCCATACTTATGTCCGCCCAAGGTTGGCTTGGCACCGGCAGCGGTAAGTCAAGCCCTGCATTCGTTGCTCCTCCCTTGGACACTTGACAAATTCAGCAATGCCTGATATATCGTTCAACCTCCTTGCGTATTGATGGCCAGCTGTACTTGGCGGTTATGAGTTGCATTGTCTTGTCTCTCCTATGTGCCCCACGTTGTGCTTTTCCTCAATTAACTTGAGCGGCCAACTAGAATCTGGTATTCAAAGTTGCTTTCCCTTGAAAAGAAACTCGCCATGGATTGAAAAATCGGGTATTGACCCTAGCTATAGGTGTCGCCAAATCTACCCGAACGAGGGGTCATCACGATATAATGCTGCCATCTGATCAAAACCCGTGATCTCCATATGGCTCTCTGTCATGATGAGTCTTCTTCTACTTAAGGCATCAGCCACTTTGTTCATCACGGCTGATTTGTGCTTGATGATGAAGTGAAAGAGCTTAATGAAGCTAGCCCACTTGGCATGATGATCTGAGAGTTTTTCTTGGCTGTTAATGTATTTGAGAGCCACGTTGTATGAGTATAGGATGAACTCTCGGTTGGAAAGTTATGGCTTCCAAAGTCTCAATGCCCTCACCAATGCGTAGAACTCCAAATCGTAGGTTAAGTAGTTCAACCGACTCCCATCAAGTTTCTCACTAAAGAAGGCGATTGGCCTCCCTTCCTAGCTAAGGACAGGGCCAATGCCTATCTTAGAGGCATCTGTATGTAGCTCGAATGTCTTTTGGAAGTCAGGAAGTGCTAGGATGTGTGCAGAAGTCAACCTCTTCTTTATCTTTTTGAAGGTGTTAGCTGCCTTCAAATCCCACACAAATGCTCCTTGCTTCATGCACTCAGTGATTGGCACCATGACGGTGCTGAAATTTGGGACAAAGCACCTATAGAAGGATGCCAACCCATGGAAACTCCATACTTCACCAATGCTCCGCGGTTGCAGTCAATCACGAATAGCGGTTACTTTGTTCTCGTCAGCTGCAATGCCATCCTTGGTCACAACAAACCCAAGGAAGGTCGTCGTGTCTCTCATAAACTCACTTCTTCAATGCAGTGAATAGACGTTGCATCCTAAGGGTGCGAAGTACTTCCTCTAGGTGCCTCAAATGTTCTGCGTGGTCTTGGCTATAGATTAGAATATCATCGGAATGCACAATAGCGAATTTTTCGATGAAAGGACACAAGATCCGATTCATGAATCTCATAAAAGTGCTTGGCGCATTGGACAATCCGAAAGGCATGACTAGCCATTCATAAAGCCCCTCTCTTGTCTTGAATGCGGTCTTCCATTCATCACTTGGCGAGATCTGTATCTGATGATATCCACTCTTGAGGTCTAGCTTCGTGAATACTTATGAACTTCATAGTTGGTCTAGTAGGTCATCAAGTCTTGGGATGGAAATGCAGTAGCGCACCGTTATTTTGTTGATGACTCTACTATCAATGCACATACACCAACTCCAGTCTTTCTTTGGCGTTAGCAAGGTTGGGACAATGCATGGACTTAAGCTCTCTCGGATGAACCCCTTGGTGAGCAATTCTTCCACTTGGCGCCTTAGTTCTTCGTGTTCGGCTGGGCTCATGCGATAATGGGGCCTGTTTGAAACGGAGGTGCCAGGCACCAAGTCAATGAGGTGCTGGACATCCCTCATTGGTGGCAATGTGGAGGGTAGTTCTTCGGGGAATACATCAGCATAATCTTTCAATAGGATCGAGACCTCAAGCGGTATCTCCTCGACTCTAGCCGTGCATTCTTTCCCAATCAACGTGAAGACGACCTTGGCGTCGCCAATCTCCTTAGTGAACATGGCGCGTCCTTGGATGCATGGGTGTTGAGCCATTAAGGCCCGTGGTGCTTCTTCCTTTTTCGGTATCAAGATGATCTTGGTCCCTTTGTAGATGAAGCTATAGGTGTTCTTCCTCCCGTCATGGACGATGCTCCTATCGTATTGCCATGGTCCCAAAAGCAAGTGACAGGTGTCCATTGTAACAACATCACACCATACCTGCTCCTTGTATGCATCTCCTATAGAAAATTTAACCAAGCATCGTTTGGAGACAGTTACTTGATTCCCTTTCTTGAGCCATGATACTTGTAAGAATTAGGGTGGGCTTCTGTTGGTAATCCTAACTTGGTCACAGCTTTTTCAGATATCACGTTTTCACAACTCCCCGAATCAATGACCATATGACAAACCATGCCGCTAATGGTACAAGTGGTTTGGAAGATGTTGTTGCGAAGCCAACCGTCACCCCGTTCTTCTCTTGGCGCGAAGCACAAGCGCCTGACCACCAATATGTGACCCTCATCCCCCGTCATGGGCTGCTCACTCGATGCCGCCAACTCTTCTTAGAGTTCTTCTTCGAAGGCCTCTCCATCTTCTTCTCAGAGTTCCTCAATGTATAAGCCCTTGCCGGGCCTATCTCCCTTATGGCAATCAGAGGCTCGATGTCCATTCTCCCCGCACTTGAAGCATTGAATCCTTGAAGTGTTCGCCAAGTCCTGTGGGCCTAGTTGTGTTAGCATTTGGCAGTCGGTTCTGAGTGGCCTGTGTTGGCAGTAATCACGGCTACTCTCTAACGCCAGCCTGTGATCCCCAATTTCCACCAACTTGGCGGCATCTCCATTGACATTCGACATTCGAGGTCCTGTGGCTAGCCTCCGATACGGTAAAGATGTCAAACATGTTGAAGAATTCTTGGATGGACTCTCTCAACCCACCTATGTATCGGTTCGCCAATTGTTCTCCATTTTTTTCCAAGTCATTCCTGGCAATGAGCGAATTGAATTCAGCCGTGTACTCCTCCACGGATCTTGAACCCCGACGCAAACTTTGGAGGCGTTGGTACATGATTATGGCATGATTGTGGGGCAAGAAGGCTCCTCGCATATGCTTCTTCATCTTGTCCCATGATTCGATCTTGGCTTTACCTTGGTTAAGCCGGATTTGCTTAAGTTGTTGCCACCACACGGCAGCTCGCCCTCTCAGGCGTGTAGCAACCAAGGGTGCTTGCTTCTTTTCTGGAATTTCTCCGAACTCGAGAACCTCTTCTATTGCATAAGCCAATCCCAAAAATCTTTGGCATTTCCTCCACCATTGAACTCCGGGATTTTGATCCAAGGACCGGCTTTCCACCTCCTATCATCAGGTGTGTGGGTGTTATCAGTATTGGGCCGACGATGCCTCGGCCTAGGGTTCGGTATCTCTTCTTCCGGGAACAGATTCTTCTCATCTGCATCCTCCTCGGTTGCACCTGGCGTTAAAGGGTATTGGGGCTGGGTTCCCTGATCTGCATTCGGGTTTGCCCCCAGTTAAATCAAGCAGCGCTCGGTTCGCCTAAGTTTCTCCTCGACACCGTCTAATCTCCTTTCGTGCTGCGCATGTCAATCTCGTTCAGTTATTTCTTCAATGGAGGGGTACCTTTGACGCCCTGGGGCAATCTCAGAAACGTTCTGAGCTTTGATACCAACTGATGCAGTGTAGAAGTGGAAAATTAGGGGAACGGGAAGGTAACGACGGTCTTCCCTTAATTTTATTACCGAAATAAAAAAGGGAAAAATAGTCTCGACTCTCACAACTCGAGAAAAGATGAAATAAAGAATAAGTAGTTTGTAGGAATTAATGAATGAAATAAAACCCTAGTTTTCCTCTCCTTATATTGAGGAGGGCTCTAAATCTTAGTTTGAATCTAAATCCTTGTTTTAAAATTCAAACAAGATGTGCTAATTTAAATGACAAAATAAACAAGAGGGAAAATCTAAAAATACAAAATTAAACTAAGTCAAACTCTATCTAGAACTTTATCTCGTCAATTTGGAGCCACCCGTGCTCTCCAATCCATCCAGTGCTTGCCAATGGATCCCGTTGTGGGCGGGGCTGCATCAATATGCCTATTTAATGGCTCTATCCGCCACTAACTTTTGCGTAAGATTTTCTTACATATGTTTTATATCTTATATGCCATGTCCTATATTTGTGTCAAACATGAAAGGCTTTCTACAAGTTTAACTGAAGCGTCCCTTGAAATGTGCCATCTCTTTCAGTGGTCCTCATTGCAAGTAAGAGGGATGCATTGGATGGTGAAAAATGAAATATGGTCCATACGCTCTATAAATGGAAGTTCACATCCATCCAACATCTAATCGTTTTAAGATTAAATCTTGAAGAATATATTTCATCAATGACAATAAGATTTTTGGCCAATAGTAAAACGCTATGGAACTTGAAACCCTAGACCACGAGGGCCTGAGTTCAAATTTCCTCTCCTTAATTGAATTTAGATATATTGTAAATCTCTTTAATTTCTGAATAATATTTTTGGTCCTTTTACTTGGCATTTGAAGACCCTAGTTTCATTTCTGCCTTGTAATTTTTACTATTCAACTTGTCGAGATTATGTTTCACTAACACATATGAGTATAAAATTACTTCTTTTCCCTTTTGTTCTAATCACTAAATCATACTATTATTATAAAACTAACAAAAAGCCTTTAGAGTTCTTTCTTAAAATGAGAAACAAGTCACTAAAACATATGGTTCCTTACATGGGTTATTTCTACTCAAGTAATAATATTTTTCTTCTATAATTAGTGACATAAGTTGCGGTATAAGAGTAGAAACACCTACAAGAGTGAGGCATGAGCCCACATTCCAAAAACATGCAGCAGAAAAGAAAATTGAAAAATGAAAATGCCAACAGTTATGCCGTTCACACCCATCAAGACAATCTCAGCCCGGTCAAAATAAATGACCCAACCATAATGAGAAAAAAGGGGTATTATATTAAGCGTAATATTATTGCAAGGGAAAGTTGTTATTATTAGAGTAAGATTATAGTTTTTCAGACAAGTTTATGACTCTTATTGTTCTTAAATCTCATCATTACTCTGACAATAATAGTTTTAACTATAATAATAATAACTTCCTATATTAATAATCTGTCATAATGAGAAAGGGGGTGTTATATTATTTTTGATTAGGGCATGTGACGGGATAAACTCAAAAGTTAAATTGGTCAAGACAAAAGCTCTAATTTGCCTATTGAGGTTTACCAAAAATAAAAGAAAATAAAAAAAATAGAATGAGCCTTTTAGTACTAAGAAAATAAACTATTTTAAAATTTTAAGTTGTTAGTTGAATATCTATGGATAATTTTATATTCTAACAAATTTTCTATCATGAATGTCCATTAGGCTTAACTAAAGGATTCCAGAAACGCTTTCATTTGTCAAGACTCTACGGGTGAGTGGAAATGCTTCAAGTTTTCTATATCTTTTGGAGGATACTTGGATGCTTCAATGCCCCACAGAGTGATTACCACAGCCTTTCCCAGAACCAGTTGATAAGGACATCTACATTCCCTTAGAAAGATCATTGTAACGGAAGACCTTCAAAGCTAAGCGTCTCTTCATGCTTAGCTTTGATCTTGGTGCACAAAACCTTGGATTCTAGTTTTCTTTTTGGCTTATTTGGATTTGTCCTTTTGTAAGCACTTTTTTTCCTGTTAGCAGCTTTTTCTTCCTTGTTAATTATCCAAGAAAAACCTAAAGGATTCAGGAAACATTTCATTTTTCAAGACTCTGTGCCTGAGTGGAAACACATACTAGACACGACAAACCTGGCAGTCATCAGTTGGTTTCAAGAATTAGTTGGTTGCCCTGGAATCTCCATCCATTATTACATTGAGAATCCTCAAAGATTAACATTTACAACCGCTTGTAGATATAGACACCATGATTGGAACCATCTCCTTAGATTGGACCATGTACATAGTACTAAAATTTGATTAGCTTTTACCACCTTTGATATTTAGATTAGCTGCCACCATTGTGAACCATCATCAAAAGTAGGCCCTGATACTTGTTTTTCGATAAATAGTGAAGAATCGCAATATAAAGACGCGGCATTCTGCAAAAGCGAAACTCAAACCACAAAAAAGTGGTATTTATTCCTAGTTTTGACAATGATGCGTAACTTAGGCTATGGACTTTAAACTTTGATATTTTGCTTTGCTTTTACTGGAGGATTTCATCCTAACACTTATAAGAAAATCACAATGTGGATATACATCTTCATTCTATAAATTTTGTTAAACTTATATTAGTATAATTTGTGGAAGCCATTGGAATATTTTAATTTGTGACTATAGAATCACAGCAAGTGATTGGGTTGGCAATCCTTGAGAGACTAAACACAAGAGTGAGACTACTAAGAGTAGGAATACTTGGCCCCTAACCAAATTTTATGTTCATTATGTTCTTCTAGCATCGAGTCGTCCATGCGTCATTTTTTGACATGCAGGACCACTCGGAGCCTATAAACCGTTGTACGCTGATGGTGAAGAAACTGTTTCACCTACCCAAACAATCTCAAAGGCATGTTTGAACAATAACAGTTCTCTTATATCAAAGGTTCAACCAAGAAAGTATGGTTAATTGGTGTCGTTCTTTGCCATGATCAATACAGTTTGGGATTCAAGGAATTCCTACATCTTCCAAAACACAATTCTTTGTTTGTCGTGCATCCAAGACACTATAAAACTGAGTTATTATTTTGTTCCAATTGCTAATTGATTGCCCCAACATCTCCATTCACCGTTGTGTGGAAAATCTCGCAATTAGTCTCTATAGCTACACTACATCCAAGATCTTTTATACTCATTCTCTCCCTTAGATACTCGTTTGTTGTGGCATCTCTGTCCATCCGTATTACAGATTGGTCATCATGCCCATTTCTTGTTCTGGATTACTTCATGATGTTTATCTACTACTACATTCAAAGCCACCACGATGTGGACCTTCGTCCAAGTTCGGAACCATGTATGCCCACCTTTGATCAAGATGCACATCTATGCTTAGCAATAGAGGTTGTTGCTCCTTTTTTTTAGGCTTCATTGACTTTCTTCTTTAGAAAACATTACATATTTCCTAACCTCCATCCAGGCAGCTCAAGTCAACCGAAACCCTCTACTTCCCTTGCCATGGGTAGAGGATGATAGGGCCAAATTAGTTGGATCTCAAGAACAGACGCCTCCTCAAGGAAATCAAACTCCAGACAGTATAAGTAACATTGGGTTAGTGTCATCAGGGCTTGAATACCAGCCGGCTTTTGAGCTCCACGCCTTTAAAAGACCCCCTCACTATGATGACAACTCCTTGAGAGTTATTTCAATGCCTTTTATGGAGGAATCTAGTAAATCATGGGAGAGAAGAAGAAAAGTGGTGACGATTTGTCGGGATTCTAATTTTGCTTCGTCTAAAAAGGGCTATATGCAAGAATTTCTTAAGGATATGTCACCCTGAAGTAGTGTGAAGATGTTAGTTGAGGCTTCGAGTAATCAAAGAAGTAGGAATGTGGGAAAAGGGGTCAAAAAGATTGTGGATGTTAATAACTTCATGCTGGGAAGCATGATAGGGGGCTTGAGAAGAAGCTTAGATAGAAATTTGATGGTGATGAATCTATTATGACCGAGCAAATTGTAATGATGGACTAAGGTTATGATTGACCTAATTTTCTGCCATCTTCTTCTTGGTGCTAATGATTGGTCTCACTTCCCCCTCATAATCCTGATACTTCCTATTTTATCTCCGGTGGTAGTATAGTTTTCTAGTGCCTATTGGCTTCACCTGTAATTTTTTTGTAATCATGTTTTTTCGGACTGGGATGTTGTAATTTTTGCCTCTTTTTGATCTCCGTTTTTATATGGGTTGACATAGGTCTCGTTTTGTATGAGTTACTTGTAATGTATTGCGACTATGTCTCGAATTATCGAAAACAACATTTCCTTGAGTATTCTTTCCCCTTCTTTAAAACAAAGAACACGCGTGAAAAAGTTCAAACACTAAAAAACATATAAAACCCTCTATTTCGTGCATTTGTTTCAACTACAAATGGTCATAGGTTCAAATCCAGCAACTTTGATATGAGCCTGAAATATTATTCTAAAGACTTAAACTCATAGTTGAAAATTCATAAGTAGCTTTAAACTTAACAATTAGCATTAAAAAGTTATATAAACTTAAACATATATAAGAGGTTTCAAAACCCTAAAAACTAAAAAGTGGGCCATGCATGAGGTAAGCATAAATGCAGGCATGCAGTCCATTTAACAAGGACATCACTGCATAAAGCTACTTCTAGTAGTCAATAAAGCATTTATCTTCTTTTGCAAGACATATAGAATGGTCCCTCCCCCCCCAACATGCGAGGTAACTCTTATTTTACGCCAACAACTGAAATTATTAGAGTATAATATTAACTTTTTTTTTTTATATCATTTATCTGACCATTTAAACTTTTGAAATTACTTGTTTTAACATTAAATCAGAGCTTTATTAACTAAAGAGTTTTAAGTTTGACCCTTTTTTTAAATAATTAAGATAAAATCTTTAAGAGTACATCGAAAATATCCTCTAATAGAAACAAGAGTTGAAAGTCACTTGTTTGAATCAAAACGGACCTAATGACTTTTGCATGTGTTATATTATAAAATAATTCCTTGGGGTTGTAATCCATTCTTGCGGATATTGCGATCATTGTGGAAGATATTCTAACTATTAATCCTTCTCCTAAGCAGATTTCTTTCAACCATGCTTTCAGAGAAGCAAATAGATTAGCGAACTGGTTAGTAAATTCCCATCATGAGAGTGCAGGTGCTTCTCTTTGGGATCATGCTCTCTCCCGTGCTCTTCTCTTCATTTTGCAAGCTGCGGCCTTAGGATTCTTTCTTGTAAGAGGATGTCCTTAAGGTCGTGAGGCTCTGTCCTTACCTTTATTTATAAAAAAAATTATTTGGGAATGTCGGTTTCATGACATGTTATTAGTATCTTGTTGACCAAGACGTCACGAGTTTGAGTCATAATAGTACACACTTTCAATATTAACAAAATTTAAATATAGGTAAAAGATGAGTCTGTATAATATCCACAGTCAAGCCTAACGGATATTCACAAGTTGGAGAATAAAAGTAATTATGCAGTTTCGCCAATCAACCTAAAATTTAGAATGGTTGATCTCTTGATAACATAAGGGTTTATGTGAAAATATGAATATGTTTTTGTACCATCAAATAATATTTTAAACTTTTGTCACAATTAATTTCTTAATAAGAATTAATAAAGTTTCATTAATATTTCGTCAACTTCCTCATCCAAGCCGACAACATTAATTTTTGATGTCTACGAACTTAGCGTGTGTATCCATAGCATTAGACATTTCGTTAGAAGGAAATCCTCTTTTAACCCATTTTCACCTTGTGCTTATACATAATATGTATCTCAAAAGAATTTGAAGGGTAAATCATTTCAATTGGATAGTAAAACTTGTTTTCTTCTCAAAGAAGGAGGATGCAATTTTTCTCTTCTTGCCACTCTCTCCTTAAACATCATGCTTTTTCTGCCTTAACCAAATAAATTTTTTTTTTTTTTTGAAAATAGAATCTTCTAGCTTAAATACATCAAGAAAAAAATATTTTCTGAAAGAAAAAGATCTTCCATAAAAAAACTTACAATTAACCATCAACATTATTATTCCGGTATTCATGTGTCAACAGGTAAGAGTGCCATATGGCACCTTATATGCCATACCTTTCTCTCTTTTGTTTTTATTTCTTTTGTCCTTTTATTTTCTTTTCCCCCCTTCCATTTCAAAAATAACATTTTGTGAAAAATACAGGCATCTTCTCTATCACAAGAGCATAATATCCCAACCTCTCTTTTATCTCAAACCCAAGAGGAAAGCTTGCAACTTTGAGCCCTACTTGCTGCCTATTTGTGTTTTTTGGGGAACCCCAAATTCTTCCTCTCTTCATCCCAATAAGATCAGACATCATTGTTATTCGTGAAGAATAACCAAAAAAGACCCCTAATTTCAGGTAAGTACTATGATTCTTATAATTCTATTTAGATGTTTCTGATTTTTTTAAACGAAAGCCCTGCTCAATTCTTCAAATGGGTTAAGCTCAGATGCATAATTTAGAAATATTGATGTTCATTTTGGTTGAATTTAGCTTGCTTTTTTAAAAAATTTCTAAAAAAAATGAAGTTTGAAAGTTTGCTTGAAACCCTAGAATAGGCAATGAATTAATATTGTAACTAATTAATTAATTTCTCTACTTTATTATGTTGGAGGATCATTACCCTTTGATTGGAATAGTTTGACATGTTGGGGTTTGTGATTTCTTGCAGGTAGCACTATGGTGAGGGAGGAGATAATATAATGAGTTTAAGAGATAACGAAAATCGTTACGCCAAACAAGAAGGTGATTTAAGCACTAGGGAAGTGACATCTAGCTCGTCGAGACAATGGTCGTCCGCCTTCAAGAATCCGAGGATTGTACGTGTATCTCGTTCTTTTGGCGGTAAAGATCGGCATAGCAAGGTTTGTACTATTAGGGGGTTGAGAGACCGGAGGATCAGGTTGTCTGTACCAACAGCTGTTCAATTATATGACCTTCAAGATAGGCTTGGCCTTAGCCAGCCTAGCAAGGTGATAGATTGGTTGCTCGATGCCACGAAGCAGGACATTGACAAGCTTCCTCCTCTACAAATTCCAGGGCAAATTGGTTCAATAGATTGGGGTCTTGATCGTCCCTATTCGCAAGATCTAAATATTCCTCAATCTTCTTTCACTACGTTCTTGGGACCGAAAGACGTGAATATAAATGAAACCCAAGTCGATCATGAGGAGATTGAAGCATCAACGATTTCGGAGAAAATGAAGTGGATGATGAAACCTAACAATCAAGGAGGAAACCAAGGGTGTAGTAGTGCACAAGCCTTTGGTCAAAACTTGTTCTCACTTGCAAGTAATTCTATGTTACCAACCTTGCCATACAATTATTATCAATGGGATCCTTCCATTTTGTCCTTGTCTCAATACTCAAATTTAGGGTTACCTAATTCTCATGTAGAACAAGCTAATCCTCACCTCCTTTTCTATCCATCCATAACACCACCGGCTCATGTTCCTCCACCCTCCTCTTTCTCCTTGATCAATGCTAACCTTGACCTTCATTCACAAGTCAACAATCAGGGTCAGTCAAATAATAAAGGGGATACTAATTCCTAGAATCGATAAACTGCAGTGAAGAAATCAGCAGGAAAGTTACACGACATTAACATTCATTGTACTTTAATTTTGAAGGAATCCACATGGCTTGTGGAAGAATCAAATTATGGATGATCAAGGAAGGCGAAACTACCAAACATGGATGCATAGTTCAAAATCAAGCAAGTAAGATAGTTTAAATTTCCATCTTTTTTTTTTTTTTTTGACTTGTTTCAGCTAAATATATAAGTTAATAAAGTTCAACACAACTATATGTGCGGAAACTTTTATATTTAGAAATATTTGTAATGAATGCTATGCACTTTTATGTTTACTCAATTCCTTATTTATCAATATATAAAAATGTGATTTTTTTTTTATTTTATTATTGGTTTTTGTTTGTCAAATGCACAAAGTTATCTTTTCTCAGTCTTCCTTATGTTTAGTGCTAGCTTTTTTTTTTTTTTTTTTTTAATTAGGAGAGTCATAAACCTCAAATACAGTGCAATAACAACTAGTACTAGCATAGTAGCGAGTATGTCTAATTAAACACATCAAATAGAATAACCCAATAACAAATAAATTATTTAAAATACATGCATAGAAAGAAGAGAGAGACAAGGTTCTGTTGTTATCTGAAACTTTATATGGGAGCAAATTACGCAAAAAATTCCCGAAGAACAACGAGAAGAAAACAATATCTTTGTAACGAAATCTTTAGGAGGTTGTACTCGGCGAGATCCAACAGTAAACAACTTTCTAAAACAAAAACTGCCATGAGCGCTAAAGACCTTTGGTATTGTATCCTACCACAAACTTGCAGCCTTTACATCCCAAGACCATTCTATGCACCACCAGTACTTTGCTCTGATTAACTAGCTGCTTGTATTGCCAAAAATGATTCTATAAGTTTAAAATTTGTAACTTCATTTGCCTTTTATTTTTTTTTTTTTTTTTTTTTGGGGTCAAATTCATTTGCCCATATATTCATTATCTACCACATATTTATGGTAGGTATCAAAGTTCAAGGATTTCAACCTTGGACATTATTCTATTGGTTAAAATAGTGGTACCATACAATAAATAAATAATAACCTAAGTCGATACCAACACGCAAGCACTAAATCCCATTAGAACTCCGAAGTAAGCGTGCATGAGTGAAAGTAATACCAAGATAGACAACCTCCTAGAAAGTCCTCGTGTTGCACCCCTCAGGTTGGGGATTCTCGGAAACACTCTTTTCACCTTGAAAGGAGAAGGCTACGTACATTCACCCCCCAGACCCTATTTAGGCGGGAGCCCTTGGGGCACTGAGAATGTTTCATAATAAATAAGAAATCTTGATTTTTGTAGTCACCCTTTAATACAAGTGGCGCTCGTAGCTTGGGTGAGATAGCATGAAAACACAGGGGGGAAGTACTTAGGAGGCCATTATATTTAAATTTTTAATATATAATTAAAAAAAAGAACTAAACTTAAATATATTTTTTTTGAATCAATAAAATTTATATATACAAAAGGAGGAAAAAGTATTTTGGTTTTTTTTTTTTTGGGGGGGGGGGGAGGAGGGGGAGAGATTAACTAGAAAAGCATCGACTTTGTGATTGATCGAAATCATAATGTAGCAACCACAAAGTTGCATTAGCAACCACAAGGATAACATAGTAGATAAATTGAACGCACTTTTTGTTCTTTTGTAAGTTTTAGGAGGTACTTCTCTTTTTATTTTTTGTTTTGCTCTCATGGGCTTTCTTGACTTTGTTTTAGTGGTTGCGCGAGATTTTGTTTCGAGAGCTTTCTCTCTAATTATTGAAAAAATTGGGGTTTTTTATCAATAATTGAAAAAAGAGAGATAAAACGAGTTGGTACTACATATGATTGCGTTGTTTGAGATACAAAATTAGAATGCAGCGATTCAAAATCCTAATCTTTGACAATTAGATGTTTAAAAAATTGAATGTATCTCAAGAGGAGTGATGAGATTCAAACTACGGTTACTTTCGAGTTGAAAAGAGAATACTAGCTGGTATCACTTCACTAACCCTTAGAAATTTGGTATTTTTTTTCCCTGTTTATCAATGTTTTTACCTTCCACAATAGTTAAGGATGCTTTTTTATTTATAACTAAGTAAGTATTTTTTGGATATGTTTCATAAATATATCATTTATTTTTGTGTTTCATGATTATAAAAGTACTAGTAGCTCTAATAAATAATAAATTGGTTGTATCAAGTGATGCACTAGTGATTTATTTCAGACTAAATTATAGCGATAAAAGTTTGAACTTAGGACCTTATGCTGGAAGAATTTTCTGCTATTATAGCGACAAAACTATGGGTTCATTATCCAATAAGTTTTCGTCATCTATTTATTAACAATGAAACCAAATTAAGCTTTTCATTTTTGAAACTTGTTGGCCTTATTTTATTCTCCATAGTACCGATAGTATTCTTATTTTCAATGAACTATGATATATTCTAACTTTAAAAATTATTGTGGAATACTAAATATGTACAATATTATGAAAATTGAGAAAACTTATTTTAGATAACAAAAATTTAAAAGTTCAGGCAACGAGTTTGACATTCTTGGTGACAGCACAATCCTAATGCTATCACTGGCTCTAGGGTTTCATGTGTGCATTCCCATTCAAGATATTCACAACTACCACCACTTCAAATTGGTGACTCATCTAGTTCAGTCAAGAACATAGCAAAACCGTATCTTTTCTCACCTAACTAGCTCTATTATTATCCATGTTCAAAATTTGGTGCTTCACTTGTTGGCTTTGATCATGCTGCGCTATTAGACTAGGGATTAGACACCTTGTATTTTTATTTTATTTTAGCTTTTTGGGGTTCCTCTTGGAACTTTTTGTACTTAAGATTTCTAATCATTGTAATTATTGGAAAAAAGATCAAAACGCATGTAACTTGTAATGTACTTAGATTAACTTATTACGACTAACACACTAAATTTTAGTAAAGCGGATATTTGACAAATTATATTACGATTGTGATAGGAAGTTCACTATCAAATTTTATAGTTATTAACCCTGTCAAAGGAGTAGTTTTTCAAGAAATATTGACGTAATGGTGCTCTATTATTAAAAAAAAAAAAAAAAAAAAAAAAAAGGAAAAAGAAAAAAGAAAGATAAATCTAGTGTAAAAGGTGTATTTCGTCAAAAGAAAATTTACCTTTCATATATAATTTCAATAAATTTTGTGATGTCAAATACTTTAAATAAACATAATTAATAATTGGATATTCTATATTAGTATAATATCCTAGGCTAATACTATTAAGATATTCTCTAGAAACTTTATTGTATTTTTCCCTGTGTGTGTGTATATATATATATATGTGTGTGTGTGTTAGAAATATATACTAACAACCTTATTGAATAAGCTCACAGTAATATTATGTCACATGGTATCAGAGCTAAGAAAATCCTAATTTCCCATTTGTTGCTCCTTTCCTCCTAGCGGCGCATCAAGTCTGCCGCCTCCCTTCCTCCTAGCAATATTCCAAGTTTGTCACCACTCGGCGGTGCCCCTCTCCTTCTGATAGCAATCTCAATTGATTGATTCAATCCTCAACACAAACAACTCAAAGGATTTACAATTGATACTCTACAATGAAGGAAATCTCTCTATATTATATTGCTATACTGTATGCTTCAATAGTATTGTAACATATACAAATATTGTATATAATAGTAGTATACTAGTATAGGTATTTGTTAGGGAAAAGGGGGAAATAGAGAAGAAGGGGGGGGGGGGGGGGGGGGGGGGGGGGAGGGAATAACTCATCCAAATCTCAACATATTTCCCAAAAGACTCTCTTATGCTTATTTATACTAGATAATTAGAGATTAAGCTGATGATGTAACTCACGGTGCTGATGTGGCAGGTGCGCTCGATGATAACGTGGCAGCTGAGATGACATTCATATCAATACCTTTTATCTTATTTTGGCTCGTATCACCTTCACATCTAAATATTAAAAAAAGAGAGACACAACTTAAAGTATTGAATTAAAAAGACTGCAGAAGCTTATATAGATGGGTGAGGGAAGGGGATAGATATTCGAGAATTCTTTTGTTTCATTATTCTTTTTTATTTTTATGTTGTGTTTGATATGATTTACACCAAGTAATACTGAACATTTATAGTGAAGATTGTCATCATACATAGTGTGTGAAAACACTAATTTAAGGTGGGCTAAAGTCCTGACATTTTAAGAGGTCTAAGTAAAAATTTTAAATGGGGTCCTCTATATATAATACCTCTTAACAACACTAATACAACAAATTATTTAATATAATTTAAAGCCACAACCATTTAAATTTTCGGGCCTCTAAAGTTTGGGGGCTCCACGCAGTAATTTGGATTTTTATGGGGCTGGGCTCTTAATAGAGGGTGGCCTTAAGTTTGAAATTTTTGCCACTCATGAATTCCACATGTTAAATATTAAAAAAATAGCAACCATTTTTGACTTAGATTAATCATTTTTTTAAAAAAAAATTAAGAGGGAGGAAGAAACTTTCAATACATATAAGCTAAGCTTCTCAATAGGCCTAGCTTTGATATTAATGAGCAATTTTGGCCTTGGAATTTAGTTGTCTTTTTGACTTAGATTAATCATAAAGCACATTATTCAATAGTAATTATTTCTAGCAATATATTTCTAAAACAATTAAATAACTTTTGAAAGTTACCAATAATTTCTAAGGTATCTTACTTAAAAATAGGAAACCATGAGTTCTGAGCATTTTTCACTTAGATATTCCCGACATTTCAATATAAACAATAAGTTGCCCTGAAGCTTGAATATTTTATTACTTAGATATCTATTGCGGATTTTGATGCATTTTTTTGAGAATATGACCAATTTTATAAAAAAAAATATTGATATAATATATGATTATAATAGTATATATAAGTTATGCCAATATTTTCATCAAAAATTCAATAAATTGTGATAGACAATCATCATATGCTGATGTAAATCACCTAATCTTCTAACAATAATTTGTCATTTTTGCATTTTTAAGTAAAAGATCATCAAATTCTAATAAAAATACTAATATATGGTTGAAATTGTGTTCACTTTCACATTTTCGAACAAAAATCCATCAAATTTTCACAAAACGGTATCTATTTGATAATAAAATTCTAAAACTTTATGCAAAATTTTTCTTTTTTGATAATTAAACGGAAAAATCATCGATGAAACATAGAGAAAGCTCCTGCAAATGTTAGGATATCTATGTCATAAGTATCTAAAACTCAAGAAACTTCACTTTATATGTTCAAATATTAAAGTACATAAATGATAAATGTTCAAATATCAGGATATCTGAGTAATAATTTCTCTAAGAGATATATGTATTGCATTAATCTTAAAAAAAAAAAAAAAGCGCTAATATAGAGTATAATTTGAGTTTGGATAGAGAGTATTGCCAAATGTTGGAATAGTGCATATGCATGGTTGAACTTTTGATTGGTGGCCAATTTTGCTACGCTCTCTCAGTTTCAATGCGACATTTTTCTTACTTCTTATTTTGCGGCCATCAATATTATTGTTCTACCCATAACCGACCAAAACTATGGATACGTTTCCGACTATTTTTTTCTTTTTAAAGTAAGATTTGTATTTTTAAACAATTTTCTTAATTTTTTTGTTTTGTTTTTTTTTTAATTTTCAGTTTCTTAGCTAAAACTGAAAATAGGGAATGATATACAACAAAATATTTTTTATATCCAATTTCTAGATTTTAAAAAGTCAAGAACTCACTAAAAAGGATACCAAAACTACTATAGAGTTAACAGATGTTTTTTCTTCTCGTCCCTTAGGGACATAGCCAGTGGCAAAGAACATTGGCGGCTAAGTTCGAATCTCTATTATTGTGGCTCCCCTTTATAAGGATTTTAAGAGGTAGCTTTACACGTCATCCTGGTTCGAATCTCTACTATGGTACTTGTGGCTCTCCTATATGAGGATTTTAACCGGTCATGTTCAATCCTAGACAAAATACTCGTGTAATCTTTCTAGTCTAACTTGGAAGTCACCGACTCAATAGAGGTGCTTACTATATGACTATAGTGCAAACTTTGATCAGGCCAAACAAAACCTGCAAAAGTTTTAATGTTGGACCAAGGAGTACATCGATAATTAGGATTTGGTCTAGTCCTAAATCAAAGCTAGCCAGTCTAGTATAGGTTTTCGTATTTTTTTTCGATAATTAGAGAGCAAGTTCTCAATACAAAATCCGGCACACCCACCAGACCCCAAGAAAGCCTACATGTGCAGGACAAAAATAAAAAATAAAATAAAAAATAAAAAGAGAAGTAGCTCCCATGTCAGAAGCCACACACCCCGAGAATCCAGACACCTATGCTTGTGCCAACTCTACTATGGTACTTGTGGCTCTCCTATATGAGGATTTTAACCGGTCATGTTCAATCCTAGACAAAATACTCGTGTAACCTTTCTAGTCTAACTTGGAAGTCACCGACTCAATAGAGGTGCTTACTATATGACTATAGTGCAAACTTTGATCAGGCCAAACAAAACCTGCAAAAGTTTTAATGTTGGACCAAGGAGTACATCGATAATTAGGATTTGGTCTAGTCCTAAATCAAAGCTAGCCAGTCTAGTATAGGTTTTCGTATTTTTTTTCGATAATTAGAGAGCAAGTTCTCAATACAAAATCCGGCACACCCACCAGATCCCAAGAAAGCCTACATGTGCAGGACAAAAATAAAAAATAAAATAAAAAATAAAAAGAGAAGTAGCTCCCATGTCAGAAGCCACACACACCGAGAATCCAGACACCTATGCTTGTGCCAACTCGTAAGACATTTAAAGCTTCTAGCACTTTCTACTTGTGCATAAGTTTTAGCATATAAAAGTATGTCGTTACATATGAAATATTTATCATATTTTAATGGAGATGGTCGGTCTATGACCCTCCATTTAATTGTAATGGTCATGACCGCGGAATAATATGGCTGCTTTGCTAGCCTTGAAAAATTAGGTGAAATCAAGGGTGTTTGTGCAGAACAAACAAAAAGCTTTTTGTTAAAATCATAAGCCCTTTTTTTTTTTTTTGCTCTCATGCAAGTGTAAAAATTTGATATTTCTCCATTTAAGCAAAACTAGAAGCAAATATTAAAAAAATTTAAGACGACAATACTCTCACTCAGACATTAAAATTACATCATATATCTTACAATTTTCAACCCATCCCAAAGCTGCCACATCACATCAACGTTCTTTGAGTCCGGACCACCCTCATGAAGAATGTTGGCCACTGTCTGGTATCGACCGCTGCCCGTGAACACTGTTGACCAACATTGACGGCCCATATGCTTTTTTTTACATTGTGCCATTTTTGTGTGATTATGGTTTCAATTTTTCAATTCCGTTATGATTTTAATGTGTTTCTATGATTTGGACATAATTGCAGCACGATTTTTTTATTTTCAAATGACTTTTGAGTGATTTTATTCAACTATAAAAGTAGTTTTGCTAATATGTACAATAGCAATTTGAAAATAAAAAATATTTTCTTAAATATTGACCAAACAGTCACAATAATACTATAAACACTTTCTAAATAGTTGGGCCTAACAAAAACAACTTCTTTGGAACAATACTTTTTATAAAATTGATTCTAAAGAAATTACTTTTTCCAAAGCCATTAATCGGGGCATTGTAGAAGTCAACTATGATAGAGCATCCTCCTAGTCCGGGTATAGATAGAAGGAGTAATTATAGAGACAAAATTATAGGTTTAGGTCCATTAGCGATGGGGAAGGAAAAAAATACTTCTACTGTATGGCTAATTGAAGGTTCAAGGAAAAATGCAATAACTCTTTTAAAAGCTGGTAGTCACACCACCACTGGATTCGGTCAGATTGGGCATATAGCCACCCAATCCAAACAAAACCATTAGGACATACTGTTAGGAAAATTTAATTTTTAAAATTAAAATTTTCCTAAAATAATTAGATCATGTGCAGCGGAAATAATTTAAAAATTTTTTAATTTCAAATCTGAAGGATCTCTAAACTAATATATTCATAAAGACATAGAACATCTAAGCAATGTTAAGATCAAGATTAAATCTTGATCTTAACCTAGGATGAAGAGAGTTTGGGATGAGAAAGAAGTGAAAGAGATGAGAAGTAGAGAGAGTTAGATGAGAAGAGGACGGTTTAATCTCATAGAGATTGATTGAAGTTTATTGAATGACTTCCAATTACACAAAATTAGCCACTTATAAGAATCTAGATACATTGGACAAGACTAACATTCCTAACCGACTCTCTAAACAGCCGCCAAAACTGACTGGCCAAGACCAACCGCAACAACAACTCTTGGCGCCAAAATACTAATTCAAAATTACAAAGCATCACATGCCTTATTACAACTCAAACGAATTAGAAACATAAAAATCCCCTTCCCTTAAAATATTCTTGCCCTCAAGAATGGAAAGAAGGAAATTGACTCAACAAAAAAATGTTTCTCTTCCCAAGTGGTGAAAGATTCATCCAAATTGCTCTAGCACACGAGAACCTCCTGTTTCCTGGGACTGTCTGCATGCTCCTGCCTAACTTCCACTACTGCTGCAAGTTGCAGGACCAAGGATCCACTAGAACCCACCTCTGGAGGAACTGGAGAAGACCTTTGGCTTTGTTTTACCCGTTTTTTAAGAAGTGAAACATGAAAGACAGGGTGAATATAAGAGTTGGGTGGGAGCTCCAGCTTGTATGCCACCCTGCCAATTTTCTCCAAAACTTTGTAAGGTCCAAAGAACCTTCCACAAAGCTTAACATTCTTCCTTACTGCCGCTGTGGACTGCCTATGAGGCTGCAATTTCAAGTACACCATGTTGCCCACCTCAAAATTTCTGTCTGCTCTTCTGCGATCTGCATATAGTTTCATTCGGGCTTGTGACTGTATGAGATTATCCTTCAAAAGTTGCATAAGATGCCTTCTCTGCTGCACCAGCTCAGTAACCTTAGCCACAGATGACTCAACTCCTTGCAACGTCAATGGAGTTGGTGGATCATACCCATACAATGCTTTAAAGGGCGTAGTACCTAAGGAAGCATGGAAATGTGTGTTATACCAAAATTCCGCCAATGATAGCCACCTACCCCACACCTTAGGATGGCTAAACACCATGCTTCTAAGGTATTGCTCAATGCATTGATTGACCCTCTCGGTTTGACCGTCGGTTTGAGGACGATAAGATGAGCTAAGGGCCAAAGTCGTTCCCAAGAGACCAAACAATTCCTTCCAAAAGCGACTTGTAAAGAGCTTGTCCCTATCAGAGACTATGGATGGAGGCAACCCATGGAGCTTGTAGATATTATCGAGGAACACACGAGCCAATTTCTCAGCAGTCACAGGTCGAGCTAAAGCAATGAAGTGACTAAATTTGGTGACCCGATCAACCACTACCCATATCACTTCCTTCCCTTCGGATTTAGGCAATCCCTCATTGAAATCCATGCTTATGTTCTGCCATATTCCCTCTGGAACAGGTAAGGGTTGGAGAAGTCCTTGATATCTATGATCACCAAGTTTAGTTTGTTGACATATCCCACATCCTTGCACAAAATCCTTCACTGCTTTCTTCATTCCAGGCCAACTGAAATGAGCTTTCAGCCTTTGATACATTCCTTCCACACCTGAGTGACCTCCTCATGAAGAATCATGAGAAGCACTAATAACTTGATGTCGAAGATCAGTAGAAATGCCAATATACAACTTCCCCTGAATTCTGATAATTCCCCGGGTTACAGAAACCTCTGCACCAGCAGCCAAACAACTCGCCTTGCCCACACTGAAAGCTGCTATACATTCTTGTGCAAAAGGGTCATTCTCATAGGACTAATGTACTTCTTCTATCCAAGCAGGAGAGACTACTGAAATTGCCCCAAGAGAGCCCTGCTCACAATCCTCTAACCTGCGCGACAAGGCATCAGCTGCAATATTTTCCTTCCCTTTCTTATATTCAATGTCATAATCAAGTCCCAACATCTTCATCAGCCCTTTCCTCTGCATTCTTATGACAATTTTCTGCTCTAATAGATGCTTAAGACTTTGATGATCAGTCTTGAAAATGAAATGATGTCCATCCAAGTAGTGTCTCCACCTTTCCACAGCAAGCAAAATCGCGAGATAATCCTTCTCATATGTGGAAAGTGCTTGATGTTTAGCACTCAATGCTTGGCTAAGATAAGCTATAGGCCTTCCTCCTTGTGACAACACTGCTCCAACACCATTGCCACAAGCATCAGTCTCCAATATGAAGCTTGAAGTGAAATCTGGCATGGCCAAAATAGGTGCTCTGCACATTGCAGCCTTAAGAGCTTCAAAAGCCATCTGAGCTCCATCCGACCATTTGAAGGCATCTGTCTTCAATAAATCTGTGAGGGGCTTGGCTATAGCTCCATAATTGGCTACAAACTTGCGGTAATATCCAGTTAGGCCTAAAAATCCTCTCAATTGTTTCAATGTTACCAGAACAGGCCATTCTCTCATGGCTTGAACCTTAGTAGGATCAGTTGAAACTACCTCAAAAGATATCATATGGCCAAGGTATTCCAGATGAGTTTGAGCAAATGAACATTTGGCTAATTTAGCATACAACTTGTGCTCATGCATGACCAAGAACACTTCCCTCAAATGCTTCAAATGCTCCCCAAAAGATGCACTGTAAATCAAGATGTCATCGAAGAACACCAACACAAATTTCCTAAGAAATTGTTTGAAGACATCATTCATAAGAGCTTGGAAAGTCGCTAGTGCGTTTGTCAAGCCAAATGGCATGACTACAAACTCAAAGTGCCCATGATGTGTTCGGAAGGCTGTCTTATACACATCTTGCTCCACCACTCTAATTTGGTGATAACCTTGCCATAGATCAAGCTTAGAAAAAACTTGAGCTCCATGCAACTCATCAACAAATCATTTATAACTGGTATTGGGAACTTATCCTTTACTGTCATGGAGTTGAGCTGTCTATAATCAATACACATTCGAGCCGTGCCATCCTTTTTCTTGACACGAATAACCGGAGAGGCAAAGGAGATGTGACTTTGCCTTATGAAGTTAGTCTTGAGCAAATCATCCACTTGCTTCTCAATTTCTGTCCTTTGAGCATGAGGATATTTGTATGGCCTAAGTCTCACTGGTTCTGCATCAATTTTGAGAGGAATAACATGATCTAAACTCCTCTTGGGAGGTAAGGACTTGGGCACCTCAAACAGATCCTCAAAGTCCTCGATCACAGCTTGCACTTTAGGCTCGGTAATCCTCATCATTTCAGTAGGTGCTATAGTAAACAGCTGACCTACCCATTGGAATGCACATTTCTTAAATCCCTTTTCAAACTTCCTCCCTTTCATCACTTGCAAGTGAGCTTGCTCTGCCATCCCTTACAAGGTAACTTTAAAACCTTGTATTTCAAAGGAAACTGTGAGTTTAGCAAAATCAAACAATACTGGGCTGTAAGATCTCATCCAATCGACCCCAAGCACCATATCACACCCTCCCAATGGAAGGATTCTAAAATCATAACTGAACTTGTGGTCTTGCATATACCAATGGAATCCTTGGCATTTGTTCTGAGTCATTCCCGACTTCCCATCTGCCACTGTAACAGCAAGAGGATGAGTTTTAATCATCACATGGCCCACTTTCTTGACCACTTTTGGATCAACAAAACTATGGGTGCTCCCACTATCAATAAGGATGATGATAGACCTCTTTCCTGCCTTCCCTTTGATTTGGATTGTGTTATGAGTCCCACTACTAGTCAAGGCCTTCATTGAGATTTCAGCTTCATCATCAACAAGGTCCTCCTCAATATCCTGTTCTGAGTCATCTCCATCAGCCTCAATTTCCTCACCATCTGAGAGCTCACCAGCACTGATCCCTTTAGCAAGCATAAGGAACTTTGGATGACACTTGTGGCCAAATTGGTAAGGTTGATTGCATCTGTAACACAGCCTCTGCTGCTGCTTGTCATCTGATCTGCTAGTCTTGGACTTGACAGATCCTTTCTGAGAGTTTGAGCTACCACCATGAGGTTTGGATACATCACTTGAAGTTAAGATTGTTGCTTCATAAAGCTTGGCTTTAGCATAAGCCATAGACAAGGTTGGGGGCCAACCGCTTTAACTAGGTTCTCTCACAGATGTCTCCTGCTTCACCTTATTGAATTTATCCACAATGTCACTATAATCTTCATCACTATATCGGTCACATAGTTCTTTCGCAAATTCAGCCCATGTGAGGGAAGGATTACTTTTCAACAAGCTATAAAACCACACTTCGTGATCACCAAGAAGGTATACAGCAGCAATTTGTACCTTCTCTGTTTCCTCAATATGGTAGAAGGGGAAATAACGATCACACCTTCTCAGCCATGAATGAGGTTGTCTTCCATCAAAGGGATCAATCTGCACCCGAGGTTGTCGATGACCACTGTTTCTACTATTGGATGACTCCTCATTACTTCCTGAACATTGCTGGTTCCAATGGTCAGGCGGTCTATCCAAATGCTCCACATTCAATCCCATCGTTCTGCGACTGTCTTCAATTTCAAGAGCTCGAACATCAGGTCCTGCATTCCAGTTTGAAGGTCGTGACTGCACATGCTCACAGCGACCTTGTCTATCAGTTATCTCAACATCGTGAACTAGATCTTGAGCTCTAGGTTCCACACTAGCATTAACCACTAGAGTGTGATCTCTATGTCTAACCGCCTCACCATGTATTTGATGTCTCAATTCTTCAGAAAACCTCACAAGTTGATTAGGTTGTAACACGCTAGCAGGTAACAAATGATCCGGAACAACAGGAGAATTTGGCCTCAGAAGGAGTAATTATATAGACAAAAATATAGGTTTAGGTCCATTAGCGATGGGGAAGGAAAAAAAACTACTACTGTATGGCTAATTGAAGGTTCAAGGAAAAATGCAATAACTCTTTTAAAAGCTGGTAGTCACACCACCACTGGATTCGGCCAGATTAGGCATATAGCCTCCCAATCCAAACAAAACCATTAGGACATACTGTTAGGAAAATTTAATTTTTAAAATTAAAATTTTCCTAAAATAATTAGATCATGTGCAGCGGAAATAATTTTAAAATTTTTTAATTTTAAATTTGAAGGATCTCTAAACTAATATATTCATAAAGACATAGAACATCTAAGCATAATGTTAAGATCGAGATTAAATCTTGATCTTAACCTAGGATAAAGAGAGTATGGGATGAGAAAGAAGTGAAAGAGATGAGAAGTAGAGAGAGTTAGATGAGAAGAAGAAGGTTTAATCTCATAGAGATTGATTGAATTTTATTGAATGAATTCCAATTACACAAAATTACCTACTTATAAGAATCTAGATACATTGGACAAGACTAACACTTTTAACCGACTCTCTAAATAGCCGCCAAAAATGACCGGCCAAGACTGACCGGCCAAGACCAACCGCAACAACAACTCATGGCGCCAAAATACAAATTCAAAATTACAAAGCATCACACGCCTTATTACAACTCAAACGAATTAGAAACATAACACATAATAAATAAGAAATTATAAGCATAAATACAAATATAAAAAATTAAAGGAAAGCTTAAAAGAAAAGAATCAGAAATACCTGGTTTGTCAACCATAATTGTCGCTCGGGAGGAATAATTGAAACAGCGAGATCTTCTTCAGAATGACCCCGTGAGATCTGGTGTGCGGGCTCCAAAAATATTTACTAGGAAAAATTTCAAAGAGAAATTCTTCCTTTTAATATTGGATGCTAAAATTAAATAAGCTGAAACGATGTCATATGGAAAAAACCACGCATGTAGTTTTTCCCCACATAGAAAGCGCCATGTGGCGGTCACTCACTGGTCCACGCAATTAGGCACGGATTCCTATTTATGCTTCCCAGCGCGAGACACATGTAGCGTGCTGGTGGGCTCTCACCGCAATGTATGGATCACTAATAAGCTAGTCACGAAGCGACTTGTGGTTTTCGCGTGGATGGGGGATCCTGCCTTGTTTTTCAGGGGTTGTTCCCCCTTCTGTTTTAAATCCCTAAATGTATAAATTCATCTGATGCATATTATTTGGTGAAATAAATTTATTCATTTTATGAATAAAAAATGTATCTTATAAATTCTGTTTAGCAAAATAAATTTAGTCATCTCACTAATAAATAATTTATCTTATGAATCCATGTTAAATATTTTTCAATATGTGTACTTTTAGATGTGCAGAATGACATCAAGGACAATTTAATTCTAACTCTAAATGAATTAAATCTAATTACTAACACTTGATAAAATTGATTATCATTTTGTAATATTTAATGTTACTAAATAAATATCACTGCACTTTACAATTAAATATAATTGTATAATAGTTTCCAAATAACTTTTATTATGACAATTAACCCCTCTATTAGACATCCATGAGAAAAAATAACTTTAATTACTATTATTATTTTTCTCACCTCTTTCACCTTAGTTTAGGATCCACCCTTCTCAAACAATTTATTAGTACATAAAACAATTTCTATGCTAATTTCAAATGTCAAACATATAGAATACTTTGGCCAAAAATTCTCGAATTTGTTCATATGCTTGGGAATCAACTAAAGGGGGCATCTTATCTCGTAAGAGACTATAGATTTCTAAAATATCTGACCCCACTACCCTTCACGTCATTACCCAATGTACGTAACATTTTAGTCGCTTGTTCTGACCTTATCTATTTTACACATCGAAGAAGCAAACATTTCATGTATGAGTTTAGAATAATTTCTCAATTTGGAGTTATTGTATAAACAAAATTAAATATTTCAGATAGCAGTTGAGAAATAAATAGTTCAGGTGCTCCATCTTAGTGTTCCAATCTTGTAGACAACACCAGTATTACACATTTGGAACCCTATCCACATGAACAAGAAAAGTCATCTAAAGTATCATATTAAAGTCTTATCAGATAAGTTGTTTAAACTTATCACCGACTATGTACATACTTTGACAACACATCATTAATTTGATTTAAGTCTATCTGTGGCTCAATCACATTGACAACTTAAATCAAACTCGACACATTATCTTGAACTACGTCCATCTCGCAATTTTGACTTGTAAAATATAATTAGACAATAAATAAATAAAATAAATTTATTTTATTAATATTTAAAATACGATAACTGGGGTTTTCAGGACACCAATTCTAACAAATTGTTGGACAATATTGATCTCCATTGCTTGTACTTTGTGTTCAGACGCATTTTAAAAACTTTTCCTAAAGTTAATCAGAACTTGTTGAAAATAGTTCTCATATTTTTCTTTGTATTTTTTTTTAGTAGACTTTAGTACTTCGTATTCGTACGTATTTATATTGTACTTAGCATATTCTTTTATTCCTTTTCTAGAATGATCTATGTAATTAGTGGATAGGTAGCTTTTACTCCATCTCTTGCTCTCCCCTCCCAGCCGGTAATAACTAGGATTGGAGCCTAGATATTTCTTGTTATTTACTTCATGTAACTCATAGCTTGGGAAGGTGATAGGTTGTTCTATGTAATAGTATAAATAGGGGTAGTTTTGTTCTCTTTTAATCATCCAAAAATAAAGTAGTATACATTTCATCCTTCCATTTACTTTGTGTTTTTAGTTCTTGTTTTGTTTTCTACATGGTATCAGAGCAAAGTACGATCTTGCATTAAGTATTTTGCTTTTCTTCCTTGTTGGTCACGGCTTAAGCACCTTGGGTGCTATTGTGAGTTACACTTCTTCCCTCTTGCTTTTTGTGCTTGTTTTGTGTTTTGATTTATTAAAATATGGCGGATGTTAACAATAACGAGTCTACTCAAGCTGATATTAACCAAACTATCATGCCGGCTCTCCCGACAAGGGGAGTTATTGATGTTAACTCACCCTTTTACCTACATCCCTCGGATAATCCGGGTTTAATATTTGTTTAAAACACTTTAACAGGACCCAATTGCCCTTCATGGAGAAAGGCAATTCTTAAGGTTTTCAAAGCAAAAAGGAAAATTGGTTTTCTTGATGGCAGTATTGTCAAACCGGATGAAGATTCACCGGATTTTGAGACTTGGAGTGCGTGTGACTCCAAGGTTGCAACTTGGCTCTCAAATTCTGTGTCAAAAGAGATAAACGAGAGTATCACTTATTTAGAAACTGCGCATGATATTTGGCTAGATTTGCATGAGAGATTTTCACAAGGCAACGTCCCTCGTGTTTATGAATTAAAACGCGAGATTTGACACTTGAAGTAAGCAAATTTACCCATTTCAACCTATTTTACTAAGTTGAGGTCATTATGGGATGAACTCTATACACTAGTTGAGATCCCACCATGTACTTGTGGTCATGCAAAGGCTTTTTTGCAAATTCGTGATATGGAGAAATTGTTGGACCTTTTGATGGGTCTTGATTCATCTTTCTCAACTATTCGTTCACAATTGATGAACACGAAGCCTTTAACATCTGTTGGTAGTGCATATTCTGTGTTATGCTAGGAGGAGAAACAGCAAAGCGTAGCAGCGGGTTCGGTGGTGATACCGGACGCCACCGTTTTGACAGCCAAGACCACCGAGGGTGGCACGGCTCTTGTGACGGGAAACCGTCGTACTAATCGTTTTACATGTGCTCATTGCAAGAAACAGGGACATTCCAAGGAGCGGTGTTTTGAGCTAATTGGGTACCCACCCGGTTGGAAGAACAAGGGGCAGGGTAACGGATCCCGAGGGCCGGTCGCCGCACCGGCAGTAGCTGTGACCGACCCACTTGGTGGAGAAGACAGCCCCATCTCGAGACTGTCAGCACAACAATACCGGCAATTGGTGTCTCTTCTTGGCCCTACTACGTCCTCTCCTTGTGTTAACTTGACAGGTCAAGTCTTGTCATTTCATGATTGGATAATAGATACAGGTGCTACAGATCATATGGTGTCTTCTCTTTCCGTTATGTTTGATGTCAAAATAAATAATTTGATTGGCCCAGTTAAGTTGCCTAATGGGACCTCGTTAGCAGTAACTCATATTGGAAAAGTCAAAATTTTGGAAAATATCGCTCTCCATGATGTGCTCTACGTACTTGGTTTTCGTTATAATTTGTTGTCAGTGAGCAAATTAACTCAAATGGGAAAATGCACATTAACGTTTCATCACAATCTTTGTTATATACAGGACCTTCACTCGAGGAGGCTGATTGGAGCGGGTAAGCAGCGAGATGGGCTATACTTGTTGCAAGCACAAACCGCGGGTGGGTCAGTTTTCTTGGCTCAATTGAATAAGGATGCCGTCTTGTGGCATCGACGTCTTGGTCATGTTTCGTTTCAGAAGTTGTGTGTTTTTCCCAATTTGAATGTTAAGAAAATTGATGTCATTTGTGATGTTTGTCATCGTGCTAAGCAAGCACGCTTGCCTTTCCCTTCGTCTGTTACCAAAACTCGTGGTTGTTTTGACTTAATTCATTGTGATATTTGGGGTCCTTATCGAGTTTTGTCTTTAACTGGTGCTCGGTATTTTCTCACTGTTGTCGATGACTTTACTCGGTGCACTTGGGTTTTTCTAATGAGGGAAAAATCCCAAGCACATCAGATACTCATAGATTTCTGTCGTATGGTCAAAACACAATTTGGGTTTCAGGTCAAACAAATAAGGAGCGACAACGGGCAAGAATTCAAGTATGGGCCGCTATTGGAGTTTTATACGAGTCATGGGATCCAATTCCAAACCTCTTTGGTTGGGACGCCGCAACAAAATGGTGTAGTTGAGCGGAAGCACAAACACCTTTTGGAGGTGGGTAGAGCACTTCGATTTCAGGCAGGATTACCTAAGAAGTTTTGGGGTGAGTGTATCTTAACCGCGGCTTATTTGATAAATTTGACTCCCTCTTCAGTTCTTCATAATAAAAGTCCATTTGAAATAATTTTTGGGAAATTGCCCGTATACAATCATTTACGTGTGTTTGGGAGCTTATGTTATTATCGCATGAAGGATAGGAGTAATGATAAATTTTATGATCGGGCGGCATCGGGAATTTTTGTTGGTTATCCACATGGGCAAAAGGGTTATAAAATTTACAATAGGGAGGAAAATAAAATTGTTATTGCAAGAGATGTTCATTTTTACGAAAAGATATTTCCTTTCCTTGAAACCCGTGATGCTAGTAGTGAACACATACAATGAAACCTGGGACTACTTGATTACAATGAAGGGCCGGTGCCTCAAACACCGACCCCCACTGTTCAGCCGGTGCTAGCCAGCACCGAACCAGCAGCCGTTGGTGCAGACAGCCCACCCGAACCAGCAGTGACTGGTTCGGTCAGCCCTCCAGCAGCCGAGGTCGAATCGGTTGAGATTTTGGATACTTCGAGATCACAGGTTGGTGAAGAGGGTGTTTTGGGTATCAGAAAGAGCACTCGTTTGCGTTCAGCTCCTACAAAATTGCAAGACTACATTTCTGATATTCCGTCTTCTATAGCCCATACTCCTGCTTCCTCTCCTACAGCTATTTCGGGTATAGTGTATCCTATTACGAATTTCATCACTAATGTGCATTTTTCTAACGCTCATTGCCACATTTTAAATGTCATCACATCTTGTGATGAGCCAAAAACTTTTAAGCAGGCAGTGGAGCACAAACATTGGAGGGATGCAATGGAGAAGGAGATCCGTGCCTTGGAGGAAAATAGGACATGGACACTAGAAGACTTACCGGTGGGTAAGAAAGCTATTGACTCGAAATGGGTCTATAGAGTAAAGTACAAATCAGACGGGTCGATTGCACGATACAAAGCGAGGTTAGTAGCTAAGGGCTACACGCAGATTGAAGGTATCGATTATCACGACACTTATGCTCCTGTTGCTAAATTGGTTACAGTTCGATGTTTATTAGCAGTTGCCGTTGCTAGAAGTTGGATAATACATCAATTAGATGTAAATAATGCATTTTTACATGGGGATTTAAACGAGGAAGTTTACATGAAGCTTCCACAGGGTTTTGAACAACAGCATAAGGATAAAGTTTGTCGTTTACGAAAATCTTTGTATGGACTTAAACAGGCCTCACGCAATTGGAATAATAAATTCACCTCAACCTTGCTAGGTATCGGCTTCAAACAATCCAACGCGGATTATTCACTTTTCACATTTCATCGTGGTGAGATTTTTACCGGGGTTTTGATTTATGTTGATGATGTTATAATCACTGGTAATAATCAAGATCACATCACTAAAGTGAAGGACATTTTGAATGATACTTTTGGAATAAAAGACCTAGGACCGATAAAATATTTTTTAGGGATCGAGGTTGCTCGGTCTCCAAAAGGGATGGTCTTGAATCAACGAAAGTATACATTGGACATTTTAAGCGAGGCCGGTTTATTGGGGGCCAAACCGGCTTCTACTCCCATAATTCAGAATCACGGTTTAGCAGATCAGGTTGGGGATAAGATCCAGGATGAAGGTCAGTATAGAAGGCTAGTAGGGCGTCTACTTTATTTGACAATAACTAGACCGGACATTAGCTATGCCGTTCGTATTTTAAGTCAGTTCATGCATGATCCTAGAATTCCCCATCTTGAGGCTATTATGCGGGTTTTGCGATATTTAAAGGGGACACCGGGACAAGGGCTTTTCTTACCTTCAGACAGTGATTTTCGTTTAAGGGCATATTGTGATGCAGATTGGGCTGGATGCCCGACTGCAAGACGTTCCACGACAGGTTTTATCACCTTTTTTGGTGGGGCGCCAATTTCTTGGCGTTCCAAGAAGCAAAGTCTGGTCTCACGTTCTTCAGCTGAAGCAGAATATCGGTCCATGGCAACTACGACTAGTGAGCTCGTGTGGTTGCGATATTTATTAACGGACCTCTTGGTTCCTATTGACTATGCTTCTGTTTTATTTTGTGATAATCAGGCAGCTCTTCACATTGCCTCTAATCCGATTTTTCATGAGCGTACAAAGCACATTGAGATAGACTGTCATTTTGTTCGGGACAAGCTTTTGTCCAAGGAGATTGTGACCTCTTTTGTTCGCTCGTCAGGACAAGTGGCAGATATTTTTACTAAAGGGCTCGGTTCAACAGAGTTTACCGCACTCCTTCGCAAGTTGGGCATCGTAAATTTACATGCTCCAACTTGAGGGGGAGTGTTGAAAATAGTTCTCATATTTTTCTTTGTATTTTTTTTAGTAGACTTTAGTACTTCGTATTTATACGCATTTATATTGTACTTAGCATATTCTTTTATTTCTTTTCTAGAATGATCTATGTAATTAGTGGGTAGGTAGCTTTTACTCCATCTCTTGCTCTCCCCTCCCAACCGGTAATAACTAGGATTGAAGCCTAGATATTTCTTGTTATTTACTTCATGTAATTCATAGCTTGGGAAGGTGATAGGTTGTTCTATGTAATAGTATAAATAGGGGTAGTTTTGTTCTCTTTTAATCATCCAAAAATAAAGTAGTATACATTTCATCCTTCCATTTACTTTGTGTTTTTAGTTCTTGTTTTGTTTTCTACAGAACTAATGCATAGGAACGATGTAAAATTCCTAATTTTAAACCTATAGGCTGCTACTCTAATGCATTCATAATAATAGCATGAAAATAACTAGCATAATAAATACATTAAATAAATAGAAAAGCAAAAATAAAAGAAAAGGAAAAAGAAAGAAAAATACCTAGATGTAGACCGAAGTGTCGCTCTTAGAAATCATCGAGACCGCAAGACCTTCTATGCAATCTCCTCTGAACACCCAAAGTGTGGGCTCTAAAAAAATATTGAACTAAGGAAAAAAAAAATTTCAAAGGAAAATTTTCTTCTTTTAATTCTCTAAAAGTCAATACTTTCAGAAAACTATTTAATTTTTGATGATTGTAAGCCTTAATTCCATGACCCCTATATATAAAAGGCTAGTGGATAAAAAAATTCTAAAAAATTCAATATGGGACGTAAAAAACCAAAACAAAACTACATCTTTTAACCCAGAAATTTATTCCGTGAAGCAAGCTCATACGCACCACGTGGCGCGTTGTGATTGGTCTGCGCCGAAGCTGCGGATCGTTGTGTAGGACATCGCGCGCTGATTGGCCCGTCTATAGGAGTGCGGATCACGCCTCCCCTTGTTGCGCTATGATTGGCTGGGCATGTTACGCTCGAATTTCCAACATGTTTTTTTTCCTTGTTTTTTTTCCCACGTGTATAAACTCGTCTTATGAATTTAATTTTAGCAAAATAATTTTATTCATTTATGAATATTGTTTCGCATAATTAAATTTACTCATTTTATGAATAAATAATTCATCTCATGAATTCTTTCAACAACCCCTTTATTAGATATCCATGATAAAAATATTTATAACTATTATTATTATTTTTCTCACGGCCTTTCCATTAGTTCCCGACTTGCCCTTCTTTGACTATATCATTTATACAGGAACAAATTTATAGTATAAATTCCAAATGTCAAACACTTAGAATACTTTGGTCAAAGTTTTCAAATTAATTTAAACACTTGCGAATCAACTAAGGGGACATTTGTATCTCGTAAGAGACTATAGATTCTATATTGAACACCTGATCCCTGCCACACTTCATGCTGTTGCTCAATGTGCATAAGACTTCAGTCACATCTAGATACCTAACTTTTAGTATACCAAGATAACTAACATTCCATGTACATGTCCAGAATACCCTAAGGATTTAGAGTCAGCATTCAAACCGTACAATATGAATCACTCATTCCCGATAATAGTATAGATAGAAGTAATTCACTTAATCCAATACAGTATATCAATCTCATGGAAAACACTAATACAATACCTTTGGATCACCATCCACATGACAAAGATAGGTCATCTAAAGTGTCATATTATAGCCTTAGCAGACAAGTAGTCCAAAACTTTTATCGACTACAAATCTTCAAACAACATGTCATTCCATTTGTTTTAAGTTTATTTGTGGCACAATCCCATTACGCACTAAAGCAAACATTGAAACGTTATTCGAGGATTACGCCCATCTCATGGATGTTACTTAAAAGAAAATCATATGCATAATGAACTCACAGATACGATTATAATGAAAATGAAAATAATTAAATTTTATTATCTAACATAAAATATTTAAGAAAAAAATATTTAAGAAAATTGGATTTTCAGGACACTATTCCTAACAATCTCCCACTTGTTCTAAATCCAATTAACCATACACATCATCCCCATCCCTTCTAAATGTGACTCCAAAGGCTTACGAGTCAAAGTCTTTGTGAAATGATCTGCTAGGTTATTTCTTGTATCAATCTGTAATATCGCTATCTCACCCTTCTCCATAAAGTCTAATGAAGTGGTACTTTCTTTCAATGTGTTTGTAAGTCTTGTCTCTTCTATGTTCTTTAGAGTTAATCACCACACCAGAATGGTCATAAAAGACCGTGATAGGTGTAAGACCATCTCTAACAACCTCAAGATCTTTCAGGAACTTTCTAAGCCAACAAGCCTCTTGCAGCTTTAGAAGTGGCAACATATTCGGTCTCCATGGTTGAGTCAGCAATATAAGACTACTTGACACTCCTCTGATTGCTGGCCCTACCTCCAAGGGTAAGGACATATCGAGGCATCAAATGTTTGGTATCCCTATCTAACTGAAAGTCTGAATCAATATAGCCCACTAGAACCAGCTCATCATTATGAAAGATGAGCATATAATCTCTAGTCCTTCTCAAGTACTTGAGAATATGCTTCATTTTCGCCTAGTGCAATAGACCTGGGTTAGACTGATATCTATTCCCCATCTTAACAGCATAGCAGATATCTCGTCTCGTGCACAACATAGCATACATGAGGCTTCTAACAGCCGAAGCATATGGTACGTTCCTCATCTGGTCTTCCTCTTCAGGTGTCTTAGGACACAAATCTAAAGAAAGAAGGACTTCGTGCCTGAAAGATAATAACCCCTTCTTAGAGTTTGCCATGTGATATATTTACAACATCTTATCAATATAAGCGGCCCGAGATAAACCTAACATCTACTCTTACGATCTCGCAAAAGCTTGATCCGAAGAATATAGCTAGCTTGTCCTAGGTCTTTCATATCGAATTGACTTGACAGTCAAATCTTTATAGCTGATAAGAGGCCTACATCATTCCAGATGAGTAGTATGTCATCCACATATAACACTAAGAAATTCATTACTTTCTCATGATTTCACTTGTACATGCATGGTTCATCAACCAATTACTCAAACCCATAGGACTTGATTACTTCATTGAATCTAATATTCCACGAGCGTGATGCTTGTTTCATCCCATAAAAGGACTTATTCAATTTGCATACCATATGCTCCTGATTTTTGCCAATGAAACAAGTTGGTTGCAGCATATGGATGCCTTCATCAAGATGACCATTTAAAAAAGCCTTTTTGACATCCATTTGCCCAATCTCGTAGTCATAATGAGCAGTAATTGATAGGAGTATCCTAATGGATTTTAACATGGCTACTGGTGAGAAGGTCTTAATCATAATTGATACCATCTTTTTGGTTAAAACCCTTAGCAACAAGTCTTGCCTTGAAGGTCTGTACCTTCCTATCCACTCCTCTCCTCTCCTTGTAGTCCCATTTACATCCAATGGGCTTAATGCCTTTCAGTGCCTCTACAAGTTCCTAGACCAGATTAGAATACATGGATTCTATCTCATATTTCATTGCCAAGACTCACTGGTCAGCATCTTTGTCTTTAAGGCCGTAGTGTAGTTAAGAGGATTAGACTCAATGTCAAGGTCAACCATTAAGGCTCTGGCTATGAATCTGTCAGGTGCCCTGACAATCCTCCCACTATGCCTAGGCTCTCTATATTCTGAACATTCTCAATTCTATCTGTAGGTGTATCTAATACATCCACGGTGTCTCGAGATGTCTCTATCTGTTTTGAAATAGTGTCAATATCTCTCAATTCCTCAAACACTACTCTGCTTTTAATTTTGTAGTCTACTACAAAATCCTCCTCCAGAAATCCTGCATTTGTACGGACAAACACCTTTTGTTCAAAAGGACTATAGAAAAGACCATCCCTCATTCCTCTGGGTTAACCTACAAACATACGCACCTTCGTCCTCGATTGCAACTTGTCAGGATTTTTTTTCAACACATGTGTTGGACACCTTTAAATTCAAAGGTATCCTAAACTAGGCTTCTGCCCAATCCATAATTCCATAGGTCTCTTAGGAATTGACTTCGATGGAACTAAGTTCCAAGGCATAACCCCTAAAAGAGATTGGTAAAGTAGCAAGACTCATCATGGACCTTACCACCTCTAATAGTGTCCTGTTCCTCCTTTTGCAACACCATTCTGCTGCGGAGTGCTAGGAGCAGAAAGTTGAGATCTTATCCCATTTGCAATTAGGAAATCTAGAAACTCTCTTGAAAGGTATTCACCACCTCGATCCAATTGAAGTGCCTTGACATGTTTACCTAACTGTTTTTCAACTTCTGCCTTGAACTCTCTGAACTTTTTAAAAGAGTCAGACTTATGTCTCATCAAGTATACATATCCATACCTAGAGTAATCATCCGTGAAAGTGATGAAGTACTCATATCTGCCTCTTGCTTGAAAATTCATTGGCCCACACACATATGTGTGAACCAGCTTAAGCAAGTCATCAACCCTGTTGCCTTTACTCTTAAAGACAGACTTGGTCATTTTACCTTCTATTTAGGATTTACAGACTGGTAAGAACTTGGAGTCCAAAGGTTCAATGAGTCCATCTTTCACCAGTCTTTGGATCCTGTTCAAATTAATGTGACCTAGGTGTTGGTGCCATGTATAGGCGTTATCCTTTTCAGAGTATTTTCTTTTACTAGGTAGGACAAGTGAGCTTGCGTTAGATTCATTTGAACAATCAATTAAGTTCTAATTAGAAAATAACATAAACAAACCATCCACACAAATATCTTTTACAAATAAACAATTTATTTCAACTAATGACAAACTCAGAACCAAAACTAACTAAATATCCATTATTAACCAAACACGACACATAAATAAAATTCCAGCATAATGTAGGTACAAATAGGATGCCTCTTAAAACCTAAACTTTACCACTAAAAACTAAGTTAGTATCTCCCACTTTCAAAACCGAAACTCTTATACTGCGTCCAACTGTCAGGCATATCTCTCCATCAAGTAGCCTTTTGGTTAGCCTGAGTCCTTGCAGTATATTACAGATATGGCCAGTTGAACCTGAGTCCACACACTAGGAACCTTAATTTACTTTCAATTGCAAATGACTCAATCAAGTGAGATGTCATCATACCTTCACCAGATGGTTTTCTAGTCCTCGCGGAAAGGGTGGCTAAGTACTTAGTGCAGTTCTTTTTCCGATGGCCCAATTTTGGGCAAAAGAAACACTTTCCCGTAGCACTTTTTCTGTTAGGCTTAGCTTCTTCACTAGCAAACATGCCCTTCCCCTTCTTCCCTATCGAACCCTTAGTCTGCTTACTCTCACTCGTCCTTAATGCCTGGGTCAAGTGGACACTCCCTTTGGCTCGTATCACGCCCTCCACTACTTTCAGCTCCTTCATTAGCCTAGGCAATGAATAGTCCTTATTATTCATGAAATAATTTAGCCTAAACTGAGTGAATGAGTTGACAGAGAACTTAAAACCGATCCTCCCCCCTAATCAAACAAAATTTTGTCATAATCTTAATTCAATTCAATTAACTTCATTTGACTTGAGTAAGACTGTGACAATTTCTCTCTCTTTCCTCTCTCTTTGCTATCACTGACAAAGTCCAATGGGCTCTGAGCACACGTCATGTCGGTCCCCTCACCGACGCTGCCGGACATCGGCCATCCGCGACGCCACCATAATGGCAACACCGCGCCGCCGATCCAAGCGCCCCCGCCGCCACCCGGTGCCCCACATGACCGCCACCACCACCTCATAATTTGTCCTACCTAGACCCCTACCAAACCAACCATCCACCTCCACCCGCGGCACCACCAGAACTGCGACACCACACCACCGGTCCAAGCGTAGCCACCATCACCAAGTGCCCCACTCGACAGCCGCCACCTCATCTCTCCCCCGCCTAGACCCTTACCCAACCAATCGCCCCCTGACTACCATAATCACCACCATCATCTCTCCACCCTCCTCCCCCTAACCACCACCACTACTACACGGCAACCCCTTGATCACCACCACCACTATTGCTGACCACCACCTACCTCCTACCCACCACACCACCACCACCACTACCAACACCAACAACACCACCCCTGGCCTCCACCAGCAAGGGATATGTTAAGATATAAATTATGGCATGCAGGCTGAGCTAGGGGTAGGGATGGAGTGGGTATTATTGTGGATAACCTCTTTATGGACAAAGTAGTGGGGGTGACTAGAACTAGCGATAGGATCATTAGCATTAGGCTAGTTTTAAATGGGGAGATATTGGACATTATAAGTGCATACGCACCACAAATTGGGCAGACAGAGTAAGAGAAGACTAGATTATGGGAGGACTTAGACTCAACAATGCAAGGCACACCCCAGAGCGAACAAGTGGGAGTGAACACAGATGGCTATGCATCCCACCACAGAGGCTTTGGTTTTGGAACAAGGAACGACGACGGTAAGGCCTTGTTAGACTTTGTCCTCGCTTATGAGTTAACGGTTGCCAACACCATCTTCAACAAACGGGAGGAGCACATCATCACGCACCAGAGCGGTGGAGCAAAGACCCAGATTGACTACATACTACTAAGGAAGAGGACCCAAAAAGATTGTAGAGATTGCAAGGTTATTCCATCACAACACATGGTATTTTGTGCTGATGTCAAGGCCAAGAGAAGGGGCAAGAAAACCACGAAAGCATCACAGCCATGCACTCGTTGAAGGGATCTAAAGGGGGACAAGTTTTAAGTCTTTAAGGAAAAAGTCGTGGCTATGCTGGGAGAGGATTGTGAGGGAGATCCGAACCATAGATGGGACCAAGTAGCCCAAAAGATCAGAGATGTGGCACATAAAGTTTTAGGTCTATCAAAGGGTGGGGCACCAAACAACAGAGAGTCCTGGTAGTGGTGCAGGGAGGTGCAAGAAAAGATTAAGGGGAAACGAGAATGCTTCAAGGAATAGGGGAGACGAGGACAAGAGGCAACAGTTTAAACCAGCCAAGAAGGAAGCTAAGATAGCAGTAAGAGAGGCACAAGCTCGAGCCTACGAGGATTTTTATAAAAAGGTTGGATATTGATGAGAAAGCTAGGGCCCTCTATAGAATTGCAAAAGCGAGGGAGAGGAGGACTAGAGACCTTGACTAAGTTAGGTGTATAAAGGGAGCAGATGGTCAAGTGCTTGTGAACGAGCAACAAATTAAAACTAGATGGAAATTCTATTTCCAGGATTTGTTCAATGAAGAGGGAGTTAGAGATGGGTCCCCAGGAGAACTACAAGCACCTAAGGAGCACCACACTTACTATTACTGCACGAGGATTAGACCCGAGGAAGGTAGGGATGCCTTGAAGAAGATGGGTAGGGGTAAAGAAGTAGACCCAGATGGAATATCCATTGAAGCATGGGAATGCACTGGAGAAATGGGTATCAGATGGCTGACCAAATTATTCAACCAAATTCTTCAAGGGAAGAAGATGCCAAACAAGTGGAAGAAGAGTACATTAGTTCCTATCTATAAGAACAAAGGAGACATTTAGAGTTATGCCAACTAAAGAGGAATCAAACTAATGAGCCACACTCTAAAGCTTTGGGAGCGGGTCATAGAAAGAAGGCTACGACAATGAACAGAGGTATCAGAGAATCAATTTGGATTTATGCCTAGCAGGTCGACAATAGAAGCCATCCACCTCCTAAGGAGGTCAATAGAGCGCTACAGAGATAGACAAAAAGACCTTCACATGGTTTTCATTGACCTGGAGAAGGCATATGATAGAGTGCTGAGAGAGGTCCTATGGAGGGTTTTGGAGATGAAAGGGATGCCCCAGTTCTATGCACAAGCCATTAAGGACATGTACGAAAATGCACAAACCAATGTACGTACATTGGAAGGGGAGACAGACGCTTTCCCGATTACCGTTGCGCTACACCAAGGATTAGCCTTGAGTTCCTTTCTATTCATTCTAATTATGGATGAGCACATTCAAGAGGATGTGCCTTGGTGCCTGCTTTTCACAGCGCTGGTGGGAGAGTCCAGGGAGGAGGTGAATGAGAAACTAGAACTTGAGAGATTAGCATTATGATCAAAGGGTCTAAGACTTAGTAGATCTAAAACCGAGTATATGGAACTCAAGTTCTGTGTATCTACCATGCCAAGTACAGAAGAGGTTAAGATTGGATCAGAGTGCATACCGCAAAAAGCGTGCTTTAAATACTTGGGTTCCATGGTGCAACAGGATGGCGAAGTGGACGTAGATGTTAACAATAGGATTAAAGTGGTTTGGTATAAATGGAGGATGGCCTTAGCGGTACTGTGTGCTAGAAAGTTCCCACTTAAGTTAAAGGGGAAATACTATAAGACGGCAGTGAGACCGACTATGTCTTACAGGGCAGAGTGCTGGCCAGTTAAGCACCATCACATGCAGATGTTGAAGGTAGCAGAAATGAGGATGTTGAGATGGATGTGTAGACACACAAGGAAGGATGGGATCAAGAATGAAGTCATAAGAAGTAAATTAGGTATGGCCCCAATCAAGGATAAGCTGCGGGAACAACGTTTGAGGTGGTTTGGGCATGTTAGGAGGAGACCGAGCACTGCACCTGTCAGGAGATGCTAACAACTCCATATTACAAATGAGAAGAGAAGAAGAGGCCAACCAAAGAAGAGTTGGATGGAAGCAATTCCACAGGACCTCGCCTATCTCAACCTTAGTGAAGAAATGGCCTTGGATAGAGCACAGTGGAGGATTAGTATAGGGGTAACAGATATAGCGGGATAGGAACGACAAGAACTTCTAGGTTAGTACTAGTGCCATTAGACTTCTTGCATGCCTGCCTGTTTATACACATTTCTGCCTTGGTTCTTGTTGCTTACACCCTTTATATGAGTGCATGTTATCATTAGGTAGGCTCTCTTTCATAGATGCTTAATTGCGTTTTGCTCTTGCTTAGATGCTTCCATGCTTGTCATGCTGTCCATGTTTTTCATGCCCTTCTAGCTTTTCAGGTTGGGGATCCTTGGAAACAGCCTCTCATTAGGGTATCCCCCAGATGGAGTAAGGCCGCGTACATCCTATCCCTTCCAGACCCTGCTCATGCGGGAGCCCTTGTGGCACTGGGCCTATGGTTGTTGTTGTTGTCAATTCAATTCAATCCTAATTAAATGATTTTTTGTTACATTTGCTATTCGATTAAACCATAAGGTGATCGATTTTTGTCATAATCCTAGTTCTACTAAGCTTACTTTAGTTAACTTTGTTCCGGTATGTATTATATGTTTAAACAAGTAAACTAACGTAAGCCCAATATACTTATTCCATGAATGTATCACAACTAAGAAGCCTTGCATAACTAAAATCATATTTTCAGGTCATGAAAATAACATGCTTTGTAATTATTAAGTGTTTCCTTGGCTAGTTGAACAAATTCTTGCTAAAATTCTTACTTAATTCCAATTAAATAGATAGTTGTTGCAGGGCCAATTTAACTAATCTTTACATCAATTCTACTTCAAATCAAAATCCCAATAAATTAATCTTTGTCATGGTTTCACTCTAATGGATTCTTGTTTGAATCAACCTTTACTATAATTTCTAGTCTAAACGAACTGTAATTCAAAACACTCTTGCTACGATTTCTAGTTCAAGTAAACCATACTTCTCTGGATCTGTATCCATAAATCGATAGGTTAACAATTAGATGCAACATTTCTAAATTAGGGGTATTAAAGGAATGAAGTCGTCAACCCTAAATTTAATGATTCTAGAATAAAAAACGCACATAATCCAGCACCAAGACATAAGTGCAAATCAAAAAGCACTTATAAGCACTGAGTTCTCAAGTGGTCAATGCATTTATAACAAGATGGCTAAATTACATGATCTATTCCAAGAACTTTGTTTGGGCATGTAAGAGACCTCATATCTCCCTTGGAACTCGCAAAGCATTTCTATTGTCTCTTTCCATCCATTACTAATCCAATTACTCCATGAATTTCTCATTTGCATACTCTATACACTCACAAGGCAATCCGAAGAAAATACTTCATCAGACACCAACATGCCCATTATTTTCCTACAAAGCACTAATGAGTGTTATTTAACCAAAAAGATGGAATCTCGTCATACCTGACTTACTTCATAAGTTGAGCGATATCGTCATCCCTGGAAATCAGACATTACTATACACTGAGTACTTTTGGGAGATATTGACTCAACAATGAATTTGAAACAAAAACCATCTCATAAATGGTGAGAACTTAGAAACTTTACCTTCGTTCGTGATTCCATTTTTGTGGTGGTATATAAATCATGTTAGGGCTGGGGTACTTCGTCCCTATTCACAGCCTAAATTTTCATATCTTGGTGGTATATAATCGTTTTAAGATAGGGAGACTTCACCACATTCATGAGTTCGATTTTCTTATCCCTAGTGGTATAAATTACGTTAGGGCTGGAGGACCTCGTTCCAATTCACAATCTAGACTTCCTTATTTTGGTGGTATAAATAATTTTTATACTGGGGACTTCGCCTCAGTAATGAAATAGATTTCATTATGTGTTCTGAATTAGATTTAATTTTTCTTATCTTGGTGGCATAATCATTTTTATACTGGGGGATTTCATCTCTGTCATGAATTAGATTTCATTTCGTGTCCTGAATCAGATTTCATTTTCTTATCTCGGTGGCATAAATTTTTTTTAGATTGGAGAACTTCACCCCATCTCACAATCTAATTTTCTATTTTGGTGGTGTAAATCATTTTTATACTGGGGGACTTCATCTCAGTCATGAATTAGATTTCATTTCTCGTCATGAATCTGATTTCATTTTCTTATCTTGGTGGCATAAATCAATTTAAGAAAGGAGCACTTTTGCCCTTTTTAGCAGTCCGAACTTGATTTCAACAACAACATAAATCAGTTTAGGACTTAGGCACTTCGCCTTAGTCATGAATAAAATTTTATTCCTTCAAAAGCAGTGAAAATCATTTTTAGGACTAGGGCAGTTCAGCGCTAGTCATAGCCTAAAATTCATTTGAATGGTAGCTTAAATCATTTGGGGGCTGGGGATTTTGTCCTTATTAACCACCTAGATTTCCTTATCTCGGTGGCCTAAATCATTCTTGGATTGAGGGGTTCACCCCAATCATGAGTTACATTCCCTTCATTAATGACAAGCCAATTATTTCCACTGTAGGGAATCTCGCCTCAGAAGAGAACTAAATGTTGTCAATGAATTACAAATCTCTTCGTCCCAACCAAAAAATAAACCACATTAATAGATTGCAAGCCTTTTAAGGACTAGGAGGCTCCCTTACCCATCAGAAGTCAAAGCTCAAACCATAATTAGAGAATTTAGTCTCTTATTATGACTCGATAAAAAATTTCTAATAGGAAAGTCCAACATGGACCACACCTATTACCGCACTTGAGCAATCCACGCTTTAATCAACTTTCGATTAGCTAGGCACCACTATTAGTCAATAACTTAATAAAACAGTACAAGATGTCACTTTTATCCATTTAGCTCTAAGCAGTTATTAAGCACCTACTTGAGATGAAAAATCAGAAGCTAGTCACGTATGAGCATAAATGGTAATCAATAGTAAAAACCCATTCTGAACGTGGCAATCTAAACAAAAGACCAGCAATGGGATGAACTGGTTCAATACCCTTAATAATCTATTTCAAGATAGTCTAGAACTTTTCACAAATAGTTTGGAACTCCTAATAGCTTGCTCAATCTAGCAATAACTGTTATCGTCAAGGAGATATATAACAAAGGACCGCTAACTCCTTGAATCTAATTCACAACCTTAAGAATAGAATAACAAGATTGATATGTATTCAAAAACATGTATGCCATATCCATTGCATCTTCAGATGCTTCTTTTTCATCAATCTATACATTACGAACTCACCCTGTTGCCCTATTAATATACAACAACAAACCCAGTGCCATAAAGGCTCCCGCATACGCGGGGTCTAGGAGGGGTGGATGTACGCAGCTTTCTCCCTTCGGGGTGCTACCCTGAACCGAGGAGGCTGTTTCCAAGGACCCCCAACCTGAAGAATGAGTCATCGTGAAAACATAGAATCCTGAAAGTATGAGGTGAACATAGTTAGAGTAGTAAATAGTGCAAGCCAACACAACAAAGTGCACCCGATAGGATGTAGCTGCGGTGAAATAATCAGCATGTACACAAGTTGCCCGAGTTACAAGTTTCACAAGTGGTCACGAACGCATACAGACAAATAGGTGTGCCAGAACGTGCACCAAGAAGGAGTCAATATATCTAGAGGCACTAGTGCAAGCAATAATAGGATGCACTACTCTAAACTGCTATATCGGCTATGCACACTCTCCAACGATTATGTGACGTCAATATAAGTGTCAAGGTACAAAACTATCAAAGGCTCATCATTATTATGTCACACATTACACATAAGTATTTGTCATCCAAGCATTAGAAAGGTTTCACGTAATTTACTTATAGCCACTCAACATGAGTTATACCAAGCTCATTGATTCATAAATAAACATCGAGGACAAAAGCTGTAGATATCCTTTAAGGGTGGTGCAGCACAAATTTGATTTATTGTGATTCTTATATGGTATATGATTTACAACCTTCAAAGTATAATACTTACATCAACTCGTCTTTTCTTTATTATATGTCCTCGATATATTCATTATCAAATTGGTATACTAACCCACTTGGTTTAGTTGATTATCCCAATTATGCTTGCTACTCTGACTTTATCTAAGTATTTTATGCATGACACTTGACGGCTACCCAAGAATGCACTTATCACCATGGTCCGCCTTGGTGCAATTATCCACAAAAGGTGTAACACCTATCACCATGGTTTGCTCTAGTGCAATACATATCACTATGGTCGGCCCTGGTACAATCACTCCCAACTGATACAATACTCGAAACCATGGTCCGCCCTAGTGTAATCGCCCGCAATAGGCACAATAATGGTTCTATCTCAATGATTCACATATGACATTCAACGATTTTCTGGATGCAACACACGCATCGCAGTGATCGTATCCTAATTATCTATTTACATCTCCTTTTAATAAGGCTTTAAAGGACATACCATTTGCTACAATATAATTTTTATCTAACTACATGACAGTGACATCATTAAGACTTAGATTCCTTTAACATATCTACACCAACTGAAAGTTTTATACACAACTACTCTATCAAAATGTACAATGAATTGGACACCATACTCACAACAGAGCATTCTACCGTAGCAAGTTGGGAGTGAAAATAGGCAAAAGAACATCCAATTTGGTTGAGGAAAAAAAGCATTGTGATAATTTGGCAAAGATTTTATGGGTTCTCATAGTGTTAAACACATGTTTCAGATGTATTACATGAGAGGATAATTTTGAACTATAAATGAGGATGCCGATAAAAAAAAGAACACTGGACAAATTTCCTTAAAAATGGTTTAAAGATAGTGTTCATTAAGGCTTGGAATATGGTTGGGGCATTTGTTAAGCCAAAGGGCATGGCCACGAACTTAAAGTGTCCATGATGTGTTCTAAAGGCAGTTTTCGAAATGTCTCTGTTATGATCCGAAATTTGAGTATTGTATAGCTTATGTGAAGTTGCTTGTATTTTTTAGTGTTGTGCTTGTAATTGTTGTTTTGGTGCCAAGTAGCTTCAAATGGTGGGTAATTTGGTTAGGCTAAGTCAAGTAAGGGTCAAATGTGGCGGTTGGGCCTTGTCACAAGTCAGTTAAGTTTGTTGATGCTTTGTATCTAGAAGTCTATAAGTAGCTTGCTCAATTGTAAGAAAAGATTCATTCAATGAAATTCATAATATCCTTTGAGATATTTTCCTCTAAGTCTCATCTACTTTTCTAATCTCTCATCTTACTTTAAATTCTCTTCTCACCTAAATCTCTCTCTTTCACAAGTTAACTTCAATCTTCAAATTGAAGTTTAACATTTGGTATCGGAGCTGGTTTGTTACTGTCAACCGTTCATTTGCAGATTGATTTGAACTGGCGAAGCCTAAAAAGAACAGTTCGAACATGTCAAGTGGAGTAACTACCAGGTCTAGAGCTGGTGCTGGAAATCCAGCTGCATTTGTGGATCTAAATGTGTCCTTTGCTACGGTTGTTGGTGCTAATGCACCAAGAGAGGTGCAATTTGTTACAAATGATAAACTGAAGTAGCACATGGATGAAATGTACATTCGGTTTCAAAATTTGTATCAGAATGGCATTGATCAATTGAAGCATATGCAAATAGATAGTGATAAGAAGCATGAAGATCTAATGTCGCAGAAGTTACAAAGCTTTGAGAACAAGCTTACTGAATCGCAAAATCAGGCTAATAGACAAGTAGAGTCATCTGTCATTGGAGTTCTTCGTCCTGCAAGCCAATTGATACCTCCACCTGAAGTGGTGCATTCACAACCTCATAATGTAGTTGAGGAACCTAGAAACAGATCACTTGATAGAGCTTCTCCTGTTCAAGTGACTGCCAGGCCTCAAGATCATATGCATTCATCTGAGATCGGACCTCAAGAGGTTGAACCAGCTGCAAGAACGCGAGACCATCCAATTGAGCAAGTGCATTCTCGATCATCCGGCATGAATTCAGAACAGAATGATCGTCCTCCTGATTCTTATGTGCAATTCAGAACTCCTTCTGAGGACATTGGACATCAAGATCGTCCACCTGATCAGCATTATCGACATCGATCAGAAAGGAATGATGCAACATTGAATGGAAGAATTAGTGCTGCCAAACAACCTTGAGTTCAGATTGATCCTTTTGATGGAAAATAACCTCAATCATGGCTGAGGAGATGTGACCAATACTTCCATTTGTACAACATAAAAGAAGAAGAGAAAGTGGAATTGGCAGCAGTCCACCTCCATGGTGATCATGAGGTATGGTTCTATAGCTTGTTGAAGAGCAATCTTACTCGTTCTTGGGCTGAATTTGTGGAAGAGTTATGTGAGCGTTATGGTGATGAGGATTCTAGTGATGTCGTTGATAACTTTAATAGGGTGTATCAAACAACAACAGTAAAGGAGTATATGATGAGATTTGAGAATCTTAAGGCAAGTATGATAGCCGCTTATCCTCAAGCGACTGAGGCATATTATGTCTCAAGTTTTATAAGTGGATTGAAGGCAAGAGTCAAGAACATGGTGCAGGAAATTGGGCCTCAAACCTTATCTAAGGCTTATACAAAAGCCAAATTGATTGAGGCAACTGTCCTTTCTTCAAGTGATAGAAACAAGTTCAAGGGAGGTAGTTCCAAGCCTCATCAAAAGGAGTCAGTAGGATCTAAGGCCACTCGTTCTGTTGAGAAAAGGTTTTCCAGGCCTTGTTATAAGTGTAATCAGCTTTATCAACCGGGGCACAAGTGTAATTCAAAGTTCTTGATGTCTGCTAGAGGAGTTAGCCAAGTGGTGCATTCTGATAGTGATGAACCTGAAGATGATGAAGATAGTTCGGATTAGGAGTCATCAAAGGGAGTTGGTGAGGATGAAATTGAGATCTCCATGAAGGCCTTGGCTGGTAATGGAGCCCATAACACTATCAGAATCAAAGGAAATGCTGGCAAGAGATCAATTGTTGTCCTAATTAATAGCGGAAGTACTCACAGCTTTGTTGATCCTAAAGTAGTAAAGAAAGTGGGACATGGGGTGATCAAAACTCATCCCTTGGCTCTGACAGTGGCATATGGGAACTCCAACCTGACTCAGAAAAAATGTCAAGCATTTCAGTGGTCTATGCAGGAGCATCAGTTCACTTATGATTTCAGAATCCGTCCTTTGGGTGGGTGCAATATGGTATTAGGAGTTGATTGGATGAGGGCCTTCAGTCCAGTGCTCTTCAACTTTGCAAAGTTAAATGTGTCTTTTGAGATTCATGGATCTAAGGTTACCTTGCAAGGCATGGTAGATCACGCACAGTTGCAATTGATTAAAGGCAAGAGTTTACAAGGTGGAATCAGAAAGAGTGCTTATCGGTGGATTGGTGAATTGTTTACCATCTCTTCAACTGAATTGGTACCTATTCCTCAACTTGAAGTGCAAGAACAGATTGAAGAATTTGAAGATATATTTGAGCAGCCCCGAACTTTACCTCCTCAGAGGAAAGTTGATCATGTTATCCCTCTCAAGTCAAATGCTGATCCAGTAAAGTTGAGGCCATAAAAATATCCACATGCTTAGAAAACTGAGATTTAGAAACAAGTTGAAGAACTGCTCAAGACATGCTTTATCAAGCCAAGCCATAGTCCCTTTGTCTCCCCTAGCTAGGATATGCATTGATTACAAATGACTCAACTCGCTGACAGTGAAGGATAAGTCTCCTATCCCAGTTATTGATGACTTATTAGATGAGTTGTATGGGACATACTTCTTCACTAAGCTAGATTTGAGGCAGGGATATCATCAAATTAGAGTTCTTGAGCAAGACATATACAAGATAGCCTTTCAAAGTCATCATGGACACTTCTAGTTTGTGGTTGTGCCTTTTGGCTTAACCAATGCTCCAGCTACATTTTAGGCTACCATGAATGATATCTTCAAGCCTTTCTTAAGAAGATTTGTGCTAGTCTTCTATGATGACATTCTAATTTACAGTCCTACCTTTGAAGACCCTCTCGAGCATTTGAGGGAAGTGTTTCTGATAATGTGCAATCATAAGTTCTATACAAAATTGGCTAAATGCTCATTCGTGCAGACACAACTGAAGTATTTAGGTCATGTGATCTCTCACAAGGGAGTCTCAACAGATCCCTCCAAGATTCAAGCCATGAAGGAATGGCCAATTCCAGTGACACTGAAGCAATTAAGGGGATTCTTGGGTCTTACTGGATACTACAGGAAATTCATTGCTGGTTTTGGTTCTATTGCCAAGCCCTTAACACAATTACTCAAGAAGGATGCTTTCAAGTGGTCAAAACATGCTCAAGCAACATTTGAGACTCTTAAGTTAGCAATGTGTGCAGCTCCAATTCTAGCTGTGCCTAACTTTGCAGAAGAGTTTGTTCTTGAGACAGATTCTAATGGTTCAGGCATTGGTGCAGTTTTATCACAAAATGGAAGACCAATTGCTTACCTCAGTCAAGCTTTAAGTCCCAAGCAACAAGCAATGTCAACTTGTGAAAAAGAGTACCTGGTGATTTTTTTTTTTTTTTTTTTGTTTCTGTTTAAAAATGGAGACATTATTTGGATGGGCATAGGTTTGTTATTAACACAAATCAGCAGAGTTTAAAGCACCTTTTGGAGTAGAAAATTGCTACACGAATTCAGAAGAAGGGATTAATGAAAATGTTGGGTTTGGATTATGTCACAGAATACAGGAAAGGAAAAGAGAACACGGCTGCTGATGCATTATGTCGCAGATTTGAGGATTGTGAGCAAGGATTTTGTGAAGCCATATCCATTGTTCTTCCATCATGGGTAGAAGAGGTGTACAGGTCTTATGAAGAGGATTCTTTTGCTCAGAAATGCATAATAGCTTTCAGTGTGAAGAAGTCAAGCAGTGAGGCTGCAGATGCTAAAGTTTCAATGACAAAAGGGATCATCCGTTTGACGGAAAAGCTGTACATTTGCTCTGCTACTGATTTGAGGAACCAGATTATCAGTGCTTCCCATGACTCTGCGTGGGGAGGTCATTCAGGGGTTGAGGGCACTTATCAAAGAATCAAAGCTTATTTTAGTTGGCCAAGATTGAAGAAGACGATAGCTGAATTTGTTCGAGCTTGTGAAGTCTGCCAACAAACTAAGCTTGGGGATCATAGGTACCACGGTCTTCTACAACCTCTTCCTGTGCCTAAAGGGGCTTGGATCAATATAAGTATGGATTTCATAGAGGGATTACCCAAGTCAGAAGGTAAGGAGGTGATTTGGGTAGTGGTTGATCGCTTCACCAAGTATAGTCCCTTCATCTCTTTGATTTGACCTATTACAGCTGAGAATTGGCGAAATGTTTCTTAAATAACATCTGCAAATTACATGGATTGCCTCAATCCATTGAATCAAATCGTGACAAGATATTCACTAGCCATTTTGGGAAGGAATTGTTCAACTTATTGGGAACAACTTTGGCTCTTAGTTCATCCTACCATACTCAAACCGATGGATAAACTGAAAGAGTCAATCAATGCATCGAATAATACCTTAGAATCATGGTGTTCACTCATCCAAAGGAGTGGAATAGATGGCTTTCTCTAGCTAAATTCTGGTTCAATACTCATGCTCATGCTTCATTGGGAACGACTCCTTTCGAATCTCTTTATGGCTACGATCCTCCCACTCCATTTATGCTACAAAATGTCAAGTCTTTAGTGCTAGAGGCTTCAAATTTGGTGCAGCAAAGAAGGCAATTGCTACAAATACTCAAGGACAATCTTCATCAAGCACAAGCTAGAATGAAGTTGTATGCTGATAAGAGAAGAGTGGACAAGAATTTTGAAGTTGGAGATATGGTTTATCTCAAACTTTAACCCTATAGACAGTCTACCGTGGTTGTCAGTAGCAATATCAAGCTAAGTGATCGCTTCTTTGGTCCATACAAGATTGTGGAGAAGCTTGGCAAATTGGCTTATAGGCTTGAATTACCTCCTAACTCATACATTCACCCAGTATTCCATGTATCTTTGTTGAAGAAGTAGGTGAAAAAGGGCTACAAAAGCACAAAGGAGGCACCTGAAGTTGGTTCCAATGGAGCTCTGCTGCTACAACCTATTGTTGTCAAAGCTACTCGGGCCCTCAAGGTTGCAGATAGGACAATTTAAGAAGTGTTAGTGCAATGGACCAACTTGGAAAGAGTTGAATTTTCTCAAGAGTCAATTTCCTACCTTCCATTCTTAAGGACATGAATGTTTTCAAGTGGAGAGGAATGCGATGATCTGAAATTTGAGTATTGTATAGCTTATATGAAGTTCCTTGTATTTTTTAGTGTTGTGCTTGTAATTGGTGTTTTGGTGCCAAGTAGCTTCAAATGGTGGGTAATTCGGTTAGGCAAAGTCAAGATAGACTCAAATGTGGTGGCTGGGCCTTGCCATAAGTCGGTTAAGTTTGTTGATGTTTTCTATCTAGAAGTCTATAAGTAGCTTGCTCAATTGTAAGAAAAGGTTCATTCAATGAAATTCATAATATCCTTTGAGATATTTTCCTCTAAGTCTCATCTACCTCTCTAATCTCTCATCTAACTTTCAATTCTCTTCTCACCTAAATCTCTTTCTTTCACAAGTTAACTTCAATCTTCAAATTGAAGCTTAACAGTCTCCTTCTTTGGTTCTACTTTGGTGGTAGCCTTGTCGCAAGTCAAGTTTAGAATAGTATTTAAAACCATGATGCTCATTAAGGAAGTCATCAATGATTGGGATTGGAAATTTATCCTTGACTGTTTGTGCATTAAGCTGTCTACAATCAATGCACATTCATGAGGAGCCATCCTTCTTTTTAACGAGAATGACTCTGGATGCAAATGGGCTATGGCTTGGCCATATAAAATTGGTTCTTAATATTTCATCAATTTTCTTCTCTATAACCTTTTTTTTTTTTAGCATGAGGGTGTTTATAAGGTCTCATATTTATAGGAGAAGCATGAGATTTATGTGGAATGGCATGATATAGATCTCCGTTTGGGGGAAGGAAAGAAGGTGTTTCAAAGATACCCTTTTAGTCGTGCAATAATCTAAGCATAGAGGGTAGAGAAACTACTAGTAGCTTCATTGGGTCAGCATTGATGGAATAAAGATGACCAATCTATTGGTAACCCCCTTTGTTCAACACCCCTTCAAGGTTTCTGCGGGTCATGACCTTAATTGACCCTTGTTCAACAACTCTTTGTAGTTTAATGGTGTTGCCCATTTTCTCAAATGACATGGATAGATTTGTGAAATCAAAGACAATTGGACTAATAGTCTTCATCCAGTCTATCCTAAGAATCTTGGCACATCCTTCCAACATCAAAACTCTGAAATCATAAACAAAAGGATTACCCTGCATCTTTGGCATGGTATTTCCATCAGCCACGGTGATTGAAAATTGAACAACTTCATGCCCAACCTTTTCCGCGACCTTAGGGTCTAAGAAGTCATGGGTGCTACCACTGTAAATGAGGATCAAAAAGGGTTGATTACTCAACATTCCTTTGATCCTGATGGTATTATGGGACCCAACTCCATTAAGGCCGTGAGCAAACATTTCTACTGCATTCTCCTCTTCTTCTGTTAGTTCCACACTCTCAGACTCAGGTAATAGTGCATCATCTCGAGCATTGTCTTGCTTGACTTTAAAAATTGACATAAGTAATTTTGGATTGGATTTGTGACCAAAGAAATACTCTTGGTTACATTTAAAGCAAAGGTTATGTGCTTTCTTAGATTTAATACTTAAAGGCCTATCAGAAATAAATTTAACATCAGAAATACTTGCAGCAGGCTTATAAACTGATCCTTAATGGTGGGCGGTAACTCTACTCTTAGTGTGACCATCCACTAATGCCTAAACTGTGGATACAATGAGTTTAGCCTTGGAATAGGCTTTAGATAGTCACTCGGGATTCAACACCTTCACCAAATTCTTGATCTTAGGCTTAAGCCCACTAATGAAACTCGAAACACAATAGCCCTCACTTGCATTTAGATTGGCTACTATCATCAAAGATTTTAAGTGCTCAAATTGAGTCATATATTCCTTCATTGAACCAGTCTGAGACAACTTATTGAATTGATCAACAACATCTTCAAGTTCCTCATCTTCATAACACTCACACAACTTCGCCACAAATTCCCTCCAAGTTAGATCCGGTTTGCTTGTGATTACACTATGAAACCATATCTCATGATCTCCTTGAAGATACATCGAGGCCCAGTCCACCTTCTCATGGTCAGGCACACTATAGAACTTAAAAGTTCTCTCACATCTTCGTGCCTAAGAATGAGGATGTTCACCTTTGAAGCAATTAATCTCAAATTTTGGTCGTCAATTGGAATTCGATTTACCAGGCTTAGCCTGTTCACTAGCTTGATTAAACTTGGATGAGGGAAGTAAGGGCTTCGGATGTCTGACACTTGGTTGAATTGGTGGAGTATTAACTTCCACCTCCCTGCAATTAACCCTCTCTTGGATGCCTGTGAGCTGTTGCTACATTTGATCCTAAGACTAATGCAACTTACCAATGCCAGTCACCGGTTCTTAAAGTTATTGTTGGAATTGACTCATTTGTTGTGAATTTTTCGAGGCTGGTGTAGAGGTTGGAGTGCCATGTTATGATTTAGGTCATAACAATGGAATTTGGGAATAGAGATTAGATAAGAAGAGAAATTGAGTGACGAGAAAGAAATGCTTGAATTGATCCTTATCACATTTCCTGCTTTTTACAATCTCCTTACAACACTATATATGCAAGTCAACAACAACTAAGCAAGCTAACTAACAACTAACTGCCCGCCAAACCCCTCAGCTTATTTTTCTGCCAAAAAAGTGAACCAACTAAACTGAAAAATATTACAATACTATGACACATTCTTTGTGAGCATTTTCTACGGTTTCTCTTGTCAAGGTCGTCAGCCTTTGAAAATTGTTTTAATCTGCCATTTATGCTCCATTTAAGGCTGATATGGTAACAAACGATGCATCTGTTGTTGATCAAGGTCTTTCCATGGCTGAACAACTCAAGATCGAGCATGCTTTTATGTTTCTTCTGCTCTTATTGTAGGAAAATAGAATCCAACTTCAAATCTACTTGATCCTTTGCTTCCAGGCCAGATTCAACCTTCGGTGCTCTCAAATTTTGGTGTTATGCTTCCTTGATAGTTCCCTACTAGACTAATAAGACATCTCAAGAGAAAGGAAAAACTAGTAATTGGACAAGATGCAGCACTCAAACATACAGTACTTCAGTGGCTGCACACCTCACCCAGTGGAGGGCACTTGGGCAGAGATGCCACACTTCAATGTATCAAGTCTATGTTCTTTTGGAAGGGCATGACTAAGGGTGTATCTAGCTACGTTAGACAATGTTCCACTTGTCAGGCTTGTAAGAGAAAATGTACCTTCACCATGCCTTCTTCAAACTTTACCAATCCTAGATTTTGTTTGGACTGACATCTCTATGGATTTATTGAGCGTCTCCTTAGATCCTATGGCAAGGATATCATTCTCATGGTGGTAGATCAGTTAAGTAAGGCTGCTCACTTTTTGTCACTAATTGATCCTTACTCAGCACTCACAGTTGCCCAATTGTACATGGATCACATTTACAAGCTTCATGGACTACCAAGCTCAATAGTTAGTGACATGGACTCTATGTTTTAGAGTGAATTTGGCAAGCACTATTTTCCATCAAGGGGTAGAGCTGCATTTGTCCACAACTTATCACCCATAGGTAGATGGCCAAACTGAGGTAGTCAACAGAAACTTGGAAACTTATTTGAGATGTATGTGCAGCTCTCATCCTTATTAGTCGTCCAACTGGTTACCGTTAGTTGAGAGGTGGTACAACACTACCTGGCATTCCTCCACACAGACAACTCCATGTGAGATTGTGTAGAGGCAACCTCGTCCATTGCATATCCCTTACATTCCTAGAGAAACACGGGTGGAGGCAGTGGATAGAAGTCTCTAGCAATGTGAGAAAGTCATCAAGGTGATCAAGTATCATTTGGCTAGAGCTCAAAATCGCATGAAACAGCTGGCTGATAGGAGGAGATCTGATAGAAATATTTAGCCTGGGAATTGGGTTTACTTGAAGGTGCATCCATATAGGCACCTCACAGTGGCACACCGAAGCAACTACAAGCTCTCTCCAAAGTATTCTAGGCCCTTTATGATACTTGTAGTAGTGAGAAATGTAGCCTACAAGCTGGAGCTACCAGATTCAGCTAAAATCCACAGTATTTTCCATGTTTCATAGCTAAAGCCTCACTTTGGTCCTTTACCTGCTACAGTTACACCCATACCAGACACTACCAATGCTGCTCCAACTAAAGAACCTTAATTGATCTTAGAAAGGAAGATGGTGAATCATAACACTCAAGCTACAACCAAGGTCTTAGTGAAATGGAAGGGTCAACCACGAGAAGAAGCTTCATGGGAGTATCGTTATGATCTTCAACTAAAATTCCATGAATTTCACCCTTGAGGACAAGGGTGAATCCAGGGAGGGAAGTACTTGATGCAGTACAAGAAGAAAAGAAGAAGAATTTGGCAGTTATAATTTGTATTTGTTTTTGGTGGAAAAATGGTGAGAATTAGCTGGGTTCTGTGTGAGCTCGTGAGAGGCACGTGCACAGAGTTAGTTAAGCCATTTTTGGATAATTTCAACTAATATTTCTATTTTTAGTTCCTTTTTGTAATTCTCTTAATTTGTTAATTTCCAATATAAATAGTTAATGGATGTAAGAATTAGGGTTATGAATAAAAGTATACTTCTCTTTTCTCCCTCAATTTCCCTTCTCTTCTCCCTTAAACCTCTAATATCCTTTTTCTTCTCCCTTAAAACTCTAATTGGTAATATTGGATTGATAATTGGTCCTATTAGATTGGAATTCTAGTATCAAAATCATATTAATAGCTTTTTTTTTTCTTTACAAGGGAGGAGCCTTAAGATTGTACTAAGTACGGGGATGTGTTTCGCCTAGCCCTAACGCAGGGCATAATGCCCTTGGCTTTAAGGCATTCGGCTTTAGGTAGCTGCTTCATCGTCTTGTAGTGGTAGGTAGTTGTTGTCAGTTGATTCTCGGGCGAGGCCATAACTCGGGGCGCGAAGCTCCTGAAGGCCCTAGATGCATCTCCCCCCTAATAGCTGCCGCGACATTCAACAGTGGTTTGGGATGCACCTCGGTGGTAAGATCTATCTGTGCCTTACTGGTGGGATGTAGTTGTATATGGCCAACATCCGAGATGCTTCCTAGGGCGAGATGTATTTCGGTCTCCGAGGCGTCATATTTTGTGCGGGTGTTGTTTATCGGTTGTTATCAAGGTTATTGTTTGAACTTTGGGATTCAGATAACTTACTCAGTTTTGCAAATTAAGGTTTTGTGTTGCTGATATGATACGAGTACGGCTTAGCCGCCAAGACGTCTCTCTCAGTTACCACCATCTCCATAGCCATTCTCTCCTTCCCAGCCTACCGTCAACATACATTCTACCACCTGATCGCCTACCGCAGCTTCTACCACATTCCCAAAGCTTCCACCCCTGCCACCTCACCCCAAGATATTTTGTAGATATTTGAGGTGTCTTCTTCTATAAATAGGGAGCTAGGGATTAGGGTTAGAGATATATTGAAATGATATGTGTGTATCTCTCTCTTCCCCTATTTCTTTCTATGTCTTCTCCCCATCCTTATTTGTAAAATCCTCCATTGTTGGAGGTAATCTATCAAAATATATGCTCTTAGTTGTGACTTCAGTTGATTTACATTTTGTATTATATCAATTTGTATCAGAGCAGTTCATCCTCAGCCCCGATCATCACCGATCATAGGCAGCAACAGGCCACCACCATCTTCAACTTCACCATCATCTTCATCGGTCACCACTGTCATAACCCAGCTCACACTCGTTCACTGTTACCATCAACCCCAAAAACCTCGAAAAAAAAACCCAACACACCCCCCCCCCCCCCCCCAAAAAAAAGCCGAACAGAAATCCTGGGTACCAAAGTCACCTTCAACTTAATCGTCATTTTCAACCTCATCATCATCAACCTCATTATCATCATCAAACACCACCAACTCAACCAAACCCAACTGGCACACAAGGTGTTTGATAAAATGCCTTAACCACTTTTTTCCCCTTTTTTTAACTACCAAACATCACCCATGGTTGAAGGGAATCAGTTCCAGACCGCGATGAGAGAGAGAGAGAGAAGAAGCTAAAAAAAATCGCTTCGCGTCAATTGAGTGCAGCTCACAGAGGCTCACCAAAGCCGTGGCTAACTTGACGGCTCAATGCGCCAAACTCAACCCGCTATTCACCACTGACAACGCACGAGCGGAGCTCATGAAACTTTGCCAAACGGGGAGTGTTGGTGAGCACCTAAGCCGATTTGAGTCCCTAGTGGACAATTGTGGGCTGAAGGATAGACAACAGATGGAAGTGTTTATAGGTGGTTTACGGAAAGAGATAGCAGAAGGCGTCACCTTATTCATGCCCCCAACAGCCTGTGACGCCAAATTCCTGGCCAAACAGCGAGAACGCGGTCTCACTTATCTTGAGAAGTTAGCCACAAGGGGTTATCTGAGTACAATGCCAATCATGCCCAAGCCAAGTCTTGTGAATTACCGTGCTACCAACCCTCCACTCCAGCATCTTCTGCCAACATCCGACACACCTAAGAGCTAGCTGGGTGTGACGCTTGCCACACTTAATGACGACAACACCTCTCTTTCACAGCCGGCTTTAGATTTGGGCCCTGACCCCATCCTGGATTCCGCCATTGTCCCATCTCTTGGCATCTCCGTGGATACTGCCAACCATCCTCCAGCAACAGTTGTGGATGTAAGACAGATTTTTTCCATCAAAACTCCACTCTCCGCCATCTCCATGACTCTAACCCCCTGTCCAGCCTCTATTGTCCACAATCAGCTCAAAGGCGCCAACAGAGTCAATTCTTGTAGTGCTTCAATAGCTGCCTTCCGAGTTTGAAGATGTGGTCACAACCTCCACCAAACTTCCATCCCCCGCCAATCCCTCAGCTGCTGGGTACACGTCAAGGGTGACTACAACCCGGATGACCTCACGGTTCATGTCCTGCTAAGATTCCAAAAATTAGTGTTTGACCTAGGAGGCTTCTCTACATTCCAGAGTTGGCTTGGTGTCCATGACCCTTGGGGGCAAGGGTCTTTGGAGGGGAGAGAAGTAGTATGAGCCAAAGTGGGATTTGGCGTACAAAAGGACGCCATTCTACTAGCCCCCACCCGCCAGGGCATCTACCTTACTCTCGATCCTTAAGGACGAGGATCGTTTCAAGCGAGTGGTATTGATACAATATGAGTACCGCTTAGCCGCCAAGATGTCTCTCCTAGTTACCGCCTCCATCTCTACCGCCATTCTCTCCTTCCCAGCCTGCCACCAACATACATTCTACTACCTGATCACCTACCATAGCTTCAACCACATTCCAGAAGCTTCCATCCCTACCACCTCACCCCAAGATATTTTGTAGATATTTTAGGTGGTTTCTTTTATAAATATAGAGTTAGGGATTAGGGTTAGAGATATGTGTGTATCCCTCTCTGTTCTCCTACTTCTTTCTATATCTTCTCCTTTTTCTTATATGTAAAATCCTCCATTATTAGAGGTAATCTATCAAAATATACTATTAGTTGTGATTCCAGTTGATTTACATTCTGTATTGTATCAATTGCAAAAAAATTTAGATTTCCAGTTGTAATTAACCCTAGAAACTGAAATTGAAGGCTAACTTCATGATAATTTGGATATTCTACAAAAAATTCGTCTCTCATTTTTGGTTTTTGAATTCTGAAATTCAACTGCTGGTTGGATTTGAGACTCCGTTGGCGATATTGTCGAATTTTGTTCATTCCAAGATTTATCTAGGTATTTGTGTGTATATATCTTACCATCATTGAACAATTTTGTAGAATTTGTTTTATATTCACTTTCATGTGTAGATTATACTAAGATTGGTTAGGTAAGAGATACTAGATTTCATCAGTATATTAATGTAGGCAAACGATATAGTTTTTCAATATTACCAAAATCCTTATATTTTGATATTGTAGACAAGCATGTAGTATATAAAGATCAATAAGCTTAGAAACGAAGTTCAAACAAAGCATCTCAAAACTTGGAAAAATACAAGCTCTATGATTTACTGAGGCATTGGTTGCAATGGCATACTTCATGCTCTTATTCAGAAATTTTGATATTGTAGACAAGCATGTAGCAAGATCACGTGAGAGGTTCAAACAAACTATACGCTCGATAAACTTTCACGTTAGGTATTCATTATGAATTGAGTTCGAGTAAGCTCAATAAGCTTAGAAGCCAAGTTCGAACAAAGAGTGCTCAATTTGTTAAAGTTTATGAGCAGTTTGTTATGGGAACGCTAAGAGTTTGTTAAGTAGTTATTGGCTTGTTAAGAGAGTTTCCTAATATGCTAATCGTTTTACTTGGTGTGAAAAGCTTGATTCAGTACTATTTATCATGATTGTTGGAATACTTTGAAGTAATGCTTATGCCTTCGTCAAAAGGAAACACTTTGATTTGAAAGACAACGATAGCGCCTACAATAAGCCGTCAGCAAATAAACTGCGAATAAGTCCAAGTTTGACACATTGAAGTACTTTATCACTAACCAAGAGTATATGATGATCCTTGACATACGTTTATTTTGTGACAAACAACATGAACATATTGAACTTAGCAAATAGTTGCGTTGAAGAAAGAACACTAGAATTTCATCGTCAATGGAGATTAGCAGAATGATGCAAGTATCCATGAAAGGAATTCGAGATCCATGTAATTCAACCTGTGACAGTGAAATGAATTATCACACATAGACCCAAATTATAGTCCAAAGCCAAAATAAACAATTGGTGATGCAGCACGTGAAATGAGAAATAGGGGTACGGGAAGGTTCAACGGCCTTCCCTTTGAATTTTAATTATTTAATAACAAAATAGCAAAGAGGATGGTGGCTTAGTTTCTCACGGGTCAAGAAACGAGTACAAGAAACTCTAAATTTTAATTGAAAAAATGACTAACTAAACCTAGCCTAACTTTCTCCTTTATATAGAGGATTTGACAAAAAGGAATAATTCAAAAATATGCAACAACTAAGGAAAGAGATAAAACAAAATCGGAAATGAATCAAAGTTGTTAAAATTGTCCCTAAAATCAAGGCTAAAAATCTGGCTATGATTTGGCTTCCGCATTGCTAAACCCGTCCCGCCCAAGCACTCGTCCCACCAAGCTTGATAGATGCACCTTGGTCCCGCCCCGCCAAGCCAGTGAGGCCTTCATGGGTTGCATCATCCTTCTTGGGTTAGAGAGAATTCCGCCTTGAATTCGGTAGAGGACCAGTGGTATTGTTTTCACCAAAGTAAGGAGTAAGGTGCTTGACATTAAAGACGTTGGAGGTCCGCATTCCAATTGGAAGTTGAAGATGATAGGCCTTGTGGTTGATCTTCTCCACAACCGGTAATGGGCCAATCTTTCGCGCCGTGAGCTTGTTATATTCCCAAGTAGGAAACCGTTCTCGAGTCAAGACTACTCAAACCTTGTCACCAACTTGGAACTGTACTTCGCGCCTTTTCTTATTGCAAGTGGACTTGTATTTCGCAGTGGCGTCTAGTAACCGAGCCCGGGTCTGCTCATGAACTTCTTGTAGTGAGGAGGTAAAGTCACCTACTTTGCCATGTGGGCATGTCAAATCGGGTGCTGGCGCTAGGTCAATTGGTGAGCGAGGAACAAAACCATAGACTACATGAAATGGTGCGAACCCCGTACTTCTATTTACAGAACTGTTGTAGGCAAATTCAGCTTGATGAAGCTTCATTGCCCATCCCTTGGCATTTTCAGAAGCTAGGCACCGAAGGAGATTACCCGAAGAATGGTTGATGACCTGAGTTTGTCCATCTGTTTGGGGGTGATGGACTATGTTGAAGGTAAGTGAGGTTTTTGTCATCTTCCATAAAGTCCTCCGAAATGGTTGACAAATCGAATGTCTCTGTTTGATACGATGCTAGACGGTAAGCCCTGTAATTTGTAAACTTCCTTGAAGTACACAACATGAATAGCGTCTGCTACCTTCTTACAACCGAAGTGTGCCCTCTTGGAAAAACAGTCAACAACAAATGTTAGGTTGTGTCTCAAATTCCTTGCATTTATGAGGGGCTTTCCGTGAGAGCACTGATCAATCAAGGGTATTGCCGATTGGTCGGGAAGTACGCTGAAAGCATGAGGCTGCAGAGAGCTTTCCGATCGATTGGGAAGTACCGATCGATCGGCCCGATCGATCTATTCTTCCCGATCGATCGGGACCCGATCTGCATGCTATGTATAAATATGACGCGAGGGTTTTTGTATTAGGTATCCAAAATAAAGCGAGCGCTGTCATTAGAGAGAGAGAAAGTAAATTGTAATTCTTCCATTATTTCGATCAATAAAGATTCTCCATCTCCGCCTGTGGTTTTTCCCCTCTCGATTGAAGAGGGGTTTCCACATAAATCATTGTCTCCTTCATTTGTTCTCTTATATCCTGTTATTTGCTTCTCATATTTGTTATAGTATTTGAATCGAATCCAGTTCTTGGGTGTTACTTCCGCACAAGAAGGTAATATTTCCTTCACAAATTGGTACCAGAGCCTAGTTGTTCGATTTGGTACTATGACGTCTGTTGTGAAATCTGAAGTTGAGAAGTTTGGCGGTCAAGGGAGTTTCAATTTATGGCAAATTCATATGAAGGGCCTCTTAACTCAAAATGGCTTGAAGAAAACTTTGGACGGCCAGAGAGTTTGTCAGAAGGACAATGGGAGGAGTTAGACGAAAATTCTCTAACTGCTATTTAGATTTGTCTTATCGATGATGTTTTGACCGAAGTTTTGGAAGCGAAAACCGTTAAGGAGTTGTGGAAGAAATTGCAGGAGATGTTCTGTGTTAAGTTTGTCTCCAACAAACTTGCAGTCAAGCACCAATTATTCACCTTTTGTATGTCAGAAGGTAAGTCACTTAAGAATCATATTAATGAATTTAACTCTATTGTGCAAGAGTTAAAGGATCTTGATGATGGTCCTAAGGATTAAGATCAGGCTATATTATTGTTGTGTTCTCTCTCTACCTCTTATAAAGGCTTTGTTAAAATCATGATTTATGGTGGTAGAAAATCTATCACAGTTGATGAGGTTAAAAAAAAACTTACTGAATAAAGAAAGAGTAAATAAGGAGTTGCCTGACTCCATTTATGACTCGAAAAGTGGTTTGTTTGTGAGAGGAAGAACTGAAGCAAGAGGATCTGATAATGGTGGAAATAAGTCTAGGTCTAAGTCTAGACATAAAGACCTATCCTGTAATTAATGTCATAAGAAAGGGCACATAAAGAGAACATGTTATAAGCAAGGGAAAACTCAAAAATGATAACAGAAAGGACCAGAAAAGAAATGATAAGCCCGCAGAAGGTAGTGTAGTTGAAGATGAGAGTGATGTTGATGTTCTGTTAGTGACCGAATCTCAGTCCAGATCTAAAGATAATTGGATTTTGGATTCGGGTTGCTCCTATCACGTTTGTCCCAATAGAGACTGGTTCACCACATACGAGTCAATTCAGGGTGGATTCGTTCTAATGGGTAATGATGCAGCATGCAAAGTTTTAGGTATAGGAATAATTCGAGTTAAGATGTTTGATGGCACTGGTAGGACATTGAGTGACATTTGTCATGTTCCAGATTTAAAGAAGAATTGTATCTCTTTAGGTATCCTTGATTATCATGGGTACAAGTACACAGCTGAAGGTAGAGTTATTAAGGTTAATAAGGGTGCTTTGATATTGACGAAAGGCAGATGGGTAGGAACTCTGTATGAACTTGTTGGTTCCACAGTGATAGGATCAATAGCTATATCTTCATCATCTGTGACAGGTCCAGATATCACTAAGTTATGGCATATGAGGTTAGCCATATGGGTGATAAAGGGTTGACCGAGCTTAGTAAAGGGGCTTGTTATGTGGTCAGTCTACAGAACTGATGGAATTATGTGAGCATTTCATTTATGGGAAATAGAGGAGAGTCAGCTTCAAACAGGCATTGCATAAGACTAAGGGGACGTTAGATTACATTCATTCAGATTTATGGGGACCTTCCAGAGTTGCTTCCAAAGGTGGTTCCAGGTATCTTCTAACGTTTACTGGTGATTTTCACAGGAAAGTTTGGGTCTACTTCCTAAAGCAGAAGAATGAAGTGTATGACACTTTCAAGAAATGGAAGGCTTGACTTGAGAAGCCGTTAGGGAAGCAAATTAAGAGGTTGAGGACAAACAATGGCCTTGAATATGTTGAGGGTGACTTCACCCACTTCTGTGAATATCAAGGCATTATCAGGCATAGGACCTGCACAGGTACACCTCAACAGAATGGAGTTGCAGAAAGGCTGAATAGAATATTGCTAGAAAAAGCTTGTTGTATGCTTTTGAATGCGGGTTTGGGCAGAGGCAGTGAACATGGCATGTCACTTGGTGAGCCATTCACCTCATTTGTCTCTTTAGATGAAGACTCCAGAAGAGGTATGGTCTGAATCCCTTGCAGATTATTCTCATTTAAAAATTTTCGGTTGCCCTGCTTACACCTATGTTAATGAAGGAAAGCTTGATCCTAGAGCCAAGAAGTGCATCTTTCTTGGTTACACTTCAGGTGTGAAGGGATTTTGTTTATGGATTCTAATTCTCATAAATTTCTTATGAGTAGAGATGTCACGTTTGATGAGCCTTCGTTGCTTCATCCACAGAAGAAGTCTTCTGTTATTTGTGATTCTAATCAGGTGCGAATGCTAAAGATAGTTCAGATATAGTTGGGTAGTCCAGTTCAGCCGCAGAATGAATCCACCAAAAGTATACAGGCACCTCCAGTATAAATTTCTAAAAGAAATGAAGTGGTTGAAACCAATCAGCATGTGGAGTAGTATACTATAGCTAGTGGAAGACAGAAGAGACAAACTAAAGCACCGCAACGTTATGGTTATGAAGAGATGGTAGCTTATGCTCTTTCAGTGGCTGCGACTATGGAAGATAGTGAAACTTCCACTTATTCAGGAGCTGTGTCTAGAGCTAATTCAAAAACGTGGTTGATGGTAATGCACAAAGAGATGGAATCTTTGCAGAAGAGCTAGACTTGGCAGCTTGTTAAGCCTCAAATAGGGAAGAGGATCATTGGTTGCAAATGGGTCTTCAAAAGAAAAGAAGGCATTCTAAGAGTTAAAGATGCAAGGTATAAGGCTCACTTGGTGGCCAAAGGTTACAGTCAGGCACATGGAGTTGATTTTCATCATATTTTCTCACCTGTTGTTAGACATGCTTCCATACGAGCACTACTTGCTTTAGTAGCCATGCATGATTTAGAGTTACAGTAGCTTGATGTGAAAACTGCATTCCTGCGTGGTGAGCTAGAAGAGAGTATTTACATACATCAGCCTGAAGGCTTTATTATTGAAGGAAAAGAAGACCATGTTTGTTTGTTGAAGAGATCTCTTTATAATTTGAGGTAATCTCCAAGACAGTGATAAGATTTGATCTGTTTATGACCAATCATGGGTTCTTCAGGAGTAAATATGATAGTTGTGTCTATTTCAGACAAACTAGTGCAGGTTCATTCATTTATCTTCTGCTATATGTTGATACATGTTGATTGCAGCTAATGATATGTCTGAGATCGACAAGGTGAAAGCTATGTTGAAGAGTGAATTCAAGATGAAAGATTTAGGAGTAGCCAAGAAGATACTCGGTATGGAAACTAAGCGGGACTGAAAAGTAGGAAAGTTATACTTGTCTCAGGAAAAGTATATTGAGAAGGTTCCAGATCGTTTTCATATGAAAGATGCTAAACCAATTAGCACTCCTTTGGCAGCTCATTTCAAGCTTTCAGCATTAGCTTTGCCACAAACAAAAGAATACATCAGAGAGATGTCACATGTCCCGTATTTCAGTGCAGTTGGTAGCATCATGTATGCTATGGTGTGCACACGTCCAGATATATCACATGTTATTAGCAAGGTGAGCAGGTAAAGAGCATTGGCAAGCTGTTAAATGGATTCTTAGGTATTTATGTGGCGCTTCTAGTACATGTTTAGAGTTTGGGAGGAGACGAAGCTGTTTAGCTGGTTATGTCAATTCAGACTATGGTGGTGACCTCGATAAGAGAAAGTCTACCTCAGGTTATGTCTTTTGCCTTAGTAACTGTGCTATCAGTTGGAGAGCTTGTTTACAGTCAGTTACAGCATAATTGGCTACAGAGGCAAAGTATATTGTAGTGACAGAGGCATTTAAGGAAGTTGTTTGGTTGAAGGTCTTAATTAGTGAGATTAGTGTTGATCAGAGTGCAGTTGCTATTTATTGTGATAGTTAGTCAGCAATTCATTTAGCCAAAGATCAAATGACCCATCATGACAGGACAAAGCATATAGATGTTAAACATCATTTCATTCGGGATCTGATTGAAGAGGGCAAGGTTGAATTGAAGAAGAATGGCACAACTGATAATCCCGCTGATATGTTCACTAAAGTTCTACCTAGCAGTAAGTTCGACCATTGCTTGGACTTGGTTGGGTTTTATGTTTTGTTGAGATAAGCCTGATCGGGGTGTTTTGTGGAGAAGGTGAAGAAGTTCTTTTGTTTGAAATTTGAGCCAAGGTGGAGATTTGCTAGGTTGTGTCTCAAATTCCTTGTATTTATGAAGGGCTTGCTATAAGAGCACCGATCGATCGGGGATATTACCGATCAGTCGGGAAGTACGCAGAAAGCACGTGGCTGCAGATAGCTAGCCAATCGATCGGGAGATGCCGATCAATCGGGACCCGATCTACAGGCTACGTATAAATATGACGTGAGGGTTTTCATATTAGGTATCCAAAATAAAGCGAGCGCCATCATTAGAGAGAGAGAGAGAGAGAGAGAGGGAGTGGATTGTAATTCTTCCATTATTTCGATCAATAAAGATTCTCCATCTCCGCCCGTGGTTTTTCCCCCTCTAGATTGAAGAGGGGTTTCCACGTAAGTCATTGTCTCCTTTGTTTGTTCTCTTTTATCCTGTTATTTGCTTCTCATATTTGTTATAGTATTTGAGTCGAATCGTTCTTGGGTATTATTTCCGCACTAGAAGGTAGTATTTCCTTCACTACAACAAAAATGGAGTTTACCCCGCCAAAGGTCCTCAGTACGCCTAACATAAAATCCATGCTAACATCCGTCTATGGCTAACTTGGTATTGGCAACGGCATGTAAAGCCCATCGTTTGTCATCTTGCCCTTAGAAATTTGACAAATATGACAACGTTTGACATACCTCTCAACTTCGTGGTGAAGTGTTGGCCAGCAGTGGTTGGCGGTAATGAGCTTAAGCGTCTTGTCTCCGCCAACATGTCTTGCGTTGTGTTTCTCTTCAATGATCCATAGACGCCAACTTGAGCTCAGCACACATAACTGATTCCTCCTGAATAAGAACCCGCCATGAATGGAGTACTCGGGAACTAAACCGGGCTATGCCTTATGCTAAATGCTGCCAAAGACGGGATCATCACTACACAGCTCCGCCATTTGTTCAAACCCTGTCACCACCACCCTTCATTGCTAAAGGATTGGATTCGGCCTGCTTAGCGCGTCTGCTACTTTGTTCAGCACACCGGACTTGTGCTTTATGACGAAGCAGAAAAGTTGCAAGTAGCTGGCCCACTTGGCGTGTCCATCCGAGAGCTTATCTTAGCTGTTGATGTACTTAAGGGCATCGTTAATAGGATACAAGATGAATTCCCAATTGGCTAAGTATGATTTCCAATGCCTTAACGCTACCACTAAGGCGTTGAACTTCAAGACATATGTCGAGTAGTTCAACTTGCTCCCGTTGAGCTTCTCATTGAAGTAGGTGATTGGCCTTCCACTTGACTAAGCGTGGCGCCAGTCCTAATCTTTGAAGCATCGGTGCGTTGCTCAAATGTCTTCTGAAAGTCGGGGAGTGCTAACACTGGTGCTGTGATCAATCTTTCTTTGATTTTGCTAAAGGAATTTGCTGCCAAAGGCGTCCATATGAAGGTTCCTTTCTTCAAGTAGGCTGTGATGGGCGCCACAATTGAGCTGAAGCCAGGAACGAAGCGCCTGTAGAATGACGCTAGGCCATGGAAACTGCGAGCCTTGCCAATTGTCCTTGGTTGAGACCAGTCACGGATAGCTTTGATCTTTCCCTCATCAATGGAGATACCGTCCTTGGATAGAACAAACACAAGGAAGGTCACCTTGTCCCTCATGAACTCGCATTTCGTAAAGGTAGCAAATAGGCTCTGAGTTCTTAAGGCATGAAGTGCCTCTTTCAAATGATTGATATGTTCAATATGGTCTCGGCTGTAGATCAAAATGTCATCAAAATAAATGACGATGAACTTTCCAATGAAGGACCATAAAACCTGATTCATAAACCGCATGAAAGTGCTTGGTGCATTGGACAACACAAACGGCATGACCAACCCCTCATAAAGTCCCTCCCTCATCTTGAAAGCCATCTTCCATTCATCTTCGGGAGAGATTCGGATTTGGTGGTAGCCACTCTTGGGATCCAGCTTGGTAAATACCTTGGCACATTGCAGCTGATCTAACAAATCATCCAACCTTGGTATGGGAAAGCGGTAATGCATCAAGATCTTGTTTATGCCTCTGCTGTCCACACGCATCTGCCAACTCCCATCCTTCTTGGGCGTCAGCAAGGCTGGTATGGTGCAAGGACTCAGACTCTTTGATGAAGCCTCTGGTGAGAAGATCTTCCACTTGGCCCCTCAGCTCTTCATGTTTGCTTGGGCTAACTCGGTAATGAGGCCTGTTCGACAAAGAGGCGCCTGGAACTAGATCAATGCGGTGTTGAAGATCTCTAAAAGGTGGTAATGTAGTGGGTAGCTCCTCCGGGGATACATCAGCGTATTCCTCCAATAATGCCATGACCTCACTCGATAATTCTTTGGGGATAACAATGCTTTCTTTTCCAATCAAGACGAATACAACTTTGGTCTTGCCAACTTCTTTGGCAAACAAGGTGGACGTTGGGATGCTGACCTTCGAAGATCTTTTGCTTCTCTTCTTTCTTAGGAAATAGTACGATTCTAGTACCCTGAAAAAGAAAGTTGCATGTGTTCTTTCTCCCGTCATGGGTAGCACCCCTATCATATTGCCAAGGGCGTCCTAAGAGTAAATGGTAGGCATCCATGGCTGCGATGTTTCATCAAACTCCCTCTGTATACTTAGCCCCAATTGAAAAATTCACGAAAAAAACACTTAAAAACTGTCACCTGGTTTCCTTTCTTCTACCATGAGAGTTTATAAGGATGAGGATGCACTTCTATCTTCAACCCTAACTTGGCTACTGCTTCCTCTAAAATCACATTGACGCAGCTATCGGAATCAATAACCAAGCAGCAAACCCTTCCGCCAATGTGCATGTTGTTTGGAAGATGTTATTTCTGAGCCAACTATCTCCCTGTTCCTCCCTAGGCGTGAAGCATAACACACCTTTCTACTAACAAGTGCCCCTCATCACCTTCGATGGTATCCTCCCTTTGATTCGCTAATTCTGCTGGACCATCTTCATTAATGGCCTCATCGTCCTCTTTCCTTAGCTCATCAATGAAGAGGCCTTTACCCAATCTGTCACCCTTCTGGCAGTCGATGGCACGGTGACCCATTTCTCCACACTTAAAGCAATGGATCCTTGATGAACCTGCCACTTCTTGACTCAGCTGATTCCTAGTGTTGGCGGGTGGTGGCCTGTTTGGTGCGTTTTGGGTTGGCAATGCTTGGTTCAGATCTCTCCCACCAGCTTGTGTGTTTTAGGTCTCACCAACTTGGCGGCGCCTTTGCTGTCGCTCCACATTCATGGCTCTCTAGGCGGCTTCTGAATTGGCGAAAATGTCAAACATGTTGAGCACATCTTGGATGGACTCTCTCAAACTGCCAATATAACGATTCGCTAGTTGCTCCCCTAATTCTGCCAAGTCATTTCTAGCGACTAGGGAATTAAGCTCAGCAGTGTATTCCTCCACGGACTTTGAGCCTTGGCGTAACCCTTGCAGACACTAATACATCATCCGGGCATGATTATGAGGCAAGAAGGCTCCTCTCAGGTGCTTCTTCATCTTCTCCAAAGACTCAACTTTTGACTTTCCTTGCCGGAACTGGGTTTGCTTCAACTAGTGCCACTAGGTGGCTATCCTACCCCCGAAGGCAAGTAGCAACGAGTGGTGCCTGCTTCTTCTCCAATACCTCTTTAAATTCAAGGACCTCTTCGATGGCAACAAGCCAATCTAGGAACTCCTCTGGACATCCTCCTCTACTGAACTCCGGGATCTCAATCTGAAGGCAGGATTCCCACCTCCAATCATCACAGTCGTTGAGGTCACCAATGTTGGGTTGTTGGCATCTCAACCTTGGCTTCGGTAATTCTTCATCCTGGAATGGATTCGGGAATCTTTTGTCCAAGTCTTCACCTATTGCGCATGGTGAGAAAGGGCGTTGGGGCCGAACTCCTAGTGGGAGATCGGGATTTGCCCCGAGTTGAAGCAAGCAGCGCTCGATTCGCCGGAATTTCTCCTCCAATTCCTCTACTCTCCTTTCGGTCTGCTGTTGGCTTTCGCAGTCATACACATCTTCAACATTGGCGTTCCTTTAACGTCTCGGGGCCATATTAGAAAACGTTCTGAGCTCTTATACCAACTGATGCAGCGCGTTAAATGGGAAATAGGGGTACAGGAAGGTTCAACGGCCTTCCCTTTGCATTTTATTAATTTAATAACAAAATAACAAAGAGGATGGGTAGCTCGGTTTCTCCCAAGTCGAGAAATGAGAATAAGAAAATCTGAATTTTAATGGGAAAATTGACTAACTAAACCTAGCCTAACTTTCTCCTTTATATGGAGGAGTTGACAAAAATGAATAATTCAAAATATGCAACAAGGAAAGGGATAAAGCAAAATCGGAAATGAATCAAAGTTGTTAAAACTGTCCCTAAAATCAAGGTCGAAAATCTAGCTGTGATTTGGCTTCCGCGTTGCTGAACCCGCCCTGTCAAGCACTCATCCCGCCAAGCTTGACAGACGCGCTTTGGTCCCGCCCCGGCAAGCCAGTGAGGCCTTCACTGGCTGCATCAATTGGATATAGATTTAAGAAGCAGATCCCACTGTTTGAAAATGGATCAAATCGTATAATTTAACAAATGGATATGGATTGTCCTGCTTTCAATCCTTTAAAAACCTGATTCCCCCAACACTTAGACAGACATCTTCCGAATTCTATTTATAAACAAATAAAATGTCATAATAATGTAAGACACCACTTTACTTTATAGTTATTTTTTGAAATTATTGAAATTCTTGTTGGTTTATTAGTTAAAAAACTGGATCAGATATCGAAATACAAACTCGTGCATTAATTTCTAATCCATTGGGCTCGTGTATCAAATTGGATTGGATTTTTTCTGATCTAATCAGATTAGATTATAATATAATCCGCTACACCAAAGCTAACACCTCGATTAGCGTTGTTGTTACTCTGTAATATATGGTGATTGTCCTTTGTCATTCACATATTTTGAAGTAACGCTTCAACATAAATTTTTTCTAGGCTTTTTTGGGATTTTGGCAATATCTGTAACTCAGGAGGGATAACACAAACTTTGCAGAGGCTCGGCTCTTAGGATATGAGTTTAATAATAATTATGAGATAAAAGATAGCGATATAAACTTGTTCGATCGTTATTAACAAATTTCATTGAGAAAAGAAAGAGATTGATAGAAACCTAATATTGTACTATTTTATGGATAATCTTGTGAAAACTGGAAAGATGATCTTGTGCATTGTCATTTTTAATTTTTTTAATTATACCTTGACTTTGTGGAATCTATGTCTACAGTTGAACATGAGGATTTGTGCATTCTCACCTCTATGGATAGATTAGAGGAGAACGAATGAATGAGGTAAGCTATTCTATGTGTTCTTTGTCTCATGCTTGCGATTGATAATGAACAAATTGAACGCAAGTGGGATTTTACATGGGTATTAGCTTACTAGTTGGAGTCATTGTTAAAGTTAGAGAGAATTTACAAATGTTCGGCCCCTTATATTACCACATGCATGCCACTGAAGAAGAAGGGAATAGAGGAAAAGGACAGAGGAGTCTAGCTATTCTATGGTTTGTTGTGTTCCTCGGTTGTGTTATCAATGACTACTTATCAGTTGATTGTTGTTGACAACTATATCACAGGTTCGAAAGAGAAGTTTAGAAAAAAAAATACTGAAGTTGTGATTTGAGATGGCTAGGATTTTGTTTATATGACCTTCAAATTCATACAAGAAGAATCCAAATGGAGCTCTTCAAGTGGATCATTTATGGGTTTAGTTTAAATTATATGTTATTGTTAGACAAATGATTCAACACATGTATTGTTTAGATGTCTATATATCTTATACATTTGAAGACTCATTGTACAATGTATAAATGATAAATAAATGGCTGTATGGCATTTACGGAATAAAATATCATAATTCTCTGCAATTGTATTGGTGGCTTAAAATACTATTGTTTGCTTATTGTAACGTTTAGGTAGGAGAAATTGCACTGAAGTGCAATAGAAATAAACAATGCCTAGAGACGCTAAAAAGTGTAAGAGGAGTGAGTGTCGCAAGGTAGTTACGCTTTTTATTGCCTATACTATCGCTCGTAGTTAGTGTCGCAATAGTCCTAGCTACACAGCCTACAGTTACGCTTTTAAAAGTGTTGGTAGAAAGGCTAGGTACTCTTCTAAGCGTTTCAAGAGGAAAAATTTAGTGTTGCAATAGGTATCTTTTGTTGTAGTTACATTCGTTGTGAGCATTTTCTACGGTTTCTCTTGTCGAGGTCATCAGCCTTCTCACAATTGTTCTTTCTTCGAAAATTGTTATGATCTACCATTTATGCTCCATTCAAGGCCGATATGGTAACAAACGATGTATCTGTTGTTGATCAAGGTCTTTCCATGGCTGAGCAACTCAAGAACAGACATGCTTCCTTTTGCTCTTACTATAGGAAAATAGAATTCAACTACAAATCTACCTGATCCTTTGCTTCTAGGCCAGATTCAACCTTTGATGCTCTCAAATCTCGGTGTTATGCTTCCTCGACAATTCCCTATTGGACTAGTAGAACATCTCAACTCTCCTTACTATTTTAGCTCTAATGACAATCCAAGCAATGTACTACTTACTCAGGTCATGATTGGAACTAAGAACTACAACAGTTGGGCAAGATCCATGATCTTAGCTCTTAGCGCCAAGGTTAAGCTACTTTTTTGTCGCTGGTTAACTTATTCAACCTTTACAACCTCTTGGACTCAAGAAACAGTAGAACAGGTACGACAAGATGATTCTCTTTTAGATTGTAATTGCTTGCCCTAAGGAGATTGGTAACGATATCATGTATTGACACAGTTCTAATAAGTCTAATTTTTTTTATCCTTTTTCATTTGATTTAAACTAACTTATCAACTTCCTTGCACTTAAATTTTATACATATTGCACACTTGTGCTCTTATTTCCATTTATTCAAAAAAAGGAGCAAAATACAAGATTCAACCCAAAAAAATATCACAGCTGAACTCAAACCTGAGCCTGAGACATGGTAAGAGAGAAAAACCCCATATGAGTCATAAATTAGGCCCAAAATTGAAATTGGACAGCTAAAGAGAAAGAAGAGAAGGGATAAGAAAATTTGGGTAAATCACGATGTATTTGGTTTTGAAAAGTTTGGTTACAATTTGGATACTTTTTATTGAGGTAACTTCTTCCCTAGATTTAAAAGACCAAATAGAGGCACAAATAAGGCACTTGGGCGGCAAGAAGATGGGTAGGGGTCTTAGTAGGCCAGTTGGAGACTTTGTTTGGAAGTGAGTCTCTTTTTTAAAAGACTAGAAAACCCCAAGGAGGAGCCTATGTGAGTTTTTGACATGAACAAAGTAAGCAAGCAGGAAGAGGAAGCATGATGAGAGCAAGAGGAAGAGACCGGCTAAGGTTGGTTGGATATTTTACTAAAAAATATATTTTTTCTAATTCAATGATGTTATTTATGTTTTCTAATTCTTTTGATAATTTCTGTTAAGTACTACAGTTGTAGCTCTTTTTATGTATTTTAAAATTTACTCTAATACCAATTTGAGAGTGTTTCATATGTGAAATAAAAGGAGGCTAATATATAATAAATTTGAGTTAATCAGTTTCGGTTCAATCAGCAAAAAAATTGAGTTTTAAAGTGTACGTTATGAGTTTTAAAGTATAAGTTATTGCATTATTAATTCATTGTATGTTACTAAGGGAATTAAAAAATGCAATTTATTATAAAAGTTTAATGTAGTGCAAGGTATTCTTGATTTTGCAATGTCTATAAGAATTCTTACTTTTTATCTTGAAGCGACGTGGGATTAAAAAAAATAATACAAAACAAAAAGGTTTCTTTGTGAATTTGGCTAAGTAAGGTGTTATGGGGGTTCTACCTTTTAAGTGTGTGCAGATCGAGAAAGTGTAAACTTTCTAGTTGGGCATTGTATTATGGAGGCAGCGCGTCGAAACCTGCTGCATCGGTTTTGATCCGATAGGGGCACGAAGCCGTTTTAAAAAGAGCGTGATCTGCGCCTTGCTCAACTATTACTTTATTGGTATTTTGTCACTTCCATGCATTCCAGGTAATATCTTTCTATTTAATATGTTTTGTTTAAGATTTTTCTGCGTTTGGTTCTAACAATTTTAAGATGGTTTCTAGCTTCTAAAGGTAAATCTATTAAGGTAAATTTTATTTCTATTAATGAGAATATTCCGGAAGGTCAAAGCTTTAGATTTGATGCCTAACTTAGACTGAGTGGCAAAAGCTTGGTAACTGAAGTGAATTATATTAAAAATTATGTTGATCGGTGAGTGGATACTGGTGCTTTTAGACAGGTATGCCATAAAAAAATTGTTTTAAAAAAAAATCATAATATTAGTTAACAGTGACCATGATGCCATGTGCATCAGTACTATGAAAATGAATCTTAGGCATGGCAAAGTTTAATCCTTACATATGTCCTCTACACTCCATACCGGGGGGAAAAAAAAGAAAAAAATCTTATTTTTATCTCTTAAATAAGCCCAATTAAGTAGATGATTGAGTTTGATCAATACGTCACTATGAAGAATGGTGCTTGTGTTAATAAAAGATATGATTGTGCTAGAATATTTAGATTCAATGTGAAGCTAAATAAAGAACTTTGCTAGTTCTATTTATATTATTTTCTTGCGTGAATTTGGACAAACTAGGCTTTGACATGTGAATATCAAACATTTGGAAGATAGGATTTATCTAGACTTTAGTTGAAAACAAATATTTTATGAAAATATGAGCCTTATGAGTTGACTAAAATTAACATAATTGATGTTTCTGTTGATCACATCTAAGCCTTCACCATGAAGGTTGAAAACTTAGGCCACAATTCATATGTTGCTAAGTTACAACTAAGTAGGTCTACAATAACTTACGTACCACAACGTTATTCCGGCAGAAGCCCGAACGTCCAACAAATATCGTACCTTGTTTATATGCAGATAATGGGCTCAAGTGCAAAGTAAACTTTTACATGATTAAGATATATACTTATTTATTTATTTTAACTTATCGTGTGGAAAATTTAGTATAAAACGTTATGGTATTTTACTAATTATTCCAATTGCGTTAAAACTCAAGATATTTAACTATTTGTATATTAAAATGTTGTTGGTTCACTAACTTAATTTACAAGTAGGCCTAAGTTTGATCATTAGACTACTTTGAATCATGTATGAGATAGTTGAAAAAAGCATAAATCATGGAGCATTTTATAAAAATCATCTTATTAATCCCAGGCGCATACAATCTTCACGAATTTTACTAACCATAGTCAATGATGTGTTCAATTGCTTGCCTGAGTAGTATGTTGGGTTACACGTTGATGCCAATATTGTTAATATAAGTGAATATACTAGTGTTGTTGGTAGTCTAATATATACACATGATATAGTATTAATTTTCTTCGTACTATTGGTCATTTAGATTCACTTAAATGGACCTACGCTAAATGTGCCGAGTTACCATTTATTTAAAATAAAATGTAAAATGAATAATTTATTATGTATCTATGCGTATATTCTATTTAGTGAAATGCACTTCTTTTATTTTTCCAATAATGGGGGTCAACGATATTAAAAGTCGTTAAAAGATTATGGTAAATCATGTCTAAGGAACAATGATGAAGAAAATAGAGGATAAGTAAATTTTAGTATTCTTCCTTTCTTTGCATAATGGTGCTATAAGGCTTTGCCTTATCTAGTGTGTCATAATCAAAAGGATATTAGACAACTGTTTCACCAGTTACCACCAGTTAGGTAAAGTGCCTCAATTGGTCTAAGCTCCAAAATAGTTTGATCCCAATACCTTAGGTTCGGATGGTTTGTTTAGAACGTATATGCATAGGAAATGAAGTCAATATATTGGCTTCAGTCATTGAATGAGCGGTGCTTTTGAATAAACATTGGCAAACAATTCATTTTTTTATGAGGGGTACTCTCTTTAGTATAGTGGGTTTGTGATGTAAGAGAATATATTGATATTGCTAAGATGGTCGCAAAGACAAATTGATAGCACTAACTATATCACCTTAAATGTGTGTTTCTTCTCATAATATTGTGTTTAGATACATTGTTGGAAGAGATACATTGATGTAATGTATGGTTGGCACAAGGGTCACAAATGAGGAGGCAATCTTGGATAGTTGCATCTTGAATTTGGTTTGTTGTCTTCCATGGACGTTGCCAAAATGTGATGCGTGAGTTTGTTGTTAGGCGAGCGTCAAAGGCTGTGTAATGCCAATGATGCAAGGAAGTGATGACAAACCCATGTTGTTTGGAAAAATGGTGAAAGATATATAACACAGTTTTTCTTGTGCCACAACAATCAAATGTGACTAGAAAGCGTATGGTAAATACCATAAGAATGGTAGTTCCAGATCTGTTACTAACGGTGCTAGTGATAACAAGTTTGATTCAAGGGCAGGATTGTTCACACCGGGGCCACCGACCACATGGTTTCTTCACTATCACTCATGTTTGACATTGTGCCAAATAAAATTGTAAAACCCATTAGATTACCAAACGGGACAACGTTGACCATTTCTCATATTGGGAAAGTTTGGATTTTTGAAAATTTTATTCTCCATGATGTTTTGTATGTGCCAGGTTTTTATTGCAACTTGTTGTCAGTGAGCAAACTCACACGTTATGAGAATTGTACGTTAATCCTACATCCCGATTTTTGTTGCTTTCAGGACCGATACTCAAGGAGGCTGATTGGAGTGGGTAGAATGAGAAATGGGCTATATCTGCTCGAGAGATAGCCGGTTGCTCCCTCGGCACACGTGGTATAGAATAATAAAGAGACAGTTTTGTGGCACTGTCGTTTGGGTCATGTTGCTTTCAACAAGCTTTCTTTTTTTCCGCATTTGAACATTAAAAGGACTAATGTTGTTTGTGATACTTGTCATCGTGCGAAACAAGCACGATCTCCTTTTCCTTTGTCAGTTTCTGAGACTCGGGTTTGTTTTGAATTAATTCATTGCGATACTTGGGGGCCTTAGAGAATGTTATCTTTGACTGGCGCATGTTTTTTTCTTACCATTGTTGATGATTATAGCTGATGCACGTGGGTGTATCTTATGAAAGAGAAATCCCAAGCACATGGGCTTCTCATGAATTTTGGTTGTATGGTGGGTACTCAGTTTGGTTTGCTGGTCAAACAGGTGAGAAGCGATAATGGTCAGGAGTTTAAATATGGGCCATTATTGGACTTCTATGCAAGACATGGAATTCAATACCAGACTTCATTAACCGGGACACCTCAACAAAACGGAGCTGTTGAACGCAAGCACAAGCATTTGTTGGAAGTTGGGCGAGCACTTCGTTTTCAGGCAGGGCTTCCTAAGAGATTTTGGGGTGAGTGTGTCTTAACGGCTGCCTACTTGATTAATTTGATGCCTTCTTTGTTACTTGGTAATAAGAGTCCTTACGAGTTGTTAATGGGCAAACCCCAGTCATATAATCATTTGAGGATTTTTGGATGCTTGTGTTATTACCATGTTAAAAATCGCACCAATGACAAACTCGATAAATGAGCCTCACCGGGAATACTTGTAGGGTATCCCCATGGTCAAAAGGGGTATAAAATCTATAGCTTGGTTAAACATAAGATCGTTGTTTCTAGGGATGTTCGATTTTATGAAGATAATATGCCCTATTTAAAAATTGATACTTTTGGGGTAACGCATGAAGGGCCTAACAAGGTCCTAAGGCACGATTTTTTGAGCATTGACATGACAGAACCAGTCCCGATTGGACCGGACCTGCAGCCGCAGCAGACCGGCCCTGATCTGGCCGGTCCGACGGACCCCGAACTGGTCCTTCAGGGACCAGAGGAGGGTCTGGCCGAGGGGCCTATAGCAGAGGAAGGGGCGGTTCCCCTCAGTGAAGAAGGGGTCGTAAGAAGAAGTGCAAGAGTTCGGTCTATGCCCGTCAAATATCAAGATTATATAACAGAGGTTCCGCCTTCTATAGCCCATTCTCCCGCTCCCACTCCGTCAGTCAACTTTGGTATTTTATATCCTCTCTCCAATTTTGTTTCTAACGTACAATTTTCTAACGCTCACTCGACACTTTTGAATGCCATCACTTCATGTGATGAGCCCAAAAATTTTAATCAGGCCGTACAATATGAACAATGGAGGGAAGCTATGGAGAAGGAGATCAAGGCACTTGAACAAAACAACACTTGGACAATTAAGGCTTTGCCAACTGGAAAGAGAGCTATAGACTCAAAGTGGGTCTACAGAGTCAAATATAAGTCAGATGGGACGATTGAGAGGTACAAAGCTTGTCTTGTTGCAAAGGGATATACTCAGGGAGAGCGAATAGACTACCATGATACTTTTGCCCCTGTAACTAAACTTGTAACTGTCCGTTGCGTTTTAGCCGTTGCCACGGCTCGAAGTTGGATAATCCAACAATTAGATGTAAATAATGCTTTTCTTCATGGGGACTTGGATGAAGAAGTTTACATGAAATTACCACAAGGTTTTGAGCCTAAACATGAAGGCAAGGTTTGTCGCCTTCGTAAGTCCCTTTATGGACTGAAACAGGCTTCTCGAAACTGGAATCAGAAATTTACCTCTACCTTGATTAAACATGGTTTTCAACAATCCAAGGCTGACTATTCCTTATTCACTTTCATGCGTGGGTCCACATACACTGCTATTCTTATTTATGTTGATGATGTCCTTATTACAGGAAATGACATGAATCATATTGCAGAAGTTAAAAATGTTTTGAATGAAACGTTTGGAATAAAGGACTTGGGCCCAGCAAAGTATTTTTTGGGAATTGAGGTCGCCCGTTCCCAAAAGGGGTTAATGTTGAGTCAAAGAAAATATGCTCTTGACATCATTAGTGAGACCGGACTTCTAGGAGCAAAACCTGTTTTAACACCGATAGTGCAGAATCATGGATTAGCAGATGGGGTGGGAGAGCCCGTGGGAGATGGGGGTCAGTAAAGGCAGCTAGTTGGGCGGTTGTTGGTCTTGACAATTACTCATCCTGACATCTGTTCTACTGTTCGAATTTTGAGGCAGTTTATGCATGATCCTCGAGTACCTCATCTTGACGCCGTCATGAGGGTCCTCCGTTATCTAAAAGGGACTCCGGGTCAAGGAATATTCTTTCCAACTGCTTGTGATCTCAAACTCCGTGCTTATTGTGATGCCGACTGGGCTAGATGTCTCACTACCAGACGATCAACGACAGGTTTTGTTGTTTTTTTGGGTGATGCGCCTATTTCATGGCGGTCCAAGAAGCAAACTGTTGTTTCCCGATCCTCTGTAGAAGTCGAATACCGGTCCATGGCATCCACAACTAGTGAAATAACTTGGTTACGTAGATTGTTAAATGATCTTGTTGTTCCCACTAACGAGCCCGTTTTGCTCTTTTGTGATAATCAGGCAGCTCTCCATATTGCTTCTAATCCCGTATTTCACGAAAGAACGAAGCACATTGAAATCGATTGTCACTTTGTCCGAGACAAATTACTATCTAAGGAGATTGCCACAGCCTACGTTCACACCGGGGAACAAGTAGCCAATATTTTCACTAAAGCGCTTGGCAGTTCGACACATGCTACATTTCTCGGCAAGTTGGGCATCGTAAACTTGCATGCTCCAACTTGAGGGGGAGTGTAGAAATTAGTATTTTGTATTTATATTTTCATATTTGTATTTGTACGCTTTAGGACTTGTATTTATTCTTGGCATATTCTTTATTCCATGTAATTAGTGAATAGGTAGATATTTTTGGTAGATATTTAGGCTCTCCCTCTCCCTCTCCCTCTCCCAACCGATCAAATGGGCCAATTTACTACTAGCATTTACTTGATTTATTTTTGCAATTTATTCTTATGTAACTCTTAGCTTGTGAAGATAATAGGGTGTGTCCTTCATCTAGTATAAATAGGTTAGTCTTGTTTCAATACTTGATCATCTAATATAAACAATTCTTTTCCTTCATAGTCCTATTTTAAGTTTTTACAGTATTTAAAAATTCTACTCTAATACCGATTTGAGAGTGTTTCATATGTGAAATAAAATGAGGATAATATATTATAAATTTGAGCTAATCAGTTTCGATTTCAGTCAGCAAAAAAAATGAGTTTTAAACTGTAAGCTGTGAGTATTAAAGTATAAGTTACTGCATTATTAATTCATTGTATGTTACTAAGGGAATTAAAAAATGCAATTTATTCTAAAAGTTTAATGCAGTGCAAGGTATTCTTGTTTGCAATGTCTACAAGAATTCTTACTTTTTACCTTGAAGCGGCGTGGGATTAAAAAAAAATAATACAAAAAAAAAGGCTTCTTTGTGAGTTTGGCTAAGTAAGGTGTTATGGCGATTCTAGCTTTCAAGGTTATGCAGATCGAGAAAACATCAACTTTCTAGTTAGGCGTTGTATCCTGGAGGCGGCACACCGGAACCTACTGCACCAGTCTTGATCTGACAGGGGCACGAAACCATCTTAAAGAGAGCGTGAACTGCATCTCACTCAACTTTTATTTTATTGGTACTTCGTCATATTTCTATTTTATATGTTTTGTTTAAGATTTTTTTGTGTCTGGTTCCAACAGGGTTCTTTGCAAATTCCGAGTTCTTTGAAATCCTTTTTCTTCTATTACATCTTGTGTTTTGAGTTTCATTTTCTTCAGTTAGTTATGAACTAAGTTTACTTTTCCAAGACCACAATGTAGCCTATGCGCTCTTTTCTAGTTCAATGTATTCTATGTTCGTTTTTTCCCCTATCGTTGAAGTATTATTATTAATATTCTTAATGCTTTTGAGTACTTGATCACCATTCAAACAATTTCATGAATCATAATGAATCAAAGAGGACATTTATGATGATTGCTACAGTAGTAAACACCATAGATTAAGCAAGTGTTAGAGATATGTTAATGCAATCTGTGTTGCCTTACATGTGAAAACTATAGAATTTTATCAATCTTTTCTTATTTAAATTCATGCAAGGGTTTGATGAGTTAATTAACTAGTCTTTTGGGTTTTTCCATACTTGTAATGAACTTGTTCTTGTGCTGTCAAGATATCAGTCCCTGATGCCAGAGTAGGAGCACAAGCATACTCCATTGTCCCATCAAACAATTGACTCTGAGATCGAAAAGGGTGATTATTAGGTAACCATTTACGGTGTCCATTATAGCAAATCTTGCCCCTAAACTTATAAGAATGTGTATGTTCAGTGCAATAAGGACAAGCTGTGTAGCCCTTTGTCCTCCAACCAGACAACATAGCATATGCAGGAAAGTCATTGATAGTCCACATTATAGCCTCTTGCATCCTAAAGTTTTGTCCACTATAGGCATCATATGCATCAATACCTTCCCATAACAATTTCAACTCATGCAGCAATGGTTGTAGATACACATCAATGTCAAGTCCAGGGCCCAATTTCTCAGGAATAATCAAAGAAAGAATGAATGACGATTGCTTCATACATAGCCATGGGGGCAAGTTGTATGGGATCAACACCACTGGCCATGTACTATAAGCAGTATTCATAAGACGGTACGGATTGAAGCCTTCACTAGCAAGACCAAGCCTAACACTACGAGGATCTGAAGAAAACTTCGGATACCGAGCATCAAATGCCCTCCAAGCTAAGCTATCTGCAGGATGCCTTAATTTCCCATCCTTCAAACGGTCTATTTCATGCCATCTCATATCTTCGGCTGTTTTAGATGACATATATAATCTTTTGAGCCTTGAAATCAAAGAAAAATACCGCATCACCTTAGCGGGCTCTCCTTTCTTGGTTGACATAGTTTCATCACTACAGCTGTCATTTTCCTTACCCTTAACTGTCTTCCATCTTGAGGTACCGCATGTATGACAACTCTCTTTTTCAGACATTTCACCCCAATACAACATACAATTATTTGGACAAGCATGAATCTTTTCATATCCAAGACCCAACTCATTGATCATTTTCTGAGCTTCATAATAAGACGATGGAAATACAATAATTTGGGGAAATGCATCAACAAGAAGTCTTGGCACCATTTGAAGGACTCAGCAGACCAACTATGCATACATTTCAAGTGAAACAAGTGCAAAAGAAATGACAATTTGGAGAATGCGCTACAGCCTGGATATAGTTCTTCATTAGAAGCTTCCAATATCTTCTTATACTTGGCTTTCTCCTCAGGAGATTGGTTGGGTTGTTCAAGAGGAACTTGGTCCAACCAATCATGTTCATCAGACAAATGGGGTTGACTTGTGGAGGGAGGAATATCAACTCCGATACTTTCCCGTAGTAATCCACCAATATCATCTCGACCTATGGCCCTTCCCTCATTATTATTGGTAGATGTTTGACTATTGCATCTCAATTGTTGAACAATATCTTCTTTTCCATGAAAAATCCATTTCTTATACTTTAGCCAAAAACCCTTAAAAAGGATATGATATTCCACTTCTTCTAATGAGAACCATTTAGCTACTTTGCATTTATTACATGGACATCGAGTTTTTCCTTCTAGAAGGTTTTCTTTAGCCAACTTAATGAATTCAATGACACCATCAATATAAGCTTGACTAATCCTTGGTTGCGTGATCCAACTTGTATCCATATCTCTAAATATTAAGTAGTGCAATCAAATTACCTAAAAGTTGAAAAAAGTTAGAGTTCATAAGACAAATATTTAATCAACCAATTAAAACATATACAAATACAAAAACAAATAATTAATGGGACTTAGGAGAAGTTAGAAATTAAAGTAAGATACATGAGTTCCTTATAATCAATTTTAATCCTCTAATGTGAAGGTTCCATTTAAACAAGGGATATAGCAACAAAGTTTTATTTTTCCAAATTCAAAAATTATGAAATCGATATCTAATCTCCGTGACATGAACAAATTGAACTCACAAGTGCCACCAACACATAATTTTAAACATCAATCAAACACAGTAACACAAGAATTTCGTCAAAACAACAATCTTTTGTATTAATCAATTGGAAGGATGAGATGCAATGATAGAATCATTCGAACCATAGCATTAAGGATGCGCATGAAGCAGGGGAAAGTGTGAAACGGCAATAATACAAAACTATAATGCAACTACTTCAACCAACTCAAATGATATAACACTTGTAGAAGAATAAGTAGTCTAATAAAAATAAAAACCGAAACTACGGCAAGGACATCACTTACTAACAGCAAAGCAAGAGCAACTGTGAAACGGCGATTAAATGGCTGCGAAACGGCAGCTTGATGAAGAGGCGGGCAAAATCGGATGTCTCAAATTCGAAATCGGCTATTAAGTATGCAAAATCTGATGAAGAGGCCGAGAAACGAGCGAAATCTGATGCTTAGACAGTGAAAGGCAAGCGGTTGAGGCCTGGGTTAGGGTTTGTGGGCGAAATATGACGGTGAGACTGTGAGAGGCGACTGGGTTAGGGTTTGTGGGCGAAATCTGATGCTGAGAGCCAGAGGCGAGCGGTGGAGACGACGAGGTTGGAAATCGGATGGTGAGGGTGAGAGACAAATGCTGGCGGCGAGGGTGAGAGACGAATGCTGGCTGCGACGGTGAGAGATGAAAGACGGCGAGGGTTGGGCGGTGGAGACGACGAGGTTGGAAATCGGATGGTGAGGGTGAGAGACGAACGTTGGCGGCAAGGGTCAGAGATGAACAAATGGCGAGGGTGAGAGACGATTTCAATGGCGGCGAGGGTGAGAGATGAGGGTTAGGGTTTGCGGGAGGGTATATATACCCGGTTACAATCTTGACGTTAAAAACGCCGAGATTCTCGGCGCTTATTTGCTTCGATATTCTCGGCGCTTATTTACGCCGAGAATATTTGCGTCATTTAAAAGCGCCGAGAATTTTCGACGCTTTGTCTCGACGCATTTAAGCGCCAATATTTCTCGACATTTGTATAAACGCTGATAATTATGTGCCGAGAATCTACCTTTTTTGTTGTAGTGTAATATATAAATTAGTATGCTAAATAGTGCTCAAGAAAGTATTGAGTAAAGTAGAGGTTTCAGCCATCAACATAGTTAATCAACTTGAATATTGAGAATTAGAAGTCGTATCAATCCATCTAGGTGAAATTGGATGCCTTGAACTTTAATCCATAAAAACACATTGAGATAGAAGCATTTTTGAGTTCTTTAGTATTTCTTTAATTTCACAATCACACTTTAACATGCTGTTGTTCAAATAGAATTAGAACTACTAATTTTAATACTTGATCGATAGAATAATCCCCGTGAGAATGATTCTCGACTTATCATTTTATTTACTTGATCAATTTAGTATACTTGCTAATTCACACATATAAAGTTCCAAGGTGGCTTGGGCTGAGATTCATGAGCGGTATAACCAAACTGATATACCTTATATATTTCAGTTAGAATGTGAAATTTCATAACTAAAGCAAGTTGATCTTGATGTTACTACATACGATTCCAGTTCATATATCTCTAAGTGGACATTACTCCTTTCATGTTGGTGTTCTCTTGATACTTAGTAGAAGGAACAAATAGTTTATTTTCTCATGGGACTCAATGATTTTTTTCATGTGAATTTGAATGGCATGTTCTCTGAGATTGTTCGACAAGGGAAACAAGCCTCTGTTACTTGAAATCCTAATCCAGCTACATTGATGAGTGGAGAGATGGCCATGGTCGCCAAAGGAGATGCAATGGCTGCTCCTGAAGGAGGTAAATGTGATAGGCCTCTTTTTACCCATCATGGTACTCAAGGACACACGGTTGATATGTGCTACAAGTTACGCAAATATCCTCCATGTTACAAGGGTGTAAACAAGGTGCACAACAGTGGTGGAAGAGCTAGTGCTACTGACGTAATTGCTCCTGGAACTGGTCCGTTCAATCCCTTTGGCTTTGATGTTTAGACTTTTTCTTCAGGGACTAGCAACCAGCTAACAGGAAGTCAATTGGAAGATGCTATAGGACAATGCCATCAGTTGATGTCACTGATTCTCATTACCCAATTCGTCAAGTAGAGTGTTAATAACCACAACAATTGTGCTACTGTAGATTCTCCTTCAGTGAACCCTGCCTCCGGCTATGTTTCAGATGGTACATCCCCCATAACACTTAGTGTGATTAATTGCAAAATTCCTAGTCATAATAAATGGATAATTAATTTGGGAGTCAGTAATCATATAAGGGCAAACTCTAATCATTTCATTTTGTTTAAACTGTGCCAAAAAAATTTTGTCACCTTACCAAGTGGTTCTAAGGTCTCTATGTAGTTTCAAGGGACCGTCGCCATCAACCGCACTCTAATCCTTCACCATGTTCTTTATGTGCCATCTTTCAAGTTCAATCTAATTTATGTTTGTCAATTACCCGCTAACCAAAATCTTACTTTTTTTTCCCCTCAGTATTGCATCATTCGGGACAAAATGTGCTTGGGAACGAATTGAAAGGCTCTTAAGATTGATGATCTCTATTACATCTTTGGCTCCAACCACGAAGACTCCGTAGACTACAAGTCTTTCTCTTGTGCATCAGCTTTTCCCAAGAATACCAAGTCTTTTTGAACTTTCCTCAAAATATAGTGCGGCATTTTCGTCTTAGGCATCCCTTTAAGAGGATTTTAGGCGCCCTGTGTACTCAAAACAAATATATACATGATAATTGTGATTCTTTTCCTTGTACTATTTGCCCTCTTGCTAAACAAAAACGTCAACCTTTTATCTCAAACAACAACATTGCCTCACATGTGTTTAAACTCATACATTGTGATATATGAGGTCCATTTCATGTTGAAATACCACAGGGACATCGATTCTTTTTTACCGTTGGTTACATTCACTCACAACACACTTGGTTTATCCCTAAAGTACAAAAATGATGTTGCTCACACCATTCTCAACTTCTATACTTACATTCGTAAACAGTTTAATGCCCAACTTAAGGCCATACGTATTGGTAAAGAACCTGGGTTTAGGCTAAAAAGCTTTTACAATGCCCACGATATCCTACACCACTTAGTTGTGTGGATTGACCCTAATAGAACTCCGCTATGGGAAGCAAGCACCAACACTTGTTCAATTTGGCTTGTGCCTTACGTTTCCAAGCCAACTTGCCCTTACCCATTTGGAAGCATTATGTCATCACCAAGCCCACGATATCAATTGGCTTTCTCTCTCACTTACATGACTCAACACCATTCCAACGACTTTTTGACAAAGAACCCACTTACTCTCACATGTTGCGTTTAGATGCTTGTGTTTTGCTTCTACACTCCCCACTCATCAAAATAAGTTTGCCTCTCGAGCTTGAGAAACCATCTTTATTGGATATCCATTAGGCACTAAAGGCTACTGTTTGTATGACCACACTACTAAAACCCTCTTTGTGTCTCGTGGCGTAGTTTTTTATGAGTATATATTTCCTTTCACTACCTATGAAGAACAAGATTATCCTTTTGCAGATATAGCATTGCCTTGCCCTGTTCCTGAACCCCGTGCTACTGATTTTGACATTCTTTTGGTCCCTGTTATGCTCGGGATTGGATCACAAGCATAAACTAAGTAAATTTGGATAGATTGAGAGTATGAGATGAGAAAGAAGGGAATTGAGATGAGAAATTAGAGAATTAGGGATGAGAAATAGAGAGAGTTAGATGAGAGAGAGAGAGGTTAATCTCAAAAGAGATATTTGTTGTCAATTTCTTTGGATGAATTCTGAATTATTACACCACTACTACTTATAGGCAAACTTACGAGAGCAAGACATTGAATCAAGACATACTACTAACCATCTTATTACAAGAAATATCTAGAAAATATCTAGAAACTACCTAACTAACATTTAAACCCAATTATTGGCGCCAAAACAACAACTAACAGCAACACTCAGCACAGCAGCAACTCACAGACCACCTGCAGCAACTTCTAACAGCAACCAGATTCCCCCCTTGATACTTACCAAGCTCGGGTCATAACATTCCCTTCCCCTTGAGAACATTCTTGTCCTCAAGAATGGAAATTAATGATCGTCCATGCCTTGCAATGTAACTCTCGATCCGTAACATTCAAATGACACAACATGTTTAACATAATCGAAGGACACCGGGTTAAAAGCACGCATCCAATCAACCCCAAGTACCATATCACATCCACCCAAGGGAAGGACCCTAAAATCGGGCGTGAACTGATGCTCATGCATAGACCACTGAAAGGCTCGGCATTTGTCCTGAGTAAGAATAGCCGCCACGGTCACGGCCAAGGGATTGGTCTTTATCACCTCATGTCCCCCTTTCTTTACTAATTTTGGATCAATAAAGCTGTGAGTGCTCCCACTGTCTATCAAGATGACAACCGATCTCGTGCCTGCTTTCCCTTTGATCCTGATTATCTTATTCATTCCTTGCCCTGTCAAAGCTGTCAAGGAAATTTCCATTTCATCCTCAATGAAAATTTCTTGGTCGGAATCCTCATACTCAACATTAGTCCAGTCACCATCGGACTGCCCTTCAATGTCAACTCCTCTAACCGCCATGAGAAATTTAGGATTATGGCCTATTTCATAAGGCTGACGACACTTAAAACAGAGTCATTGAGGCCTCTTCTCAAAAGCATTCTTATCAAAGGGACGGTTCACTTTGGTTTCATCTCCTCCTTTGTGATGTTGTTGCGAGCTTTCTCCTCGATGTTTGGGCCCCTCATTGGTTGATAGAAATGTAGACTCAAACAACCTCGCCTTTGCATAAGCTTGTGATAAAGAAGTAGGACCAATTGCCTTCAAGAAATTCTTGATTTTAGGCTTTAATCCACTGATAAAACTCGAGACATAAAAGAACTCCGAGGCTTGAAGAGTGACAGTTATCATACTTGCTTTGAGATTCTCAAACCTTGTCATGTACTCCTTCACGGTTGTAACTTGTGTCAACTTGTTGAAGTTATCAACTATATCGCTCAAGTCATCATCACCATAGCGTTCACAAAACTCAATCATAAACTCGGCCCAAATCAGTGTGGAATTGCTCTTCAATAGATTATAGAGCCAAACTTCATGATCTCCTTGAAGGTAAACCGCAGCTAATTCCACCTTTTGTTCATCGGGAATGGAATAAAAGTGGAAGTAAAGTTCACATCTTCTTAACCAAAAGTGTGGCTGCTTCCCATCAAAATTTTCAAGTTGAACTCTCGGTTGCCTAAAGCCATTGCTTCTATTACCACAAGTGACTTCATTGCTACGGTTAGGACCAAAATCAGAGGCGTTCTGTCCATGAGTATCTGGTGGATGAACAAAGTGCTCAGCATTCCAACAAACAGGTCGCGTGTGTAATGGCTCATGTGATGGATCAAAGTGTCTTGAATTTTCATGATTTGTCCTGATCGGAGCTGTAGAGCCTGGTGGATGATCTGAAACATTAGGAGGATGATTTTTCTTACTGAAGTTCATGCTCACAAATCGAATTTGCTCCTGATCAATTGCTTGTTCTTGCATATTGCTAGATATTGCAGCATCTGGAACCTGGTTCCGGGGTCTGTCATCATTTGATTGAAGAGGAATTTGAGGTCCAGCATTTACATTAGCAACCTGAGGTACATCTTGTGAATGAGCACCAGCATTTGGTACTTGTGTTTGAAGTAAACCTAAGGCCCTCATTAACTGACTTGTAGGCAACAAGCCACCAACATTTGCACCTACATTCTGTTTTTGTACCTGATTTTGCAACATAGCAAGGCAACTGTCCACTCGATCCTCACTTCCTTGCACTTGATGAGTCACTCTATCTTCAATTGCTTGTTTGTTCATTTCAATAAATCTTACTTCGAACCTCTGCAAATGTTGATTCAAACGATCATCAATCCTTTCATCAAACTCTTTTGCTTGTTCATTCATTCGATCAGCCCCTGCCTCCTCAACCTGTTGCTTTTGCTGATTTAATTGGTCAGCTATTTTCTCTTCAAAATACTGAGTTTGTAAGCCAAAACACTCATTACATGTTTGCTCTTGTTCTTTTAACAAATTGCGCAATCGATCCTCCATTCTTTGCTCCCTTTCCAGCTGCTCTTGTTTAGTTCTTTGGTCACGCTTCAGCTGATCCTGATTAAGCTAAACAATCAAAGCCTTTAACTCTGCATTCAGCACATCACGAGTCACAGCTTGCGGCTCCTTTTCTGCATTATCACTAACCACATCAGCATAAGAAGGACTTGCAACAGCTTTGGCCATTCTTGATCTTGTTGTCACACCTCCAGCCATAATTCCCTCTCAAACTTCACAATCTAATTTGTTCAATGCTGAACTGAACTTGATCTGATTAACTTCGAGCTAATGATCTGAATTTTACTAAATTCTAATCTAATTTCTGCAAGACAATTATCAACGCAGCTGATTCTTCACAAATTGAGCTGCACTGCAAATTTTTTTTTTTCTGAAATTTCAAGATCCAATTTGAAAATCACAAATCTGAATAGATCTTGATCAATTTATCCTTAAATTCAAACTGAATCTCCTTTTTTTTTTCTTGATGATGCACTCGATTGGAAGCCAAACGAGGCTCTAATACCAATTGTTATGCTCGGGATTGGATCACAAGCATAAACTAAGTAAATTTTGATAGATTTAGAGTATGAGATGAGAAAGAAGGGAATTGAGATGAGAAATTAGAGAAATAAGGATGAGAAATAAAGAGAGTTAGATGAGAGAGAGAGGTTAATCTCAAAAGAGATATTTGTTGTCAATTTCCTTGGATGAATTCTAAATTATTACACCACTACTACTTATAGGCAAACTTAAGCAAACAAGACATTGAATCAAGACATACTACTAACCATCTTATTACAAGAAATATCTAGAAACTACCTAACTAACATTTAAACCCAATTATTGGAGCCAAAACAGCAACTAACAGCAACACTCAGCACAGCAGCAGCTCACGGACCACCTGCAACAACTTCTAACAGCAACCAGATTCCCCCCTTGATACTTACCAAGCTCAGGTCATAACAGTCCCCTACCTTATGCCATATTTATCCTCAAAATATCATCCCACTAGCTACTGCCCAATCACTTGAATCACCATTAGTCCCAATTACAACCCCCATATCAGATATGGATTCTCATGTTCAACCTCAAAATCATACTCAAATTCCAACTCTCCAACGGATACTCACTCCTCCACATCTACCTCACATATAGCTTCTCATGTTCCCTCTATCCCATTCAGTTGCTCCTCTAATGCTCATAATCTTCCCATATATCTATTAGATTATCAGTCTCTCCTCTCTTCTTCATCTTCCTGACTTCCATCTTTTATTCCCTGCACGCGGTGCACCTTTGTCTCCTGTAATAAACTAACTCCAACCTATAAAGCCTCTTTCATATTCTTGTCCTCTCATCCAAAACCAGCCCATTACCATGATGCCATTCCATTTGAGCACAAGATGGATGCCGAGATTTGTGCCTTACAACACAACCACACTTCGATCATTGTTAAATTACCAGTTGGTAACTGGGTTGTAGGATGTAAATGGGATTATCAGATTAAATTGAAATCTAATGGGGAGGTTCTTCAATACAAAGCCTGGCTTGTAGCCAAGATCTTCACACAAAGAGGAAGCGGTTGACTTCATAGATACTTTGTCTCTGATAAACTTACCACAGTTAAAGTATTACTTGCTCTTGCTTGTCTTAATCGTTGGCACTTATTATAGCTTGATGTGGCAATGCCTTATTACATGGGGAGATTATGTGTTTACCGCCTGAGTATCGTCCTCTGGTACAATTTGTCGCCTTAAAGGAAGTCTTTATGGGCTCAAGCAAGCTAGTTGCCAGAGGTTCTTGAAGTTTTCTTCCATTCTTTTATCTCTTGGTTTTGCGTAGTCTAGATCTTGCTATAGCTTGTTCATTCAACATACTTGTTCCACTTTTATTGGTTTAGTTGTGTGCATAGATGACATTATAGTGATGAGTAACTCTTTACCCATAGCCCAATAGCTCTAAGAGGTTTTAAATCAACATTTTTACCTCAAGGATCTTGGGTCACTAAAATGTTTTTTGGAGTTGGAGACAATCTGTACTAATGAAGGTATCAACCTATCCTTCAGGCATTACACTTTGCAATTGCTTGAGTCCGCTGGTATTTAGCCTATTGACTCGCTTCAAGCCCTATCTGTTTTCAATAAATAGCAAGGAAAACTTGTGATGCGAAAAGTGGCATCTCACGTAGAGACTCAAAACACACACAATGGGGTAAAAGGGAAATTAACTGGCACACCAACGGAAGTCATGAATGACGACTATGGACACCCAGACACATAAGCCATAGCAACCCCCACCGAACACTTTGCAAATCAATTTACCTACACATACCACAACATTTGACTCCACCTACATAAACACACTTAAATACAAAATTAAGAAGAGAAGGAGAACACAAAGAAGGAAGAAACATAAACAAGAAGGCAGCAACATAAAGCATCCGAGCATCTTGCAAGAGGAAACAAAACCGAGGGGAATTGCTGCACAATTACGCCACAAAGTTTGAGTTCCATGAGCCCATCCAAGTTTTCGCACAATCAACATTCCTAGCAATATCTTCCACTAAGTAAGGGAACTCCCCACACCAAGCCTTTATCCAAAAGCTGAATCTCATCTTGGTCATCCAAAAGATATCCTTGAGACACCAACATCCATGCTTAAACACAATGTTGTTCCTTGTGCTCCAAATCACCCAAACTACAACAAAACAGACTGTGACCTATGCCTTTTTCTAGAATTTTCCCCCCACATTACACTTGAGCCATTGTTCAAAGAGGTCTTTAACATTACTTGGCATTACACATATTTTACCCCACCAATCTAAGCATTTGGTCCAAATAGCCAAGCTTCCACAAAACCATTAAGTAAGTGGTCAATACTTTTACTGGATAGGTACAAAGTGGGCACCATTTTTCGTATCCCCCAATGATCCCTATAACCTGATTTCTAGATGAGCTTCTCTATGTACAATCATTCTTTTGCATTTATTGAAACGTGTTATTATTGATATGTTTATTTATAATATGTTGTTTTCTGTATTTAATGTTTATTACATGTCAAATAGGCTTCTTTTTTTTTTTTTTTTTTTTTTTTTGACCAACATCAAAGTGTATATGGAACAACTATGATTCACCATTGTGTAATGGTCTCCGAACTAAAGATTTAAATAAGTTACTTGGTTTGTCAAATAGCTTCAAAGATTCAACTATCATGATAAACAATTAAGTCAAAAATCGAGCATAATGACATTACAAAGCTTAATGAATTTGAGTCTGGCTCATGTGCAATGCAAGGCAAACATAAATAAAAAACTAAATATTAAAATTGACTAATCTATATTAAGCTTTCCTAGTTGATATTAACTTCATCTTCTTTAAATAGAGGAGCTATTTCTTCTAAAATAAAAAACTAAAATTAAAGGGGATAAATAATAAAATCAACTAATCTATTAAGCTTCCTAGTTAATGTTAACTTCTATAGCTGGTTCACACCTTTTCTGCACATCTCTCCTATCCCGCCAATCAATCCATCTCGCCAATACCAACCCGCCAAAAGCTAACGCATGGGTGTATAATCATTACCTCACATTCCAATCAAATTCAAACAAAAATCTCATGTATAAAGTTTAGCTATTAAGACCTCATGGATAATTGGTCAATTGATTATTTGATTTCCGATAATTATAGTAACGACACTCAACACAAAAACAGATGCACTCACCAAAGTGGCGCCCGAGAAAGCCCACATAAGTGGGAAAAAAGAGAAACATAGTGCAACAAAATACCCCAAAAACCTAGAGGCATACACCCCGCCAATTCCTGAAGCACTTAATGTTTCTAACAAGTTCCGGCTGTGTGTATGTAGTTAAGTCATTCCACTTCTAGACCCATAAACCAATTCTCAATAACACTCCAAATAATAATGCACCCAACCCACTCCTCTCCTTGAACACAATCTTACTCGTCCATGCCATCCAAAAGACTACAAAACATGAATTACACCTTTTCCAGAATTCATACCCAGCCTAACACAAGAGCCGCCGGGGGTATCTGAAGTGACTTATCGCGTGGATTTTGGTGATATTGTAGAGCTGCCCTTCCCTTAAGTTTCTTGGAATGTTGATGAAGAACCCAAGTGTGCCTTTATGGATTTGAATCTCGAGCCTAACAATAATATTTAGGTTGTTGGGAGTTCCGCAAGGATGAGTGCTGATTGTCCTCCATCTCCTCTCTACCCTTCACCCCAGTCTCTACCCCCTCTTTCCTCTTCAATCCTTGGCCCTGACCTTAGCCCTTCCCGCCTGGCATCACCTATTCACCTACTTTATGTGGTTCTCCATGCAAAACAAACTTGCGAGTTTGGTAAAAGGTTAGGCCTCTCATTTGGTGGCCTAGAAAGAGAAATTATCAAGAATTTTTGATTAATTGAACACAAGTGGCTGCTGGGTGTATTAAGAAGAAGAAGAAGGCCTACAGGTGACGATAGTCTCAAATGCTAGGCCATGATATTTCCAGCGGATATTGAAGGTTGATAAGGATCTCTAGAAACAAAATGTTCTTTTGATAATAGCAGTTGGGATGAGGGTAAGTTTTTTGGTGGCTCAAGTGAGAATGGGTCTTAGATTGCTAAGATATTGAGCACTTCAAAAGTTGGCAAAATCATGGTTCTGAAATAAGAGCACTTGTATAGTATTGACTCACGCCCTTGGTGCTTATGGTCCATTGTTTCACCTACGTCAGTTACTGAGATTAGCTTTGGTCTGGGTGATAGCTATGGTACTTTAAGAATGGGCTTCTAAATACACTACAAGAAAAATGTCCAACAACAACGGAAGAATCTGTCGCAAAAGACCGACTTTTCCGTCGTAAATGATCATTTAAGACGGATTTGACCTTCGCCGTCTGCCATCGTAGAAGGCCTCGTCGCTAAAGGTCTTTTATGACGAGTCCTTCGTAAATAAGAAGGTAACTATTTACGACCGTAATTTTGTCCGTCGTAAGTAATATGTTATTTATGATGGAATTTTCCATCGCTAATGTATAAATAATGCCGATGGTTTTTTATTCCATCGTAATTAACATACCTCCATACGACGGAATTTTCCGACGCAACACATACACATTAGCGACGGCTATTTATTCCATCGTAAATGACATATTACCTACGACAGAACCTTCCTTCGCAACTATATAAAAGGTAACGACAGGTTTACTCCGTCGTAAATAGCATTACGACAGGTTTACTCCGTCGTAAATAGCATTACGACAGAATTCTTCTTCGTATTTATATAAACATCAGCAATAGTTTTATTACTTTTTCCATCGTAATTGTATATACATTAGAGATGATTTTATTACTTCATCGTAAATAGCATGTTGATTACAACAAAATCATGCGTCGTAACTGCGTACACATTAACTAGAATTTATCTATTATCAATATTGGATCCAATGACAATATTTAACCAATCCAATGAAAAGAACCAAATGCAGATTTCATAATTTTTATAGCTTGCTCATATCTCACAAGAGTACTCAAGTTCCAAAAATAAATCAATATACACAATCATGTATATCACCAAAATATATATGAGATGATTAATACCTTACTCATGTATATCTAAAGAACAAAGTCATACAATTCATGTATGTCAACAAAAAATCTTTCAATTTGCCCAAAAAAATTAAAAGCATCAACATGTAATTGCCTCAGAGCTTTAACTAGGCAAAACATCAAAACGATTAACAATTTTCCAATCTTCACTTTGTAATCTCACAACCCTACAAAACATGTCAAAACATCAAAAAGATTGACAATCTTCCATTCTTCGCTCCGTACTCTCACAATCCTACAAAACATACGTTTATAACAAGAGTTATGATACAGTTCAAATTAATAAAATACACAAAAACACAAACAAATTCAAGTATTACAAAGTGGCAGGTGTGAGAGTCGGATATGGCAGGAAAAGTGGTTACTCTTTGGCGCCTAAATCAGCAGCTAACGGAATTGGTTAGCCTAAATGCAGATATTTTCAAATATTTCTCAATTCAATTGCTCTTTGTATGTAATTTCTTGCAATTCCTTTATTAGAATAATTCCATTATAAATAGGCAATGATGTATGGGTTTAGACTTATCAAAGAAATTAATGAATCTTCTCCCTCTCTATCTTCTTCTCCTCCCTCTAATTCTATCTATTTCTTCTTCTCCCTCATACTCTAACTCTTCGTCACTTGTTTGGATTTGGAAATTAAGATCTCTGTATCATTGGTATCAGAGCCTCGATCCTTTTGACTATGGGATCGAAAGTGAGTTCAAAGGCAACAAGTGTATTTGAACCAAGACTGAGGATGATCTGATCGAAGAAGTGTTCATTCAATCAGTTCAAGGAGGGTTGTATTTGTGATTGTAAGGCTGCTGTGATGGAGTATAAGCTTCATTGGATGAAGACAGCAATGATCGGCAGCAAGGACAGAGGAATTGGAGCAATTTTGCAGCAAAGTGAACCTGAAATTGATGATCAAATGCTCAATTCTATGGATGGTAGCACCCTCTACTCAACTAGGGTGAGCAAAGTTCAATTTCCCTTGTTCTATGGAAATGATGTAAGTAATTGGTTGAGTACATGTGAGCAACTCTTCACTAGTAAACAAACTCCTAGAATAGATAGTGTTAACTTAGCTTCTTGTCACATGAGAGGTGTGGCCCTCAAATGGCATCAAAACTTCATAAGAATTAGGGGAGATATGAATAAACCGAATTGGAATGAATACATGCAAGCTCTTAGGATAAGCTTTGGAAGTGGGTATGAGGAACCTTTGTTTGAATTGATGAAATTGAGGCAAAATGGCTTGGTGAGAGAGTATCAAGCTAAATTCGATGCTGTTGCAGCTAAAACCAATTTGTGTGAACCCCAACTCATTAGCTGTTTCATAGAAGGGTAAAAGGAAGAAATTGCATTGGAAGTTAGATCAATGCAACCTATAATTCTGTAAAATGCTTTGTGTTTGGCTAAATTTGCCAAAGCCAATATTGAGGCCTTAGCTAAACAACTCAATAACGCAAAGATCCCTCCTCTTCCAACATCCTAAACTCAAAAATTCATTACTAATCCCTACAATTCACCATATCCCACTCAAACCCACCAAATCCCTATTGATTCAAACTCACCTAGATAACTCTAATATACTACTTTGCAACATCAACATGGAATTACAGAAGGCAGAAGGAAGCTCAAAAGGCAATTAAGTAGAACTATGAAGAAAGAAAAGGAAAAGATAAAGGAAGAGGGTTTCATACAAGTGCAGCTTCAGATTGGGTAGTGACACTCAATTTTCGATCATAGCTGTAATCTCTAGTATGAATTTCTGCAGATTTACAATGCAAATTAAGTAGCTATATATGCAAAGCTACACTAAATTAAGGCCTTCTATAAGTTAGGCTTGAACCAAACAAAAGTGAAATTGTAATTTCAACAGCAACTACAAAGAAGGCATAAATAATATTCACTAGTAATCGCAAAGATAATACTCACTAGGTATCATCTTCAGAAGAAGATTGGCTACCACAAGAAGATTGCCGAAGTACAAAGCTAGTAAGCATTTTGACCTGATCCTGCAACTTGTCTATATCTCTTTGATGAACAGACTGTATTTCACTTATCTATTTTTGGTGGTTGTCTTCTATGTTATCCACACGATTTTTCGGAGCGTCAATCTGTTCAGTCTTTTCTTTAAGCTCAGCCTTAAGGTCAGCCTTACTAGGTTCAAGAGCCCTCAAATCTTTAGGCCTCACACCAAACCCAGAACATATCACATGATCACGATCTTGGGCTCCAAAACATTTCTCTATCAACTCCAACCGAGACATAGAAGGATTTTTTTTAGACTCTTGGACAATCTTATCCTACAACAAATAAATTAACAAAACTTGAAATTTCAAAAGACAAGATGATTATTTTCCATGAAATTAAGTCTTATAACGCATACATATTTGTTTTGGTCTTTCTCTTCCAATTCTCCATTCTTCTTCTTTCTTGTCGACTTAAAAAATTCAGCAACACTACGTTCCATTCCATCCTTGCCTCCCTAATTAAAAATAATAAACTATGTTAAGTAATGCAGATAAACTAAAATTATTAAATGAATAAAAGTATGTTCCACATACTAGATCTTCATAGATGATATCTCTAAATGCTTTGCTTCCAGTACGACGAGGCATAGCCAAATTACTCCTATTTTCAGAGTTCTGGGCACTCTTTATCTACATTTGCATAACAAATACAACTAAATCATTCAACATAGTTCAAAAGTCAAAAGTCACTATAATTGGACTATAACCATTCCAAAAAGTCTGGATTGGCATAATGCTCTATTACTAGCCACTCCCAGTCTTCCTTAAGCATGCCTGATGGCTTATTTTTCAATGCAGCCTCTAAGCTCTTTGCAACCTTCAGTTTGGACTGACTCATTGATCCCCGCCAATTGTTTCATAGCCTCCTTGCATGCTTCAACATTTCTGATCGACGATACTCAATACCATCACTCTTGAAATAAAACTGTAACATTAAAAAATGTGTTAGTCGGCAATACAATAAAAAATTAATCGAGATTGGACAATAATTAAGTTGAATTTGAGAGCTCAATTACCAAAACAGAAGCCCACATTTGATTCTTATAGCTTTCATCAATGTCATCCTACTTATGCACCCGAACTAGACACATGGTATGATCATGAACAATTTTACCTAAATGCTTAATCAGAATTTGTCCATTTCTGCCAATTGGACCTTTGTTAAAAAAATTTACTTCCAACTTTCTCCAGGTGCAAGATTTGCCACTTCTTTGACTTTGTTCATACCCCGAGGTTTAGCATTTGGGTTCCTTTTCCGCTTTTTTGTTTGAGATATCCTAGAACCTACAAAGGAAAACTGTTAAAAAATAACTAGACATAACCAAGAGCAGGAATTGTAATTGTAAATGTAATCACCATCCTCTATAGCAGGTACTGAATCTGATGCCATTTCACCTAAACAAACAACAAAGAAAATCAATTAATATCAAACACATTTACCATTGAAAGCACATTTTCAGCTAGCAGTAAATACAATAGAGAAATACAATAGTAAGTACATCAAATTAAACTCGTCTCCTTGATCTTCTCTTTTTCTTCTTTCTTAATTCAGATTTGTCCACCATTTCAGCTTCTAAATCATTTCTTTCATGACTAACAGAATACTCAAAGTCTGTTGATGAACTAGGAGTTGCAAACTGAGCATTAAAAGAATCAGTCTGCTGGTAAGCTTCAGTAACTTCATCATGATCATCATTTGCTTCAAAGCACATCTCATATGAGTCTCGAGGTTGTACCTTAACAGCAACATGCCAACCTTTTTGAGCAACATCATTGGCATAAAACACTTGTAGTGCTTGTCTGGCCAATACAAAGGGCTCGTTTGTTTTTAAATGCCGCTGGCAATTAACGCTAACAAAACCAAATTTATCTTTCTTAACTCCTCTATCACTTATATCCCACGAATTACAACAAAAAAACACAATGTGGTTATCCCCAAGATACTCCAATCTAATAACCTCAGTCAACACTCCATAGTAATCAATATTAGGAGATCCATAACCAGTATTACCGACCACACAGATGCCACTATTTTGTGTCCTCATACCTACATCACGCTTTAGTGTGCGAAACCTAAACCCATTGGTTACATAACCACTGTAAGATTTCACATATGATATAGGTCCAGTTGCTAATGACAAAAATTCTTCACCGTGGGGGCATTTTCGTTCCTTGCTCAAATGTACAACCTATTGAAAATAAACACTTATAAGTATGTAAATAAAATAGGTATTTATAATAATAGTAACTAGGTCCACAGATACTTTCTTACTCTTTCTCTGAACCACTCAACAAAGTGATTATCTTTCTCTTCTTCAGTCATTCGGACATTAGAACGTGCTATTATTTGAGAATGTTCTCTACAAAGTTGAATAAGTTAGTTTCCACAAGTATAAGCTACCGCAGTAAAAAGAATAATTATGATGTCTTACCGAAGGAAAGATGAAACTTCTATACAATTCTTCAAAGCAAATAAGTGAGCTTGATACCTTTCACGCACATCAAAATTACAAATGTTAGGAGCTCCTAGTGGCATTCCAGGATGGGAGAAGATGGATAGCTTTTTACCAGATTGCATACCACCGTCATAATTGCGTTCAGGGCGATTAAATTTTGTTTGAATACCATGTAGATATCTAGAGCATAAGATCATACACTCATCAGCAAGGTAGCCCTCGGCAATTGAACCCTCTGGAAGAGCTTGATTGCGAACATATGACTTAAGGATATACATATTCCGTTCCCCTCCATACATCCAACGGCAATGTACAGGCCCACCAATCATAGCTTCATCAACTAAATGGATGGGCAAGTGCAACATGATATTCCAACAAGCAGGAGGAAACCATTTCTCTAACTTTGAAAGAGTTATGGGAATTTGACCTTTGATTCGTTCTAGATCCTCCATCCTCAATGCCTTAGCACATAAAACATTGAAAAAACTTGACAACTCAACAATTGCTTCACTTACTTCCTTGGTAGGCATGTCTCCACGAATCACAAGAGGAAGTAACCTTTGGAGGAGAACATGGCAGTCATAGCTCTTCAAACCAGAGATTTTACCCTCTTTTAAATTTACACACCTGGAGATGTTTGATGAGAACCCATCCGGAACTCTCACTTCTTTCAAAAACTCGCACAAGATTTGCCTCTGCTTCCGAGACAAGGTGTAGGGTGCCGGAGGCAGTTCAAGCTTGTTTCCCTTTTCACAAGGGTGTAAATCTAGCCTTATATTGAGAGCTTGCAAATCTAGACGAGACTTAACAGTATATTTAGTCCTCCCCTTCATGTTCATGATAGTTCCCAACACAATATCACAAACAATCTTTTCAATGTGCATAACATCCAAATTGTGCCTCAACAAAAGGTTTTTCCAATAAGTCAACTCAAAAAAAATGCTTTTCTTATTCCAATTGTCCCCCCTCAGTTCATGATCGACTTTTACCTTTACATGAGGAGCTTTACTAAAGGGAATCCCCTCCAAATCTTGCACTTGCTCAAGAACATCTGCCCCTGACAATGGTATCAGACATTCTCTCATCTCTTTGTTTCCAAACCAGTCCTTTTTCTTTCGCCAACTATGGTTGGATGGAAGGAAGCGTCGGTGGCGCATGTAAACCTGCTTGCAACAATTTGGCAATCTAAGAGAGTGAGTATGCTCATGACAACAAGGACATGCCAATTTCCCTTTTGTACTCCATCCAGAGAGGATACCATAAGCTGGAAAATCATTAATATTCCATAATAAGGCGCATGCAACTTAAAATTTTGTAGTTTAGAAGCATCAAAAGTGTCCACACCGAATTCCCATAACTCTTTCAACTCCTCAATCAAAGGTTGTAGATAAACATCTATTGCATCACCAGGACCCTCTGGACCAGGGATTATCATTGCTAAAATATAGTTAGATTGTTTCATACACATCCAAGGGGACAAGTTGTATGGAACAAGAATGACCAGCCAAATGCTATGTGGTGTTGTAGAATGAGAAAACGGTTGGAAACCATCGCTTATTAAACCAAGTCTAACATTACGAGGCTCCGAGGAAAAGTCTCCATAAAGTTCGTCAAAATGCTTCCATGCCTTTGAATCAGCTGGATGCCTCATGATTCCATCTTTTATGCGATTTTCATCATGCCACCGCATATCAAATGCTGTCCTGGAGGACATGAATAAACGTTGAAGCCTCGGCTTCAGTGGAAAATACCGCAAGATTTTCGAGGGTATCCTCTTACCATTTATTTTTCTCTTAGTCTCCCCACTACGCTCGTCATCCTTCCACCTGGAAGTACCACACACCTTACAAGAATCAAGTGTTTCATCCCCCTTCCAAAACAACATACAATCATTGCTATAAGCATCAATTTTGCTATAAGAGAGCCCCAGGTCTTTAATCACTTTCTTTGCCTCATAATAAGAATCTGCCAAGGCTGAATCACTTGGTAACAATTCAGTCTTAAGGAATTCGAGCAACATAGTAAATGACCCATTACTCCACCTACAAAGGGACTTGATATGAAGCAATTTTATAATTGCATTCAACTTTGAGCACTTACAACCTTGGTATGCATGTTGTTCGAGGTCCCTCAATAGCCTATAGAACTTCTTCGCATCATCATTAGGTTCTTCTATAGGCACATCACTGTCAAAGATCCTACTGCTTTCACGAGCACCACGAAAAGAAGGGAACATTTACACTATCATGTCATCAATCTCATCATCACTTTGCACTTGCTCTAACTCCTTACCATCATTTTGAAATTCATTTAAACCCTTGTCATTTTCATCAACAAATTCTAAATCTAACTCTGATTGAGACTTCCCAGACAATTCCCCATGGTGATACCAAAATTTATAACCAGTAAGTATCCCATACACGATATGATGTTCTTCAACAATATTACCAGAATACTCATTTGTGTTCTTACATTTCACACATGGGCATTTGATCACCTTTGTTTCCCGTCCTAAGCGTCTATATGCAAAAACTGACAAATTCCTTAACACCTTTCTCATATTCGTCGCTAAGGCGATCATCAACAAGTCTCATCCAATGCTTACTAGGAGTCATTATGATCAAATAATAGGTACCTAGATACATAAAACATAAAACATAATGAATCTCATCCTAAAAGGATTAAACAAAGTATGCTAAATTATGTACAAAAAATCTTTATCTTAAAAACGCGGATAAATCAACAAAAAGACGTGGAGTAAAAGAGTAACATGCAATAAGCCATTTGATTGACAACTTGAATGGTGTCTCCCAATTTTTATTTTTATTTTATTTTTTTTTTTTTTGAACAGAGTGTCTCCCAATTTCTCTCTCCCTTTTTTTTTTTTTTTTTTAACAGAGTGTTTCCCAGATTTGAAGCTTGAAATCCAATAGAAATGAAGGATTTAAGTAGAGTCGAATAATTTACACCTTGATTGAAATCGTAACCCTCAATTTTGATGCATTTACCATCTAGGGTTTCAGATTCTTTGAACAGATGCCAAAAACAAGAATAAAAATTAAAAATAGAAAAGCACAAATAAGAATATCAATCTCAAAACCTGGTATGCCAACAAAACTACCCATCCAAAAACCTTGAAAAGGTCATACTAAAAAAATCAAAGAACTTCACACAAGAAATAAAACATATACCAAATTACATACTGCCCAAACTTTCAAATCATTCCACTTTCTCCAAAATTTCACATGTTCTAAACAAAATATGTGTAAAAACTAAAATAAAGCATATACTAAATTACATTATGCTAAAACTCTCAAATCATTCCACAATCTACTACCTGAGGTCCGGATTTAGCGCCAAGGGGCGACGGATTTTCGAGTCCGAGCATCAGCGGAGTGGGAAGAGACAAGTGCAAGAGAGTTGGGGCTGGGACGAGAGCGGGAAGCGAAAGAGATGTGGGACGAGAGCGGGAAGCGAGATGGGCGAGGAAGATGACTGTGAAAAAGGGAAAGCAGAGAGGGGGAGTGGGTAAAAGTTAGGGTCTTTTATTTTATTTATTTTTTTTTTGACACTAGTTTTTTATTTGGGTAAAAGTTAGAGTTTTTAATTGAGAAAATAAAAGAGTTATTGGAGGGAAAGTAAAAAATTAGAGGGAAAATAAAATTTTTGTATTTAGTATTACATATACCAAAAAGAGTTATTTAAACCAAAAGTTTCAAATAATTTATTACTTTACTTCTCATTACAATAATTTATTACTTTACTTTTAATTGTATAAATTTAGTTCATTAATAATTTATAATGTGTCAATTTAGTCTTTTAGTTCAAGCTGAGTTATTATCATAAGTTTTACCAACAAAATAAAATTATACCCTAAAAGAAATTTAGTCTTTCATAAATAGTATCCTTTTACAATGGAATTTTTTTTCCGTCGTAAAATATTTTTTTGTAAATAGTATCTTTTTCTGACGGATTTTTTTCATCGTACGATGTTCGTGATAAATCGTATCTTTTTACGACAGAATATTTCTCTGTCAAAAAATGTTAATCATAAATAGTATCTTTTTACGACGGAATATTTTTTTGTCGTAAAATGTTGGTCGTAAATAGATGTTAAAAGGTACTAGAAAAAGGCGCCAAAATATTCATGAAATTTTCAAAGTCATTTACAACGGAAGGTGAGACGTATCTACGACAGTATTTTAAAACCGTCGTAGCTGCTCATATCTTTTACGAATGAGTAAAATTCCGTCGTAAATAAATTATTTACGACAGAATTTTACTCCGTCGTAAACACTTTGTCGTAGATGCGCGCGCTTCTTGTAGTGATAGAGGACAAGTGTGAGGACGCTCCATGCCCTCTAGGTGAGAGTGCTAGGAGTGTTGAGTGCATAAAAAGCTGGTGTGCTATTTGTGTCTGCTCCAAGAAAATGTGGGTTGCATTTCTTTTCGACATTGTGGTTTGCTTTTATTTTGTATTGTAATTGTTTCGATTGGAATGGGTATGGTATTGGGTGCATTGTATGCTACTCTGACGATATACTCAGCTTTGTTTTTGTGGGTGTATTTCCTATTTTTCCCTTTTTTGCACATTGTGTGCCTTTTGGGTTATCCTCGAGAGATACCGGTTTTTGTATCGCGAGCTTTTCATCCCTAATTATGAAAAAATGACACGAGAACTATTGATCAAATAGACCCTGGACATTACCACCAAATAAGAGTCAAAATTGACATAATTATATTCATTCTTACTCTTTTAGTATTTTCTATGGAGTTGTTAAAGATATATATATAACTATATGTTGATTTTAATTAGTCATTGAACTTCTAACTGAATTTCTTTTATGAACAAAATTGGCTATGACATTTAATAGATTATATGATTTCATGAGTTGTGTCAATTGTTATTCTTGTATAAACTCAAGTATAAGTTCTTGTCATAGCTAGTTACAAGCTAGTCAAAGCCATTTTAGAATTGTTCTTGTGAAATATCTTCATATAAATAGTACATTTGTCATTGTAAGAGGAAATCCAAGAAAGTAATAACGACTTCTATCTTCTCCCTAACTATTCTTCGTCTCTCTTTTCCCTATCCTTTCTTCTTTCAATCCCTAATTCATTTGAATAGCAAGTATCAGTGCAAGAACTCATCTATATTTGATCTTTTACTGCATCAATGGTATCAGAGCTAAGTGAACCGCTCGACCTGTGGAAAAGAGGTGGCTGTCAATATAAGCTCAAAGCTCAAAAACAAAAAAGACGAAGAACTTAGGCATCGAGCTGAAATGGCTAGCAATTTAGGAGAATGGATTTTAAGGATCTGAAAATGGATCCATGGTTGAAAATTTTGGTGAAATTCTCTAGAAATGTTGATAAATTGGTAAATAGAGGTAAGTCCACACTCTCAAACACCAAAAAAGTGAAAAATATGGTACCTATTAATACGGAGGTCAACCAACCAAAGTTGATCGTGATGAAAATTGAGACAGTGATTCTTTTGTGAGAGTACAGTGTTAGTGACTCCTGTGAAGAGTTTCCCAAAGGAGGAGAAAAAAAATCAAAGAAGATGGCATGTGATAACCCACAAAAGATGGCCTTGATAGTGGTCTCGGGGGTATAATGGCAACAAAAATGGCAATGGAGGCTGAGAATAGACTAAAAGTCGTGATGGCAAAGATGACAACAGAGAAGGTGGTTCCAATGGAGGTTACCAGAGCAGTGGGCATGGAGAGGTAGAGCAAAAGGACCGAGCCACTTCCTCAACCATTGCTAGGATTTCGTATGGGAAAGAAAGAGTCAACAATGCAAATTTACCATCCTGTGATATTTGATCCAAAAGGAATAATTTTTCTTTAAATTTTGAAAAACTAAAACAAGTTATAACAAGGGAAAAACACTTAGAATATTTGGAGGAAATTGGATACTTTATTCACAAATGAAACTCGCAATTTATACAAGTAAAAGGAAGATCAAAAGACTAACTAAAAATTACTAGCAAGAAAAGAAACCTAAGTGAAGTAAACTCCTATGAGACAAGAGAGTAAAAGTAAAGCAAAAACCCCCCTTTTCCCCTCAAAGCTCACGGTTACAAGACCAAGGAAAGGTAATAATGACACTAGTTATATCCTAGTCAAATGTAATAATTCAAATGCTAAATGTACAATCAAAATAAATACAGAAAAATTTACAAAAAATACAAAATACAAGTATCTTATTTTCGACACTCCCCCTCAAGTTGGAGCATGTAAGTTTATAATGCCCAACTTGCGGAGAAGAGAGGAAAATGATGGAAAACTAAGAGCCTTAGTGAAACAATCTGCCACTTGTCCTGAGGAGCACACAAACAAGGTCGATATCTCCGTAGCTAAAACCGTTTCCTAAACAAAATGACAATCAATCTTTATATGCTTCATGTGGTCATAGAAAACTGAGTTTGAGGCTATGTGGAGAGAAAATTGATTATCACAAAACAAAATAGCCAACTGCTTCACATCTACGTCAAGATCAACTAGCAACCGTCGTAACCGAACTAGCTCACTAGTAACAGTGGCAATGGCATGGTATTCTGCTTCTATAGGGGAGTGAGAAATAGCTGATTGTTTCTTGGAACGCCAAGAAATAGGAGCTCCTCCAAAGAACACAACAAACCCTGTAGTGGATCGTCAAGCAGTAGGACATCCTACCCGATCAACATCACAATAAGCATGAAGGTTAAAATCACAATTATGTGGAAAGAAAATGCCTTGACTCAGGGTTCCTTAGATGTATCTAAGGACACGAAAAGCAGCTTACAAGTGCGGTACCCATGGATTATGCATGAACTGACTAAGAATGCAAACTGCATAACAAATTTCAGGACGAGTAATGGTGAGATAAAGCAGCCTCCCTACTAGACGTCAGTATTGACTAGAGTCCTCAACCGGGCTTCATCACTTAAATGATGATTTTGAACAATGGGTGTAGAAACCGGTTAGCACTTAAGAGTCCCGTTTTGCCTAAAATGCCAGGAGCATATTTTGTTGACTTAAAGCCAATCCATTTTGAGATCGAGCCACTTCAATACCAAAAAAATATTTGATAGGTCCTAAATTTTTAATTCCAAACTTCATGTCTAGTCTAGATTTCACCTCTTCAATATGTTTTAATTCATTACTGTTAATAACGTCATCAACATACACTAAAATTGCAGTATAAACAGCACCACTTTTAGAGGTGAACAACGAATAATTAGGCTTGGACTATGCAAAAGCCATGTTAGTGAGAAAATGCGTAAATTTCTGATTCCAAGTTTGAGGGGCTTGTTTAAGTCTATAAAGCGACTTACGAAGACGACAAACCTTATCCACATGCTTCTTTTCAAACCTTGAGGTAAGTTCATGTATACCTCCTCATCTAAATCCCCATGGAGAAATGTCTTGTTTACATCCAACTGATGCATTACCCAATTTCTAGCGGCCACAACTACAAGTACACAACAAGCCATCACGAGTTGAGCAAGAGCAAAGGTGTCATGATAGTCTATATCTTCAACCTGAGTATAGCCTTTGGCAAGTCTTGCCTTTTACCGTTCTATGGTACCGTCTGACTTGTACTTGATCTTGTAAATCCATTTGGAATCAATGGCACACTTTCCCAGTGGTAACTCTTCTAGTGTCCATGTCTTATTTTGTTCTAATGTTGAAATTCTTTCTCCTTTGCCTCTCTCTAATGTTGTGAACCTACTGCCTAGTCAAAGTTTTGTGGCTCATCACTTGAGGTGATGGCCTGAAGCAAACTCAAGTGGGAGTTAGTAAATCATGCATTAGACACATAATTTGATAAAAGGATAGACCGTACCTGAATCAGCTGACGAAGGGGTAACATGAGGAGGGGCTATAGAACATAATCTTGATACCTCGCAAGCATGGTACGAATACGACTCAATCTTCCCGACCCCATGCTCCTCTGCCCCTCTTTGCACTATTCGATCAGCCCTTGCAGCACCGTCGCTTGGCGGTGCTGCTGCATCTTGTGGTGAATCAACCACTTGTGCTTGTAAAATATCACTACCTTTAACATAGCGTATCAAATCAAACACATCATTACAAGAATTGTTTTTCTCCTTTCCCTCAAGATATGGGAACTTATTTTAATGAAAGTTCATATCACGAGAGATAACAAATTTCCTATTATCTAAATCGTAAACCCAATACCCCTTGTTTCCATGTGGATAACCAACAAAACACAACGATTAGCTCGACTTCCAAATTTATCCCTACTACGATCTTTACAATGAACATAACATAAGGATCCAAAAAGGCGTAAATAGTTATATATGAAGGGGTTTTACCAAGCAATATCTTGTACAACAACAACAAACCCAGTGCCACCAAGGACTCCCGCCAAAAGCAGGGTCTGGGGAGGGTAAATGTACGCAGCCTTCCCTCTTCAGGGGGCTACCCTGAATAAAGACTGTTTCCTAGGACCCCCAGCCTAAGAAGATGGTCTTGCATCTATCAGCCAAAGATCTGGCAAACATCAGAAAGCATAAGTATGGCCCAAAAAAAATGGTAGATGAAAGAAGGAAAGAGAAAGAGAACTAGAACGAGAATGAGAAAGAGAATGAGATAGGGATAGAAAGATAGAGATAAAGACTACCCTACTCTAACCGGATCATCTAATACCCCTATGCTAGCCCTCTATTGGGCCCTATCTAAGGCCATCTCCTCCCGAAGGTTTAGGTGGGTGAGGTCTTGTAGAATCGTCTCAAGCCATCTCTTCTTCGGTCTACCTCTGTCTCTTCTACCTGATGTAGTAATAGGCTGTTTGCATCTTTTGACTAGAGCTTCGTCCGGTCTCCTTCTGACATGTCTGAACCACCTCAAATGTTTCTCTCTTAATTTATCTTTAATGGGAGCTACGCCCAATTTGCCTCTTATGATGTCGTTTCTGATCCTATCCTTCCTTGTGTGTCCGCACATCCACCTCAGCATTCGCATCTCTACCACCTTCAGCTTCTGAGTGTGCTGTTGTTTCATCGCCCTGCACTCCGCCCCGTACGCCATGGCTGGCCGCACCACCGTCTTATAGTATCTTCCCTTTAGCTTCAAGGAGAATTTCCTATCACAAAGTACCGCAGAGGCCATCATCCACTTGTGCCAACCCGCTTTTGTAATTGAGGTGAGGGCAGCTGTCAAAACACACTGCCCCTAAAATTGAATAGGGAGGCCAGCCTCAAAACGAATAGCACGAACTACTTCTAGAAGGTGACGAAGCTTTCTTACCATGACCCTGTTTTGTTAGGGTGTGTCATTACACGAATTTTGTACTTGTATGCCTTTCCCTGCATTAAAATCCCTGCATTAAAATAAAGCAACGGTTTAAAGAGAAACTATGCACCATTATAACTCCTAAATTGTTTAACATGCAAATTATATTGAGTTCATACCAATTGACAGAAATGCATAAGAATTTTGTGAGACTCAGATTTGTCTCGCATCAAGTAAACCTAACTACACCTACTATAGTCATCAACAATAGTGAGAAAGAAACATGCACCCACCATCGACAAAGTACGATGAGGACCCCAAATGTCACAGTGAATCAATTCAAAACTAGCATTTGTTCTACTAATAGAAATAGGAAAGGGCAACTGTGTTTGTTTAGCCCGGTGACATGAATCACAAATAACACCAAAATCAGTAACAACATCCAAACTTGAAAAACTAGAAAGTTTAGCAAATGGGACATGCCCTAATCTACGATGCCACAAAATACCCTTGTCGGTGGTGCCTTCAACATGAGCAGCCTTTGGAACGACTGTGCTCTCCAACAAATATAGCTCATCTTGTTCTTTACCCGCTCTAATCAGCCTCCTCGATGGAAGGTCCTATAGGAAACAAAATTTTGATAAGAACGCTAATGCACAATTTTCATCTCTAGTCAATTTGCTAACAGACAGTAAATTACAACAAAAACCCGAAATTTGCAACAAATTTTCTAGAACGATATCTTTCGTTACCGCTTGCACGTCCAATATGTGAAACAGGCAAACAAGTGCCATTTAGGATTCTAACCGATTTGACCTTAGTGTTTATTCAAATGTCAAGCAAAACAAATTCTGGAGAGACCATATGATCTATCGCACTTGTATCAATAATCCAAAAATTACTACTAAATGACGCCTGATCTGTTAGGCTTATGCATGGAGCATTATTATCGGGGTTGAGAAGAGCCAACAATTGCTAATATTAGGCAGTCGAAAGACCGACGAGCGGGCTTGCATCCTACTGACCGTTTGCTGCTGGCCATGAGCGTTCGACTTTACTGAGCAGCCGCAGCGACCCCGCTGCCACTATTCGAATTGCTTTGCTTCCACCCCACGGGATATTCGATCAACTCAAACCACCGTTCACAATAAGAACAAGATAAACGATTATTCCGTTTGGGAGGAGGCCCATCAGAAAGGGATGGACCACCTTCTATGCTATTCCCTTTAGCAATAAGTGCCATGGCCTCTAGAACAACTATGCTCCCGGATGCAATGCTTTGTCATTTTTCCTCTTGACAAAGCGTTGAGTAAGCACTAGAAACTGAGGGAAGAAGTTTGGTATTCATCAATTGAGATCAGACAATCAAAAAGATTGGTCTAAGCCCATCAACAAATCAAGTAACCTTTCCATGTCTCGTATGGCCGCAAACGGTTGGACGAAGCCACAGGTACACAGAGGTATGGCTACTAAAGTATAGAGCTCATCCCATAAAGCCCTCAATTCGGTGAAGTAATCAAAAATTGGCATGCTTTCTTGTTTAAATGTGATATTTCGTGTTTGATTTCATAAACACGAGGTACATTCCCTTGAGAGAAACCCTCATTCAAATCTAGCCAAATGTCGTGCGAAGTTTCAAAATAAACAATGCTAGCGTTAATTTCGTTAGAAATAGAATTATTGATCCATGAAGAAACCATGGAGTCACATGTGCTCCAATTTTCAAAATCCGGCAAATCTTCGTCCGGTTTCTTAACGGTTCCATCAAGGAATCCGATCATTCTTTTAGCCTTAAAACTTTAAAAATGTAACGCCTCCAAGCCTGAAAGTTGTGGCCAGTTAAAACATCTTGCACAAAAACTAGCCCTGGATGATCCAAGGGATGCAGATAATAAGGGGAATTCACATCAGGAACTCCCCCTAAAACAATAACCAGCACAACAGTTTGGTTAGTGTTTTCTTCCGTCATTATGAAATACGCAAAAAAACACAAGTAAAACAAGTAACAAGATGGGAGAAGTCATGGCTTACTAGGAGGATGCCCAATCGAAGCAAAACACAATTTTCGAATCTAAGTCCGCTCTGATACCATGTAAATTTTGAAATACTAAAACAAGCTAGAACAAGGGAAGAACGCTTAGAATATTTGGAGGAAATTGGATACTTTATTCACAAATGAAACTCACAATCTAGACAAGTAAAAGGAAGATCAAAAGATTAACTAAAAATTACTAGCAAGAAAAGAATCCTGAATGAAGTAAATTCCTATTAGACAAGAGAGTAAAAGCAAAGCAAAACCCCCTCCTCTCCCGTCAAAGTTCACGGTTACAAGGGCAAGGGAGAGTACTAATGACACTAATTATATCCTAGTCAAATTAATAATTCTAATACTAAATGTGCAATTAAAAATAAATATAGTAAAAATACAAAGAAAATACCAAATACTAGTATCTTATTTTCAACATTTTGGAGTATCACCAATGAGGACAAGGGTGTTTTTCAAGGGAAGGCAATTGATACAAGACATTTAATAGATTATATGATTTCATGAGTTGTGTCAATTGTAATTCTTGTATAAGCTCAAGTATAAGCTCTTCTCATAGTTAGTTACAAGTTAGTGAAAGGTAGTTTGAGTTGTTCTTGTGAAATATTTTCATATAAATAGTTTCTGTTTCATTGCAAGAGGGAATCTAAGAAAGTATTAACAATTTTTATCTTCTCCCTAGCTACTCTTTTCTCTCTTCTCCCTATCTTTTCTTCTTTCAATCCCTAATTTGTTTGAATAGTAAGTATAAGTGCAAGAATTCCTCTGTTTTGATCTTTTATTGCATCAGACTAACACACAAGCGTATTAAACTCCGTTAAATTCTCATACTGTCTTCTACTAAGTTCCGGCGTACATGCATGCATTGCTACAGGATCTTGTGATCATTTGTTATGGTTTCATCCCCTGCACTTCCTTAGTTTGTAAACTTTATCTGATTTTGGTGTTTAATGGTAGTAGGTCTGATTTTGGGCGTTGTTTTGATCAAGAAAAAGGAGTGCATGCATGCATGAGGGATCACGTTTCATATGAAGAGAGAGAGAGAGAGAGAGAGAGAGAGAGAGAAGAAGAAGTTTACCCCCACAAGAATAACAATAAAAAATGAGAATGGGTGTTATGAAGAATCCTAACGTATTGAGAGGGACCCTGGGACAACCACGCCCTTCACTCTCTGTTCTTTTCTGACATTAAATGGCCTTGCACACCCTCACGCCCTTCTTTTTTATTTCATTCAAAACCCTAAAGAATATATTATATAGCAAATTAATTTGGATATATAATTTATGCTAAATGTTTATGTATTTTATCTACTGTGTCACTTTGATTCTTTTGTATATTTTTTGTTAATTTAGTACTCATATAATCTAAATTGTACCAAAGTCCTATGACATAGTTAAGTAAATGAAGTTATTTTTAGGATAAATTACAAAAAACTCTATGTCTTTTGCTTCAATAACAGAAAACCCTTCTTACAAATAAAATCACCTACTAAACCCCCTCACTTTTAAAAATTCATCACTTTGTATCCAATCAACTTTTTTGACTATTTTGCCCCTCAAAATAAAAAAGGGCAAATGTTTAATTTTATTTTTAGGTGGACAATTTATGTTTTTAGGAAAAAAAAATGAGGAGTTTTTATATTTTTAGAAAAAAAATAGATTTGCTATATTTATATAAATTGTTATTTTAATTAATTATAGTAGTGACATTATAAGTTTAGAAAATGAAAAAATATTTTTAATATTTTTATAAAAGATATTATAAGATAAAATATAATATTTTTTTGTTTAAAATTGATTTGGAATTAGACTAATAGATTTGGAACAAAAAAAAAGTCAAATAAATATAGAAAAATAATTGGGTTATTTGCGGTAAAGGTCTTTATACTTTGCGCATTGTGTCAATTTGATCCTTATATTTTTAATTGTGCCAATTTAGTGCCTGAACAATTCAAAATGTGCCAATTTAGTCCTTTGATAATTTAAGTTAAGTTAATGTCGTAATTTTGAGTGGTAGAATTATGTTAGATGTAAGCAACTTATTATAAATTCATTCATTGAGTCAATTTAACCAAATTCATGACCAAACTATTAAAAATTTTATTAAAAACTTAACACAAAATTTTTCTTAAGGACCAAATTGACATATTTTGAATTATACAAGGACTAAATTGACACAATTAAAAGTATAAGGACTAAATTGATAGAAGAGAAAGTACATGGACCTTTAGCGTAAATAATCCAAAATAATTTTTGGAAAACATTTGGAAAAATATAATATTTATAACATTGATAAAATTAGATTAATAAATTTAAAGTAAAAAAAGTATATGAATTAGGAATTTTTTTACTTTTAGTCAAAAATAAAGGGGATTTTATATATTTAAGCGAAAGATAGGAACTTTATATAGTTACTCAAAAGGTTAGAGAAATTTATGTTATTTATATAAATGTAATTATTTAAATTAATTATAATAATGACATTATAAATTTAGAAGATAATAAAATATTATTTCAAATTTTATAAAAATACTATAAGGTAACATGTAATAATTATTGGTTAAAAATAGAATTTAAAATTAGATTAATAAATTTAAATTAAAAAATTAATGAACTTAAAAATTTTAAAATAAATTATAAAAAAAATAATTGTGTAGAAAAAGTTTGAGAACCAAAGTTAAAAAATATTATCATACTTTCTCAAACTTTTTCAAAAACTTATTTATCCATTATTTGTGTCAAATTTTTAATTTCCTAAATTTTTAGATTTCAAATTTATGAATTTAATTAAATATTATTTTAAACAAAAAATTAATATTTTATCTCAATTTTTTAATGAAAAGTTCAAAAAAAAAATTTCTTCTAATAGTATAAAAAGCCCTTTTATTGTTTTGTTAAATACATAAAAATTTTGTAATTTTTTGCCTAAAAATATAAAACCCCCTTCTAAAAATAAAATTAAACACTTAACCACTACTTTTGAGGGGAAAAATGGTCAAAAAAGAGTTGAGTGGGGGTAAAGTGATAAAGTTGTAAAATGTATGGGTTAAGTGATTGTTTTATTTGTGAAAAGGGCTTTCTGGTATTGAAGCACAAGATAGGGAGCTTTGTGTTATTTGCCTTTATTTTGAACAACATGATCATATCAAATGTAAATGAGTGTAAACCTATTAGTTAACTCTATTTAAGCCCACTCATGTCCTAACTATCAAAAAGTATGTTGCCTAGTTAACATCAATTTTGCTATATGACTAAATTGGTTAAACAATGACTAAGTTGAAACAGATTAAAATACAATAACCAAAGAAAGTTGTTATTAACAAGGTAAGAATTATTATCATCAAAACAATTATAACTTGTGAAAAAAATGTGAACTATAACTTTTTTCTTGAAAATAACAATTTTGCAGTCTAAATACAGGATGACATATTCTATTAATTTAATTTTAAAAAGTTAATTTAATTTTATTTATTTGAAAAGTTGAAATAGTTGATTAATATATAAGTATTCTAGATAAAAGATAGCATGATCTATTAGTTTGTAGTCTTTCGCAAGATCTAAGGAAAGTTAGGAAGCTAAGTTGAGCTTAAAAAGGAAGCCCCTAAAATGACATGACACTGATAAAGAGAAGTGTGTGTGTGTGTGTGTGTGTGTGAGAGAGAGAGAGAGAGAGAGAGAATTTTTGGTCCAATTTAATTAATGGTAGGAGGGGGGGGGGGGGGGGGGGGGAATTAATATTGGATTGGAGTAGTAGAAAAATAGCTAGGCAGCCCTAGCATGCTTTGTATTTCGTTTTGGGATAAAAGTCTTGTGGGATCATGCATTGTGTCCCCACTCACCTTAGCAATCGCACAATTTCAGATTTAATTTAGATATATCAATTTGTATACTTGAGAGAAAATGAGGAGAGAGGAGAGAAAGAAACATAATAACGCAGTTATTTATGTGAAAACAGCAAATAAGGGGCAAACTACTATTATAAGGAGCTCAGCAAGTATCTCTTTCTTCCTCGAGGGAAAAAGCCGTATGAGGTAGTATATATGTGGAAAAGGAGCAAATAGTGAACCCTAAAAGCATAGAGAATACTAACTAGACCCGATATACAAGGTCTGTTCGCTCAACCATAAACCATCGCTTCGAAATTCAAACAGCAAAATTCGAGACACGAAGTAACAATGGTAGGTCAGTTAATATTAGATCTATCAAGAGCTTTGCATGTGAGTTTAGTTAGGTTATTTTACATTACAGTTGTGCGGGAGACTACAACAACAACAACAACAACAGTCCCAGTGCCACAGGGGCTCTCGCACGAAGCAGGGTCTGGGATATAAAAGCAATCGACTATTCTACCTAATATCAGTTCTTCCAGGATATATGGAACCTCTATACTAAGGGCCAATATTGAGAACCATACATATCTTTTTTCAAGGTAAGGAAAGACAAACCTTGAGTCCTCCCTCTAAGCTAGAGGAAGCCCAAAAATCATCCTTAGCAATTGTAAAGTGAGCTCTGTCTAGCAAACAATCCCAAGTCGTAGGTCCCGCTCTCCCACGCCCACTACTTGCAAGACAATTTGCAGCTCTATTAGCCTCCTAGAAACAATGGATGATGAAAATTTGAAAGCCCCTTATTGTTCACCTGGGTAGAATATTAGGTGATACCTCATAAGACCCAAAAAGAGCTTTGATTACCACCTCATTGTAACCTTCTAAAACCATTCTCTAGGCTCCCATCATGCTCACATGGATAACCCTATATATGAGTGTAGTTAAGATATCCCACATCTTAATTGTAAGAGAGAATGTATTAACACATATATAAGGGCATGCTCGAAATTAGGTTTTTTTTTGTTTGTTAGGGGGGGAGGGGAGGGGGGGCGGGGGGTAATTTTTGGTGATCTAATATATTCAATGTCAATTAATTTTGGAATTAAACCTCAGTTAGCAAACATATGGAAGTGTGCCATCTTCTGAGTTTAAGCCTAAGGTTTAGTTAAATTTCACAAGTTCAGGCAATTTTTTCGTTGATCGACCACGAGCTGGGTTATACTTGTGTTTGTTTAGCTAAGCTTCAGGTCCAACCTTGCATTACACCAAATTTAGGTCATCTCAATATCAAGTCGAGTCTATATCAAATTTGGTAAATATCGGGGTCGGGTGGTATGGCTTTTGAGTTAACCCATATCATTACCCTAATATTTACCCATTTTGTTATTGTATGATATATTTATACCTTTTTTAAGATATTAGAATTAGCAAAAATACCTTGAGATGATATTACATTTGAAACAAAGACCAAGAAGGCTAACATATTTGCTATATACACAAGAAGGAAATGATTGGAAAAAAGGGACGTATTTTATAAAAGAAAGGAGGGCCTCAAATTTGCTAGCGATCAATGACGTGATAGTATTACAATGGACGATGGTAACATCATTGATAGCAAGATGAGGTGAAGTTATAAGAAAAGAAAGAATATATACATATACATATATTATGACAGGCCAAGCTAATAAGCCTTCCAAAATTTAATGTGGAGGTGGGTCATGGTGGTTCTGAACAACGATGATAGAAGATAGCAAGCTTTAACAGTGACCAATAGTTTTGGCCAAGCTATGCTAACCAAATCGGTGCCCATGTCGATAGATTTGCAACAGGCCATGTTGGTGGATGATGGAGGTGAATCATGGCGGTAAGATGATGAAATTATGGAGGGGGGCAAGTCATGGCTAAGAATGGCAATTGGACCCGAATCCAATGGACATCCATCCAACCCGATCCATTTATGATAGATTTGGATGCAAAATATAAGTTTTAAATGGAATTGGATTTAGATGTTGATAAATAGATTTTGGGTCGAGTTGGATTTGGATGTCATTCAAATTCAACCCGAACCCAATCCAAACCCGACCCTAAATTATGTTTTATGTCCGATAAAATTTTAAAATTATTAAATTTTAAGTCTTTAACGTGTCAAACTATATTCCATCATTTTTTTTATTGTGCTAATATTTTGATATTTATTTTAACACTATAATATTTTCTATATACTAAGCCATGTATAAGGATTACTTGTTAAGAGAGATTTGAATGATTGTCTAATATTACATTATTATTATATTTATACATATTAAATGAAAAAGGGAAAAGATATATCCATTTGTCCAAATATTAGTTCTTGAGGTATTATTATTGTAGTACTATTATTATATATATTAATATTAGATTGTAATATTATAATTTATTTTATAACTTAAATGGATTATGAATTTGGATCAAATACCCGTTCCCTCCGATTAATTTGGATTTGTATTGAATTTTTATGGAATAAATGGATCTTTTTAGGATTTGGGTTAGGTCGGTTTTTTTTTGGATTGGATCTGGATGAGAGAAAACTCGATCCAAATTCGATCTATTGTCATCCCTAGTCATGGCGGTGGTAAGCCCAGTGTTGAATGTTAAAGAAGCAGTATGGTAGTAGTAACTCATGGTGGTGGATGGTGATAAATGGAGTGGTGGTCTTTGCTCTAGGTGGTAGTGAATCATGATGGTTTGCCGTGAGTTATAACAATGGCTAGTCATAGCAATGGAGGGTAGTAAGTGTATCAAGTCATGGTGGTGGTGGCTGCAAGTGGTGATGAAAAGGGCAATGGTGGATGAGGGTCAAGGTGGAAGAGAAAATAGATCACGGTGATGAAGATTTAGGCTCCCTTTGGTAGAAAGGAAATTATTTTCTCCTTGAAGACATTTTCATTTAGAAAAACTTTTCGAAGGAAAATCAAATTCCAATTTAGGTTTTTCAACGTTTGTTTGAAGGGAATTTTTGTTTCCACTTTATGATGTTCCCCTGTTTATTTTAAAACAAAACATCTTTTTCCAATCATCCTACATCGCTTTATAACCAACACAAACTCGATTTGATCTAAACTCGAACCGATAAATACCTCGAGGCTTTGGAATGATGACTTCTGCCATTTTACAAGGGAAGTCATTTTCCACCCAATAGAGGGAAAGCTTTTTCCCCATAAAAACTCTTTTGCGTCAAACAGTATGCACCAACAAAAAATAGAAAAATCAATAGTTAGGATCTAACATTCCATCTAAATAAAGCCTTAAGGCTAAAACAGTCTTTTTAGGACATCTTTATGAATAAATCATGAAAAGATCAAGTTTTGCATCATTTTTGATTTAGTTATAAAATATTTTTTTTTCCTCCTTATCTAAGTTGTGAAAAAATATGTAAAAGATCTTTTTTGCCAACTAAATGCAAGTCTCACAACCAGTTAAATTTTTTTCACAGCTTTGAATTGTGAAAAAAGTTAAACAAAATGCAACATTAGTTAAATTCCTACCACGTTTTCATTTACTATGTCTAGAAATGGCCAACGGGTCGGGTTGGCACGGCTCGTTCGGGCCACGACCTAGTAGTGGGCTAGGGCGGGCCGGGCTGGGCCACGGACCTCCTCAAAATAGAGGAGGCCCAGGCCCGAGCTTGGGCTTGGGCTTGGGCATGGACCCGAGGCAGCAGATTTAAAAAAAAAATCTATAACCAAAATTTTTTATTTCGCCACAAAATAATCATCAATTCTCCCTTCTCTCCTTACAATCAATTTTTTGCTCTCAATCTCTCAAGTTTAAAGTTTCGATTGTGTTATACTCATAAAAGCGTGTAGAAATTCAAATTTTAGTTTTCGCTTCAGTAAAATTAGCATCGAAATTTTATTTATTTGTCATTTTTGTTTGTCTTACTTGCATTTTATAATTATAAATTAACAATATAATGGCACATAATTTATCTTCATTTGGAGCTGGTCGATCTAGTTCTAGCTCTTCTCGACCATCTAAATTCCCTAGAACGGGTAGAGGAGTTGAGCTTAATACCCAGGAACATTGTTTTTTAGAACTCGGTTCGTCACCTTCCTACACAGACACTTGTGATTGGGAACAAAAACACCTCTATGAGTAAGGCTATCCGGAATCCAATGGTGCAGGATGTTCTGAATCCAAACCCACGCCCATCAACGATGAAACTCAAACCCACACCTCTAAACGTAGTATTAGCGATGCATGGAAACATTTTATACTAGATCGTAAACATGGTAAAGCATATTATACTGTATGTGATCCTCTAAAAGTTTTTAGGCATCCACTTAATAGTGGGACTGTCACTTTAAAAAGACACCTCAAAGAAGCCAGCCTGAATTAAATGCAGATAGAACCCAACAAACTCTCGTACAACAAGTGACTGGTGCACTTGCAAACTTTAAGTTTTATGAAGAAACTAATAGACAGGAATTAATGAGATACGTCATTTCAGCTGAAAAAGACGTTGACCACCGCGGAAGACCCTAAATTCGTCCAGTACTTTAAAACCGTGTTAAATCCTACCGCTCTAAGGGTCCCTCAGAAGACTTCAAAGAGGGACGGATTTAGAGAATTTGTAAATATGCAAAATGAACTTCAAGATATTTTAAAGGCGAACACGAGCATGTTTTCGTTGACATCTGACACATGGAAGACAAAACCCGACGTACCTTTCATGTGGATAACTGCACATTGGATTGATTCTTTCTATGTTATACAAAAATTTTTAATTCATTTTCGCCTGGAAGAATATCCCCACAGTGTTCATGTAATCACGGGTGTCATTATGAACGCATGCCGTGAGTGCGAGATAGACCACAAAATTTTTAGCATTACTTTTGATAATGCTATTAGTAACAATGCATCTATTAAATAATTAATTAGGTATATAAAGCCCATGTTATATAGGAAATGTTTTCATTTAAGTTATATCTGTCATGTATTGCATTTAATAGTAATGGATGGTAGGCAACTTATAGATTTTTCTCTTGCGATTTTAAGAGAAGTAATTAAAGCAATTAAGACATCCGGAATTAGGTAACAAAAATTTAAAGGACTCTGTGAAACACATGGTATTCCTTTTAAACAATTTAAATTGGATACACGTACTAGGTGGTCATCCACAGTTTTAATGCTAGAAAGATGCATACCATACAAAGACGTTTTAATTGAATTTTTACTGCAAAATAATGCAGATCTAAGTTATTTTAATTGAGAAAAATATAGATTTGGATGTAATTAATAAAATCTGTAAATTTTTTTTATTTTTAAAGAGGCTACCACATTTTTTTTCTGGATGTTATTACCCAACCATTCCACAAGCAATATATAGACTAGTAGATATTGCTACTTAGATGATAGATAACTCCTCTAACCCTGTGTTGCAAGGCTCCATTACAACCATGATAGAAAAAATTGTAAAATATTATTTTGAATTACCAATGGCATATTATATTGCCACCATTTTTTATCCACGTTATAAACTTATGCGCTTTCAATTATTTGCCCAAATATTTTACGAAAAAATGAACCCAACTTTTGATGTAGCATCTTTTGTTGCTAAAGTTAATGAAAAATTTACACAATTTATTTTTTTCGTGTGTTCTCAAAGATTATCATTTGATACAGACATTTCTTCTACATCATCTTTTTCGTCTTCTTCTAGAAGAAAATCATATGCGTCGGGTATGTTTAACCGATTAGGAGCTCAAACAAAGTCCCACATCATATGATGAGCTAAATTTGTACGTTTGTTTTCCCATGCTCGACTTCTACTGGACAAAGGCTAATCCACATTTTGATATTTTACAATGGTGGAATTCAAATAAAACCTAATATCCTGTGTTTTCTACCATGGCACGCTATATTAACATGTCCGGCATCTATAGTAGCATCGGAGTCTACTTTTAGTGCAAGTGGGAGATTACTTGGATCAAAGAAGGCGATGCTAGCACCGGACACCTTAGAAATGTTGGTGCTCTTGAAGGATTGGACGGCAGTAGCGGACAGAGACCAAGACTGCCTGAGATTGGAGTAATCAAGAGATGAAGAAGATGACGCTAGCTCCAGTACAAGTACCGCACTAACCATAGCAAGTTTAGATTAATTTATTTATATTTTTATAATTGTATTTTTTATAATATATTTTTTTTTATAAAATATATTTGTAATTTTATATGACACTATTATATTGTTATAGTTATATTTTTTAACAATTTATGATACATTTTATTTTATAAAATATATTTATAATTGTGATTATATTGTATTGTATGTTAATTATTTATCAATAAATTATAATTTTTTTGGTCAAAATGATTATATATATATAAAGGGGTTGGGCTTGCTGGGCTAAGGCCAGGCCCAGGCCTGGCTTGTGGCCATCTCTAATTGTGTAACTAACTTTAATGCAATATTAGAAAAATATTCAAAAATTCTGGACCAGCAATCTTCATACATATATTTAAAATTTGTTATATCATCATTTTCACAAAAAGAACATTATAGTATCAAAATAAGTTTTGAAATATTAGAACAATAAAAAAAAAAATGGTGGAATTTGATTAGGCATATTGAAGACTCAATATTTAGGTCTCATTTGTATGTAGGAAGTAGATGCAAGAAGTAAAAATTTATGCAAAGCATGGATTTTGGCTCTTATTTGATGGGCAAGAAGTAGGAAAAATGTGTAAAGTTGACTCAGCAATTTTCAGTTAATTCAAAATATAGGAAGTAACTTATATAGCCTCCTCCCCCCGATAAGTTCTAATTCCCTTGTTTCCAATGAGCCTATCAAAGAAAGTTCTATTTCCCATTCTGGCAACTATACATGTTTTACCTACTTCTTAAGAAATTGACACGAGAATTAAATTCCCAAGAAATATAATATCTTGACGGAATTCAAGAAATATAATATCTTGACGGAATTCAATTCATGTGGTAACTAAATGAGGCCTTAATGTTTTGAAAAATTTTGTTGTATATTTAATACAATATAGGTCTAATGTTGTCAAAGCCAATGGTAGGGTTTAATGTCACCCTATCCGAACCCAACCAAAAATTTATTTATAGCATCCAAGCGTAAATCATTTAAATATCTATTTCTTACATACATTCAAATTCATCATAAATGTATCGAATTGAATGAATATATAATGAGTTTGAGTCCAATTGTCATCTTTATTTCTCACCCTCTTTACGGTTTGTAACTTTTTATGTTTATATAATTTAGATTTTATAACTGTTGGTTAATTTTGGTTATTCATTTTGTTTTTACTCAATTTTTTTTCTCCTTGGGACTTTATCTTGGATTTTATTGCTCATAATTATTAAGCCCTCAGTTTCATGCATAAGTCTGCCTAATTGTGCTATTATTTACATAAGATTTAGGCTTTTAGTGTCTACCTTGTAATTGTTTACTATTAATGTACAATTATTTAGCCATTTTTTTAAAATATTTTTTGATACTTTGGTTATTTTATTAATTAACTATTTTAATTTTTGTGTAAGATGGTAACTTTTGGAAGGGAAAGTGAGACATATGAAAAAGTATGTCGTGTTAGTGATGAAAATAATAGCACGGCTCTAGTTGTATATAAGTTGTTGGCGTGTTGCTTGGTGGGTACGCGACAGGATAGGCAACGCGCGAGCAAGGCTTGATCTAGAGGAGTTTAAATAGAGGAAGAAACTTAATATTGATTAGATTAGTATGTAATAACATTTATCTTTCTATTTATCTAGTTTAATTTTAGTTTTTTTTATTTTAGGTGAAACAGCTGCTCTATTTAAAGAATGGGAAGATTAGAGTTTTTATTCATTCTATTATTTAGACTTTTCTCTATCTTATGTGTTTTTCTCTATTCTCAAGTTGTGATAATTAAGGTTAAAATATTTTTTCATTTGTTTCTTAATTGTTTTAGCAATAAGAATTTAAAGGAAGGTCCTTTGAATCTTCCATTTCCAATTTTCTTCTTTCTGCGCTGCATCAGCTAATATAAAAGCTCTAAATGTTTCCCATGATAGCCCGTGGCAAACAAAGGTACGCCGCCATTGGAGACATTTTTGAACGTACCTAGCAACGCCAGACTGATAGGAGATTCGAGGAGATAGAGGATAGATTTCGGCGAATCTAGCTGTATTTGGTGCAATTGGGTGTGAATCTCAGCCAAATGACTACGACTTAGCCTCAATACTAGAGGTGAGAGGAAAGGATGAATCGGAACAGAGCTTCCACAATCTGTTTCTGGGAGTTGAGAACCAGGGATCATATATCATGAGGACTCGACAAAATTTTGGCGTTTCCGATTACTCAAAAAATCGAAGGTGGGAATCTAGAATTGTGATTGAAATTTCAGAGTTCGTCGGTGAAGACAACCAGAGGAGTTCTGGGATTGGTTGACTGCGGTGGAGGAAGTGCTCGAATTCAAGGAGGTTCTGAAGCACAAGCATGTGCTATTGTGGTAGTTGTTGAGGGTAGAGCCTCCGCCTTGCGGCAACAACTAAAGCATACTAGGTGATGTATCAACACCTAAAAAACTTGCATCAGGGTTCTTGGTCAGTGGAAGACTACACGACAAAGTTCTATGCCTTAGTTGCTGAGAATGACTTGGCTGAATCGCAAGAATAGTTGGTGAATAGGTACATTGGCGGGTTGAAGGAATCAATTTAGGAGTTGTTAAATATGTTTGACATCTTTTTGGACTCGGAAGCAAGCTAGAGGGCTTTGAACTCCGGAAGCAACAGAAGCGACATCATATTGGCAGTGCTTGGAACTCCCAAAATAGTGGGTGCAATCAGGTACGATTACAAACTAACTCGGGCGTACAAGGTAAACTAGTTAACACCAACCTTGATAAGCCGAGTAAACAGGATCTGGCGGGTAGCTCAAAAACTTGTTGTTTCAAGTGTGGACAGATGGGTCACCGTGCCGCCAATTATAGACCTGGTAAGGGGTGTACGTCGAGGGTAATCATGTTGAGGATGACGAGGTAGTTTAGAAAGAGGCTTAGGATGAGTTGGCAACAAGTGGGGAAGAAGAAGTTGTGGGTGACAAGGTCCACCTACTAGTGGTCAGGCGACTCTGCTTCACGCCTAAGGAAGAAGGAAAACATTGTTGGCATAAAACTAACATCTTCCTAACAACATGCACAATTGGTAGAATGTTGTGCTTCCTAATCATTGACTCCAAAAGCTAGAGTTAAGAACGAAGGAGCATCCAAACTCTTACAAGTTATCTTGGCTAAAGAAAGGAAACTGAGTAACCATCTCTAAACATTGTCTAGTTAATTTGTCTATTGGAGCGAAGTATCATAATACGATGTGCTGTGATGTGGTTACCATAGATGCGTGCCACTTATTTCTTGGACGCCCATGGTAATTTGACAGAGGCGTCACCCATGATGGGAGGAGGAACACCTATGCCTTTCTGTTTCATGGCACAAAGATCGTCTTGTTGCCTAAGAAAGATGAGGCAATGCATTCATTAGTCATATCAAGATTCTACTCTAATAGGTTCATAATATGACAATCGAAAAAAATATCGAATAAAACAAGTATAAACATGGCATGTAGAATAAACGAAATAAAAGAAAAATAAATTAAATATCACATATTTAATTAAACATACCTGAAGTGCAATCTCGATTCCAGCTTGAAGACCTGAAACTAGAAGAAGGGTTCTTGACACCTCAAGCTCTTTTTCACAATGACCTCTTCTAGCATCAGAAGTGTGGGCTCCCAAAATCTTTAACTTAGAAAATATTTCGGAACAAAATTTTTCCTTCAATATTTCCGAAAAATAGTTTTTCAGAAAAAAATTATTCTAGACTATAATTTAAAAAGCCTTAAAATAATTTTAAAATTTTCATAGTGGGAGAAAACCGGGTTCCAAAACCCATGTCAAACAATTATATGATAAAACAACTTAATCATAATAATCGTCCAACCTAGGGGAACCTCAATATATTTATATATGTGAAAGGTGAAGGTTAGGTGACGTCATGGCAAATTTGGGCAGCACATAATTAGGGGTGTAAATGAACCAAACGTGCGATGAACTACTCGTGTTCGAAATCGATTAAAACTCGTTGATGTTTGTTTTTGAGGCTCGATCGAGCCAGCTTGATAAAACTATCGAGCCAAGCTCGAACAAGGGAGTGTTTGGATCGTTAGTGTTCACAAACGGCTCAATAAGGGCTCAATGAAGGCTCGATAAAGGCTCAATAAGAGCTTGATAAAATGCTTGATAGCAGCTCGATAAAGGCTCGTTAAAGCACTCGATAAGCGTTTATCAAAAACTTGCTAATAATAGCCATAATATATAATGAATACTTTATAACACACACACACACACACACACACACACACACACACATATATATATATATATATATATATATTCCCATCACCCCAAGGGCCCCCGACTAAACAGGGCCTAGGGGTGGATGTATGCAGCCTCCTTTCTGGGAGCTACCTCTGAAGAGATGCTGTTTTCTATATATATATGAAGCAGCTACAATGAGAGTGAAAGTTCTATAAGAATATGACAAAATTAAATCTACACCATTAGATCTTAAATAAGATTAATCAACTGTTCTAATTAAACCCTTATTCTTTTCTTTCTCCTCCCTTTATATCCCAAATTTTTTTATCTTTCTCTCTCTCCTCTCCTCTCCATTTAACCGTTCACTAATTTTTTTTACTCTGTTTTTTTTTTTTTTTTTTTACCTTTTTACTCTCTCTCCTTTTTTACTCTCTTTTTTTTTTTTTTTTACCTTTTTAAGTTTTCACCTTTGATTAAAAAAAAAGTTTTTACCAATTTAGTTTTTATCTTTCTCCTCCCTTTTTTAAATTTTCACCAATATTTTGCTCTTTTTTTTTTTTACCTTTTTAAGTTTTTACCTTTAATAAAAAAAATTATCACCAATTTTTTATCTCTTTCTCCTCCTTTTTTTAAACCTTGCACCAATTTTTTAACCTTTTAAGTTTCTATGATTTTTTTTTCACCAATTTTTTTGCTCTCTTTCTCATCCTTTTTTAATATTTTATCAAAATTTTCTCTCTTCTCTCCTCTTATTAATTTTTTTCTCTCATTTCCTTTCTATATTTACACTCTAATTTTTTCTCTTTTCTCTCATTTTTAACCTTTCTTTAGGTTTTTTTGCCATTTTTTTAACTTTTTACTAATTTTTTTCTCTCTCCTTTTCTATATTTCACACGACACCCCAATTTTTTTTCTCTCTCTCCTCTCATTTTAACCTTTGACCAATTTATTTTCTCTATCTTCCCCTTTCTAAGTTTGCACCCCAATTTTATTTTACTATATCTCCTCTTCTTTTTAGGTTTACACCCTAGCTTTTTATATTTATAACCTAATTTGTTATGTTTACTCCCCAATTTTGTTCTCTTTATCTTTAACTTTATTACAAAGATAACTTGAAATTGGTTCTCCTTGTATTTAGAAGATTGTAAACAAAAGTAATTTACTCTTTTTTTAGATTACATTTAGAATATTGTAAACAATAATAATTTACTATTTCAAATACCTGGCCTCTGCAACTAGATTTGCTAACCGATTCTATATGGTATTGTTGCTACAACAACAACAACAACAACAATAGATCCAGTGCCTTAAGGGCTCCCGCAGAAACGGGGTCGGGGGGGGGGGGGGGGGGGGGGGGGGATGATGTACTCAGCCTTCCCCCTTCAGGTTGTTAAACCTGAAGAGAGGTTATTTCCGAGTACCCCCAACCTGAGAGTCATGCCATCATCGCATCGTAGCAACTTGTGAGCAAAAGGGGGCAACAATGCATAGGAGCAGGACAAAGCATAAAGTGAGTATTACGAAGCATAACGCTCTAGAGGAGACTTCAAGGCAATATCATGTGCGACACAGCATGCAAATAAGCAAATAAGCAAGTAAATAGATAGTAAACAGATAGACGGATAGGTGCACCCTAATAGGTATTATACCTAGGAACACTAGTATAGCAGAATAAGCAGCGATATGAGACCGCTACATCTACTACTCCTATGATAGTCCTCCATCTAGCTCTATCTCTATCACTTTCTATCACATGCCATCTCCTCCTATAGGTTTAGATGGGTGGGTGAGGTCCTGCCATAATGCCTGTAGTCATCCCTTCTTTGGCCTGCTTCTTCCCCTCCTGCCTAGCGTGGTACGGAGCTGATTGCATCTCCTGACTGGGGCAGTGATTGGTCTCCTCGTAATGTAACGTGCCCAAACCACTACAACATTGTTCGAATGCTCCTATCCTGCTATATCGGATACACCTATTCTCGACCTCCACAGAGCTCTGTCTAGAGCCATCTCTTCATCTAGGTTGAGATAGGTGAGATCCTATCGAATTATCTCTATCCAGCTCTTTTTTGGCCATCCTCTCCCTCTCTTCCCGTCTATTATGTGGAGTTGTTCACATCTCTTGACAGGGGCAGTGACGGATCTCCTTCTAACATGCCCAAACCACCGCAGTCGTTGCTCCCTTAACTTATCTTCTATTGGGGCGACGCCTAATTTACGTCTTTTGACCTTATTTCTGATCTTGTCCCTCCTTGTGTGCCCGCACATCCACCTCAGCATCCTCATCTTCGCCATCCTCATCTTTTGTGTTCGATGACACTTTAGTGGCCAGCACTCTGCCCCGTATGACATAGCTGGCCTCACTACCATCTTATAGTATTTACCCTTTAGCTATAGCGGGAACTTCCTATCACACAAAATTGCCAAGGCCATTCTCCATTTATGCCAACCCTTTTTAAACCTATTGTTGACATCTGCGTCCACTTCGCCGTCTTTCTATGCCATGGAACCCAAGTATTTAAAGCAAGCTTTCTGAGGTATGTTCTCTAATCCGATCCGTACAGCTGCAGTGCTTGGCATGGTAGAGGTGCTGAACATAAGTTCCATATATTCTGTCTTCAATCTACTGAGCCTTAGACCTTTCGATTCTAAGGCCCTCCTTCAGAGTTCTAGTTTTTCATTCACCTCCATTCTGGACTGTCCCACCAGGACTATATCGTCCACGAAAAGCATGCACCAAGGTACATCTCCTTAGACGTGCCTAGTGAGCTCATCCATCACCAAAATGAACAGAAAGGGACTCAGGGCTGATTCTTGATGTACCCCTACTGTAATGGAAAAAGCGTCTGTCTCCCCTTCTGTGGTGTGCACACTAGTTTGAGCGTCTTCGTACATGTCCTTGATGACCCATATGTAGGACTCGTGGATGCCTTTCCTCTCCAGGACCCTCCATAGAACCTCTCTCGGTACTCCATCATATGCCTTCTCCAAGTCAATGAAAACTATATGAAGGTCCTTTTGTCTATCTCTGTAGTACTCTATGGGCCTCCTCATGAGATGGATAGCTTCTATTGTTGATCTACCTGGCATAAATACAAATTGGTTTTCTGAGACTCCTGCTTGATGGCGAAGCCTTCCTTCTATGACCCGCTCCCAGAGCTTCAAAGTGTGGCTCATTAGTTTGATTCCTCAGTAGTTGGCAAAACTCTAAATGTCGCCTTTGTTCTTATAGATGCGGACTAGTGTGCTCTTTCGCCAATCATCAGGCATCTTTTTGCCCCGGAGAATTTGGTTAAATAATTTGGTCAACCATCTGATACCCGCTTCTCCAGTGCATTTCCATGCCTCATTGGGTATTCCGTCAGGGCCAATGGCTTGACCCCTGCCCATCTTCTTCAATGCCTCCCTAACTTCCTCATGTCTAATTGTGGTGCAGTAGTCGTGGGACTCGTGCACTGCCGGTGCGTGTAGTGCTTCTAGGGGTTCAACTATATCTCCTTTCTCATTGAACAGATCGCGGAAGTAGGATTTCCACCTAGTTTTAATCTGTTGCTCGTCCACGAGCACTTGTCCAGCTGCTCCCTTTATGCACCTTACTTGGTCCAGGTCTCTAGTCCTTCTTTCTCTTGCCTTTGCAATTCTATAGAGGTCTCTAGCCCTCTCCTTTGTATCCAGCCTTTTATAGAACTCCTCAAAGACTTTAGATTGTACGTCTCTTACTGCTATCCTTTCTTCCTTCTTGGCCTGTTTATATTGTTGTCTCTTATCTTCATCTCCACTTTGATCCCACTCCTTGAAGTAATCTCGTTTCGCCTTAATCTTCTATTGGACCTCCCTACACCACCACTAGGCCTCTCTATTGATTGGTGCCCCACCTTTTGATATCCCTAGAACTTCCCGTGCTACATCTTTGATCTTTTGGGTTACTTGGTTCTATAAGTGGTTTAAATCTCCCTCACAATCCTCTTCAAGCTCAGTCGCAACTCTTTTGTTAAAGACTTGAGAATTTTCCCCCTTCAGCTCCCTCCATCTCGTGCGTGGTTGTAATGGTTTGATGGCTTTCTTGCTCCTTCTCTTGACCCTAACCTTAGCACACACTACCCTGTGTTGTGTTGAGAGGTCCTCCCCCAGGATAACCTTGCAATCTTTTTGAATCCTCTTTCATAGTAATATGTAGTCAATCTGAGTCTTTGCTTCACCACTCCAGTAGGTGATGATGTGGTCCTCACGCTTTTTGAAGAAGGTGTTAGCCACCGTTAACTCATAGGTGACGGCAAAGTCTAATAGAGCCTTGCCCTCATCATTTCTCTTCCCATAACCAAAGCCTCCATGGTGGGATGTATAGCCTTCTGTGTTCGCTCCCACATGCCCATTGAAGTCACCTCCAATCATAACTTGTTCAATCAGGGGTATTCCTTACATTGTTAGGTCTAAGTCCTCCCAAAATCTAGCCTTCTCTTGCCGTATATGCCCTATCTGTGAGGTGTCAGCACTTATGATGTTCAATATCTCCCCACCTAAAACTAACTTGATGCTAATAATCATATCACTACTCCTAGTGACCCCTACTACTACGTCCTTAAGGGAGCTATCTATAATAATACCCACCCTATTTCTCCCCCTTACTTTGCTCGAATACCATAATTTGTATCCTAACACATCCCTTACTTTTGTACCCACCCACCTAGTCTCTTGGATGCACAATATGTTAATCTTTCTCCTAACCATCATTTGGGCCACTTCAAAGCTTTTCCTCGTTAGTGTGCTAACATTTAATATTCTAATTCGCAGTCTCCCCTCACCTCGTGAACTTTTATGTCCCGTTCCTACCCCATTTAGAGATGGCCTCATGTTTTGAGCTCCATTGTTGGTCAGGTTCATAAACTACTTGTCCCTAATCACTCTCATGCACACATACAATCACCCGGCACAATGATATACAAAACACAGCGCTCGTGATAGGAACAATAATGAGGAGTACCAAATAAAGAGAAAGGTTAAGGACTCGAACCTGGTGCCGACCGGTTTTACCTACCTCTGCCGGTCAGCTGGCTGCAGTTACTTTGCAGTGAGGTGAGGTGTTCGGTGTTGGAGTGGGGTGGGGTGAGCGTTTTAAAGAGGATGGGGTTGTGGATTGGTGGTGGTGGCGTCGTGGTGGTGGCCGATGGTGGTAAGGCTGTGGAAGGAGAAATTGGGGGGGGGGGGGGGGGGGGGGGAAGAAGATATAGCGAGGTAGAAAGAGGGGGATGGGTGGTGGCGCCGGGGGTGGTGGTGGTGGTCGAAGGGTCGACGAGGTGACCGGCCTGGTTAGCCAGCCGTTGAGGGGAGGGGTTTGCGTGCGTCAGTGGGGGGGTGCTTGCGTATGTCAGTAATAGAGAAATGGTTGCTTTGTCAGAGAGAGAGAGAGAGAGAGAGAGAGAGAGAGAGAGAGAGAGAGTTTGCAATTCAAAATCAAGTAATTTCAATTTTTTTTCCTATATGGTATTGTTGCTAATGCCGAAAACCAACACTAAAAGCATACCGTTTGTAGAAATCCTCTCCTTGTTGTAGGGTGTCAAAAATCATTCCCTCTGTCGGTTTTATGCTCTCAGCACATGTGGGGATTAAATGATTTGTGAATGCAATAGAATTGTTAGATTGTTTCGGAGTGACCGGAATTTCTAACTCACCATGTTGAGTCTCCGCTAATAATTTTTAACTATAACAAAGAGGAACAAGAAGTCAGAATATAAAACTAAACTCCAGTAAACTATTGACTATTGAGCTAGTATAAACATTTATATAAGTGACTTAAAATAATTTATAATTAAAATCGAAAAGAAGTATGATCTTTTAAAGCTATAACTAAAAGGAGCATACCCAGTGCCTCAAGGGCTCCCGCCTACGCAGGGTTAGGGGAGGGGGGGGGGGGGGGGGGGCGGATGTATGCAGCCTTCCCGCTTCAGGGTGTTAACCTGAAGAGAGGCTGTTTGCCAGTGCCCCCAACCTGAGGATGATGACTTCCCAGGAGGTCACCCATCCTGGTACTACTCTCGCCCAAGCACGCTTAACTTCGGAGTTCTAATGGGATCCGGTGACGGCGTGTTGCTATAACTATAAGCAACAAATATTAAAATACAAAATTATTAAAAATAAGTTATCTATTTGTATAGTTCAATATAAAAACTCTCGACAGTGGTAGATCCAGGACTCAAAAGATGCGGGGTCTATCTTTATATTAAAAATAAATAATAATAATAATAATAGCAACGAAAAGTACCATTAACTATTTGTATTGTCTGTGTGTATTTATATGTTATAAAAATTAGGAAAATGAACATTATCAATCTAATAAAATTAAACAATTAAGAGAAAGAAAACCAACTAGTTATACTATAAGAGTGATACGATACGATTATGGGTGAAAGAGAAAGGTAAGAGATAAGAAAATAGAAAACAATTATGATTTTAAAAATTAGGGTTTAATTTTCATGGTATTCAGATAAAAAAAAATTCATGGTACAAGTTATTAAGGAAGCCAACAATATATATATATATATATATATATATATATATAAAGATGATAAATACACAAACACAATACTTGGAATTAAACTCGTGGCCTACTAAAATTTGATAACACGTTCTACCAGTAGTCTAGATGTGCCTTCTTGGTGTTGATTCACAACTTAATTTTTTATACTATTTATAATTTTTGTATTGGTGCGTATAACTTCTAAAGATTAGGTGATAAAGCTAAGCTGAGGTGTATATGCAACCCACTTCCTTCAACGTGCGTCCGCCACTGACTCTCAATCATCCCAAAATTTATACTTTTACATTGTTCAAGCTTTTAATTGAATATTAATGTATTAAATCATTTTCTCCAATTAACTACAATATCTATAAATCTTTTTACTGTCTTATTAAATTGACCAATAATTGTAAAATCTTAATTTGAGTGTTTTCTAATTAGTTTTGAATTGGTAGTATTTAATTTGCTAAAGTTAAAATGGTCAATCTAATAACAATAAAAATAGTGTTAAAAAATAACAATAAAAGTTCAACAAAAAATAATGTCAAATCATAGAGATATCATATGTATTTTTTTATTATTAATATATAAGTATTTGAAACTTATAGTGCAAAAAAAATATTTAAAATGTATTATCTTATAATTTATTTAGATTATTAATTTAGTATATTGATACTAATTCGAGACCCGATAATTTTATTATTTAAAAGAGATTATTAATTTATCCAATATTAATTTTAAAAGGTTCTATTATTTATTATAGGGAAGAATTTTGCATATTATAAGTTAAAAAAATTCTATTGTCTATATATATATAACCGAACTATATCTTAATGTACCCAAAAATAACCTAACTCTATTTTCTACATTAAAAATAATCCAACTTTAACTTTCCTACCAAAAAGATAACCAAACTCTAAAATTTTGATTTAAAAAAATATTGAATTGGTGGCTGAGTGTGATGCATGGTATAAAGCTTCGACGATATTTTTTTCTAAGTATTTTTGATTTGGCTAGTTTCTTTTCCCACCTGTATCTCAATGTACCTAAGTAATAATTTTTCGTTGTAAAAATAAATATATAAAATCGATTTCAATAATTTGAAGTCACCGATCAAGATTTGAGGTGATTCAAAACTCAAATTAATCTAGTTTGGTTGATTCAAAACCTAAGAAGAGCCGACTAGATTAAAACTAGGCCCTATCTAACTCGAGGTTTGACTTGATTTAATTGATCTAAAGTCCAAGATAATTTCAACCCAAAATAACCTTACTTAAAATAGATGGAGAGGCAAAATGTCCTAATCTGATTAACTAGAAATTAAAATAGATGAAACATATTATGCTCCAACTCAAACTTCACCTAACTTTTTTGAGATGAGCTGAATCAAAAATAACTCAACTCAATTTACTACAAAACCCACAGTTATGATTACTCGAACTTGTTATGATTCTAACTCAATTATTATAGTATATTTAAATTTAAGAATATATATAACTTTATAGAACATGGCTACATACGTAAGAAGTAGATAATTTATGAGTACGGTAATCATGTACCACATTTAACAATTTTTGTCTAAACTTCAATGAGTTAATATCAAAATGCAATGCATCTAATCAAGTTGGATAGTACCTAAACGACAAAATTCTAAAACATTAAAGTATATTAATTATTATATATACCTAAATGTCAGATTATCTAAGTAAGAAATCTTTTAAACCTCATAGATCAAATTTATAAAATTATTGTATACAAATTTAATGTATAATATATTTGTTGAAACATAATTAATTAGTAAATAATTATATTTATAATATTAAATATATATTATTTTTTATATATAATATTACACTTAATATTAATAATTTAATAAAATAATAATATTAAATGTAATTATTGCAAACTTTATGTCAGATGATATTTGATGCATCTTGGAAGCTCACACATGCATAGCAAAGTCGTCCATAGTCAGGCTTTTGGTCTTCTTCAACTTATCTCTCCCGCTCAAATACTTACTCGGGTTTTCTCTAGAATATTCAAAGTTTTTCTCTTAAAATTTGACTTCGACTCTTCTACAACTCTTCTTCAACACCAAATTTAACCCTTGAATATTATAAATTTTTGCTTCCTCATCAATCTAAGAGGAAAAAACAAAGATTGAAGTTCTATAGTGTTCAGGTAAGTCATATTATTATAATTTTTATTTACTATTTTTATTACATAAAGAAAAGAAAAGAAAACATATAGTTGCTACTATGCTACTGAGTATGATGAGTAGATGTATATGCTTTTGAAAAAGAGATGAAACTGTAGATCAGGGTAGGTTGAGACTTTGTGTAATATTTTTGCTAGTTTTGGAGTATGTTTTTGAGTGGATTGTATGTATCTGTGTTGGGGCAAATGTATTTCTACTTTTCCTTGATCTGTCTTGCGTCTATTTTTTGCTCTCGGGACCTCGATTGTTGGGGCGTTGCTTTTTTATTGAGCTTTTGCTCTTTATTTATCGAAAAAAATATAGTTTATTTTCTTTTTTATGGTTTTATTTTTTTTATTGTAATATATAGTTTTAAAACGAAAATATGTTCATGAATACATACTAATATTATACTCTTATAGAGTTCATATGTAGATTCTAATATCTACTATTTCAAAAGAAATGTAATAAATACTAATTTTTTTTAAAAATGTTATTGGTATTCATTTAGTATATACTTATATTTAAAAATATGCATGCATAATGTATAAAATATATAATGTATGGTATTTCTTATATTTTTATAATTTAAATTTTTTAAATTTTTATATGGTATTTCTGAGATAAAAATTTGTTAACTTATATATTTAATATTGTTTTTGAGGCATTGGGATTGTTTTTGTTGTATATGTAATATTATATTACTATATTGTTTATATGATTAGTTGCACCATTATGAATTTCAATATCCACTATTTTAAAAGAAAAGTAATATGTAGTAGTTTTTGATAAATAGCTTATTGGTTTTTTTATAACATATATTGATGTATAATATTACGTTAGTATAATATGGTAAATAAATAATATATGTTGACTTTCATATATTCATATTAGTGGCTCTATGGAAGACTAGCCGACCAATGAAGGAAATCAGGAACTAACAGTTGATAGCGTAATCTCACCCAAGCAAATAGGGAATTCAAGTCAGACAGTGAGGAAAATTAATCAAGCGAGCCCTTTTGATAAGAAGAAAAGAAAGAAGAGATCAAAAGTATGGGGACACTTTGAGGAAACTATGATAAAGAGGGTAAAAAAGGTCAAATGTATTCATTGTAAAATGCATCTTACTTTCCAAAGGTCAGGTGCTATAACCCAATTTAAAATACATGCCCTAAATCTATCGTGCCCAGTGATCAAAAACAATTGAATCTAGCCTCAGTTACCCTTAGATCTAAAAGTTTTAGTGGAGTTCAAAACTTTCGTTATGATCATGCAAAGATTAGAGAACTTATGTTTCATATGATTATTGTACATGAGTTGCCTTTCATGTTTGCGGAGTATGAAATGTTTAACATGTTGATGAAAGCATCTAATCCTTCATTTGAGAAAGTTTCACGCACCACATTAAAAAATGATTGTGTGTCAACATATGAAATTGAGAAAAAGGACCAAAGGGTTGTTGAAAGAGGTGAATAAGGTTAGTATTACAACAGATATTTGGAAGTCAGACCCCTAAAAAATTGAATATATGACAATCACTTGTCATTTTGTTCAAGATTGGAAGTTACATAAGAGAGTTCTGAAATTTGCTAATATCCCCCCTTCTTATAGTGGAATTGCTGTGCATGATTCTTTATATAAGTTTTTGGTTGATTGGGGGATTGAGAAAAAAGTATCGAACATAACAGTTGATAATGCATCATATAATGATGTTGTGGTTAGATTATTAAAAGTTAGCCTTTCTTGTCATGTAAAGTTGCCTTTGGATGGGAGGTTATTCCATGTGCGTTGTTGTGCACATATCTTGAATATTTTGGTGCAAGATGGGTTGAATGAGATTCATGATGTGATTTCTGATGTGAGAGCAAGCGTAAAACATGTTGGAGCTTCACCAACTCGACTAAACATGTTTAGTGAGATTGCAAGACAATTGCAGTTGCCTGGTAAGAGATTAGTTTTAGATTGCTGTACAAGATGGAATGCTATATTTGAGATGTTGTCAACTGCCTTACAATTTTGAAAAGTATTTCCTCGATATCAACAAAGAGACCCAAGCTATACAAGTTTACCATCAGAGGTTGATTGGGATAAAGCCGAGACAGTGCTATATTTATGGAACTTTTCACTAATGCTACACATGTCATATCGGGTAATAATTTTTTATTTTGGTTCCAGTATTTTGTTTATTTTCAACAATTATTTTATGAAATTTAATTTAATAAATTAACATTCATTTATTTGTAGGCACCGAGTATCCAAGCACAGAGTTATTTCTTCCTGAACTTACTCACATAAAAGAAGCTTTAAATAAACAAAGTAAAAGTGAAAATGATTATATGAGGGCAATGGCCCAGAGGACGAAGGTTAAGTTTGACCAATACTAGAGTGATTGTAACTTGTTGATTGCTATTGCTGCTACCTTGGACCCGAAAAACAAGATGAGAATAATTGAATGGAGCTTTCATTCCTTATATAGAGAAGGTGAAGCGACTAGGTATATTAAAAAAGTGCATGATACTTTTTATGAGCTCTACCAAGAATATGTAGTAAATCACTCGGTAGTTAATGCTAAAAAAGGTTCTGACGCTGTTGAATTTGAAGAAGGTGGTCCTAGTAATCATATTGGAGCAAAGTTCGGTTTTGGGAGGAGGGTAGCATCCACAAAGGCGAGGAAAAAGTGGGATAATTTTATCAAGACAAATATTGATGCGATTGAAAATGTCAAGTCTGAGCTTGATGTCTATTTGGAAGGTGTTGTGATTTGTCCTGAAGATGTAGAGAATTTTGACACACTTGATTAGTGGAAGCAGAATAATTCCAAGTTTCGTATTTTGTCAAGAATGGCATGTGACATTCTTTCCATCCCTATCACTACTGTGGCTTCATAAGCAACATTTAGTGCTGGTGGTAGAGTGATAGATCATTACCGAGCATCTTTATCAACCGAAACAATACAAGTATTATTATTGGTGAAGATTGGTTAAGAAGCTATTATGGGATTAAGAGAAAAAGAAAGGTGACTAGAATATTTTTGTTTCTTTGATAGCTTATTATCATTATTTTGACATTGTTGGTATTCAACTAATACATATGAATTTTTTTATTGATTTATTTAGATCAAGGAAGATATTAAAATCTTCACTTTGCCTTGAAGTTGCTTGACTTGATGATGAATTTTTTGACATTATCGGTAACCGAGTTTCATATTTCCTTTTGTATGAAATAATTTATGTTCCTATTATTTTAAGCAACAAGCTGAAGTTATCTTCTTCTTATAATCATGCAGGAATGATGTATCGTATACAAAAATCCAAGATGATATTTTGAACACAAATGCTTTTAATGCTGGATATTCAATTTGAACAAAATGCCATCACTTCAATTTCATTTGTGTTTATACTAGTTTTTCTTTTGTTTTAGAAGAATGGGTTTATTCTGGCATGAAAGCCTTAGACTTGGTGGAAGTAATTATTGAAAAAAGAACTTGGTGGATGTCATAATAGTTCTAAGGATTTAATTTGGCTAACTTCTTGATGTGGTCATTTGAATTTTGTTTTTTGGATGATATTGTATGTAATATGTTAATATTTTTATTTTGTACTATATAACTTGTAGACTATTTTAGGTGAATTAAATGACTTCGAAAGGGCTTGAGTATTATATTGGAATTTTTTTTTTTTTTTTTTTTTTGCTCTTTGAATTATATTTTATATCATAGGTTGACCATGTTGTAGTAAAATCTAATCAAGCTCGCGAATGAGCTCGGCTCGATAATTAGCTCGGTTCGATAATGCAAATGAGCTTTATTAGGCTTCACATAAATAAGGAGCTCGATTGGGCTCGATTAGCTCGGCTCATTAACAAGCTCGAACATAATAGTTCCTTATTGAACTGAGTTCGAACATAGATTTAAAAGCTCGTTTAAAGCTCGATTCGAACTCGAACTCATTAAGGCATATCGAACTTAAGTTCGAACAAGATGGTGCTCGGCTCAACTCGGCACGTTTACACCCCTACACACAATTTGCCTTTTCAATTTACTTCCTTTTTTCTTTTAAAACATGATGTAATTTATTGTATTATATATTCATCATGAATATTTATTTAGCATAAAAATTTATTTATCTTATAAATAAATAATTCATCTCATGAATTTATTTTTAAATATTTTCAAATAGTGGTTCAATTGAGGCTTGTGAAGGGACATCGGACACAACCTCACTCTATCTCCAAAAGGGTCAAATATGATTATCATCTCATACTAACAATTGATCTTTATTTTGTAAAATTTAATTCCAGTAAATAAGTTTTAATGCACTCTAGGATTAAATATATTCACTCAAAAAATTTTCAAATAACTTTTATTACCACAATTAACCCCTTTGTTAGATATATGTGAGCAAAAGTAACTTTAACTACTATCGTTACCTTTTTCACATCTTGCACCATAGCTCTCGACTCGTCCTTCTCAAACAATTCAATAATATAGAAACAATTTCCGTATTAATTCAAAATGTCAAACATATGGAATTTTTCGGCCAAAGATTTTAGAATATGTTCGTATATTTGCAAATTAACTAAGGAGATACCTTTATCTTGTTTCAGACTATAGATTCCACGTAAAACAATTATTTCCACTACGCTTTATGCTGTTACCCAACTCACGTAAGATTCAAGTCAATACACTTTGACTAATCCTTTTGGCAAATCAAAGCAACCAACAATCCATGCACAAGTTCATATTGTTTCTTGGATTTAGAGTTATCGTCTTACAGAATTATATTTCTAATAATAGTTAAAAAACAAATAATTCAGGTGGTCCTGTTCAATGCTCTAATCTTATTGAAAGCACCAACATAACACTCTTGAATCCCTATCCACATTACCAAGACAAGTCATCCAAAGTATCATATTATAGTCTTACCAGACAAGTTGTCTGGACTTATCACCACTACGAACATACTTTGACAATATATCACTAGTTTGATCTAAGTCTATCTGTGGTTCAATCTCATTGACCACTTAAACCAAATTTAACATGTCATCTTAGACTAAGTCCATCTCAGGGAACGTTTTAGAAAACAATCACACGCATGTTTGACTAGTAAAACTCAATTAGACAGTAAATAAATAAAATAATTTTATTTATTTAATATCTAAAATCTAATTAACCGGATTTTCCACGACATTAATTCTAACAATCATCGACTTGTCTTAAACCTAATTAGCTCTACATTGTGTAATTATCCTTTAGCATTCTGTCAACTCATTGACTATAAAGATTATCAATACCGATCTGTCACTGTCTTGTTCTTTTGCTCACAAGGTTTCAACTTTTAAGAGCCTACGGAGTCCAGTAGTCTACTCAACAACATCATAGATGTCAAATACTTGACTTCTAGAGTGAAGTAAGCAATACAAGACTACTTCACTCTTCACAATCTAATGACTCCCATTCGAAGGGTAAACACGAATCTCAGATGTCTAACGTCTAAATTCCCATTTAAAACACACAACCCATGGCAAACTCAACATCATTTCTTTTGATTCTCGCTTTAAGCTTGACCCTAAGGACATAGTGTGCTCATCTTAGATCTTTTACTTTTAAACTAACTGGACAATTAAACCTTTGTTTACACCGTAAATTCGAGGGAGCTGGACAATGCCGTTCCGAGCAAAGTACCACATGCTTAGCATGTGAGGTCCTCCTAGAGGAGAACTAGACCTTTAGGTGCTGAAATAACGGCGTCAAACCCAGCATCCTGAGAAGATTATCACCTAACAAGTGTATCAACCACTCAAGGTTCGAGATGGTTAAAGGCTAAAGGGAGCTCAAGCTCAAGGGACTTCCAAGAACGCTACAAGACAGGTGGTTTCCAAGCTAAAGACAGTTACTTGGAGCGTAATTTTAGATACTTAGGCTCTAAGCTTAATCCAAGAGAACATTGGGCTTCTAGAGGGGACTTAAGCTAGAAATTCGGAAGTGGGCTCCGAGGAATTCCCTCCAAAGTTGAATCTTAGACACATTTATTGATCATTCACATGCAAGAAGGACTTTAGTCGCCTAACATGGGGAGAAAATGCCGCGGAATCAAGGGGAAGCCGTTATTTAGTTTTTCTATAAATAAAGGACTCTGTGATAGTCTGTAAGACCCTTGACATTGGGATACCATGGGCAGGGTGATGCCTAGCGTTATGCACATCGTGCCCCGATCAGTGCTTCGACATAGGCACTGGGTGCGCAACCCTCTAGTGCTTGGTTGGATGTCAGCGCCTAGGTTTTGGTTGCGACATGGGACATAGCGGACTTTGACCCAAGCATGACCCGAGAAGGGCATGTACGCTAGAAGCAGCACATTGACATAGTAAAGGATCACTAGTCAAGCACATGATCATGCTCAAGCGAGCACACATTAGTTGCGCCACACTAGTTAAGGACGGACCCATGACTAAATGCAATGCATGCGTTGTGCCAATATGCGACAGATATCAGTGAGGCAGAAGTGTATACGCAATGCACATCCTTTGTATAGATGAACTGGGCCTAACGGAGATGAACCTGAGCATGGCATCAACGAACCAAGGGCCATGTGCTTGTTGCACAGCACTGAACCAACACGTGCGGGTCAGGGGCATTATGTGCACAAGTAAGGACAAGGCATGAAAAGCTAAGTCCAAGCGCACAAGAGTGGATGCGTTGTGCTAACGTGACAACGGATCTTCACCTAGACGCAATGTGGCATTGACCCAAGACGAACCTTGAGGAGGTCGAAGTGTTGATAGTAACTTGGAGTTGGAAAATGAACACTCCCAAGGTTTGGGCCTTAACCAATGGATAGGTCTAGGGATTGCGTGAGCAGGGCGCGGGGCCAGTGCAAGGCACTGTCCCGGCCCAAGCATGTGCAGGCCCAACGCAGGGCACGGGCCCAGTGTAAGGCACTGGCTCGACCCGAACATGCTCAGGCCCAGCGAAACGCACGGGGCCAGTACAAGCCCCTGGCCCAGCGCAAGGCACGGGCCTAGTGCAAGGCACTGGCTTAACCTAGGCATCCGCAGGCCCACCGCATAGTGCGGGTCCAGCGCAGGGCACGAACCTAGCCCACGACATGCTTAGGCATGCGTTGGCCCAGGCCAGCGCATGCATGCGCAGGCCCAATGAGGCCCATTTAGGCCTAGACCTTGATGGAGAGAAAGGAACATGTCGAGCAAATGGGTGACGGTTACCTAAGAAGAAAAGCGGGAAAAACCGTTGACTAGTTCAAACGAGATTTGAGCGGGAAAAGAGGAAGAGTGGGGTTGAGTATGGGATAACTGCTGGTTTAAAATAGGCGCCTAAAATGAGAGTGTGAACTTTTGACCAGTTTTGAAGATAACCGTTAATGGGCATTACTTGAGATCATGGGCACGGTTGGCTAAAGGAGGAGGCACCACCTAACATAGAAGTTGCCTATGGCCTTGGGGTTGTCAAGGCCTATAAATATGTGTAATCTATAGTCATTTGATATGCTATATAATCCCAGAAATGAATTAATGAAATCGTCCGTTATTCTCGTATATTCTCCCTTTCGTTTCCTTTGTGTGATTTTCATGTGTTTTAAGTGTACGCTTTGGCTGGGTGAGTGAACCTCACCGCCATCATAGCTAGTCTAAAAATAAACTGTGACACAGTCGAACACGCACACACTCAATACAAAACTTCTTCAAGTTTTCTTTACAGCACACTTGTGCTCTTTTCTTAGGTGTTATGCAACTTAACATAGCTTATTCAAGCATAAAACTTTCTGTACTTGCTTCTTGAGTAATATAATTTTTGGACTTCAGGTATAATTTTTTGTTTTAATCTATTCCCAAATTTCGACGAGTTAAGAATTGAGGCTCTAGTTTAAGGCTATGACAATCAAGGCTTGACCTTGATTGCGTTGGTCTTAACCCTACTGTCATCGCTCGATAAGCATATGAACTTAGGTTTGTGCCATTGATTAGAGCTTTGGCGGCTAAGGCTTGACCTTGATTGCGTTGGTCTTGGTCCAGTGACCTAAATACGGTTTGCTCCACTTTCATCTTATCAGACCTAAACTCATTCGGGTTATTATAAGTTATGGATGCCAGGCATAAAAACATGATTGATTCGAGCTTGTAAGTGGACTGCTGAGCTCTTGGGTTTGTCTCTACCCTAGTTTCTAACTTTTAACCCCCTGTTTGGCAACAAGGTAAAGGGGGGTAAATTTCTACCCCTGTTTGACAAAGTTGTTCGAGGGGTAAAGGGGGGTAAGGGGGGGTAATTTTTTACCCCCCTTTACCCCCCATTACCCCTCTTTACCCCCACTTTCTTTAACTCCCAAATTGGGGGTAAAGGGGGGGAAGGGTAATTTTTAAAAAAATTTGACATTTTTACCCTTATTTTAACTCTAACTCTCTTTAACCTTACCCCTGTACCCAATTTCCAAACAAGGGTAACTCATTTACCCCTCTTAATTTAACATATCCAAACAAGAGTAGAATATTACATTACCTTCCTTCCCCCCCCCCCCCCCCCCCCCCCCCCCCTCTTTATCCCTCTTTACCCTTACCCTCATTTACCCCTCATTACCCTCCTTTACCCTGTTGCCAAACAAAGCATAAGTGTACAAGGAAAGGCGTCTATGGACCATGTTCCGCCACTGTAACTGCTACTTGAGTTAGGTCCATATCATTTTATTTTTCTGTCAATATATATACAAAAATCCATAAACTATTTAACCATATCTTCTTAAATGAAGCATAAGATGAACTCATGGCATAACCAAAGTCAGATACACCAAAATATCACAATGTTTCCCTAAAAACGGTGAATGGTTGAGGTCAAAGACGTGAGGTTCAAATTTAGGCTCACTTCTTAGTCGCAGTGAGTCCCTTTTGCACATTTGTTTCTTATCATTTTACAGTGATCACATCACACTTATTTACAAACAAAATAAAGCAAACGCGCCTTTTGATGACTACAATGGGAGGCTTAAAACAAGACGTCATTGTCTTCAGCCTATCGTGAATTACCCGAATGTAATTGCAGACCATTTGATGATGGTCTAAACCAAGAGGTCTAGTGCTCTCGAGCATGAGGAACCAGAGGGCTTAGCACTGATTGGATCCTCACTTGAGCATCCTCTTGAACAAAGCCTTATAACACAAAGGGAAGAACCGAGTCATAGCCATGGTAGTTAGAGTGCTGGCGATGACGACATCCTGGAAGATGAACGCATTGGGCTGGATGACCATTCTCACAAAAGCTTCATGGCTATGCTCAAACGCCATTTAAAAAAAAAAAAAAACTACGAAACGAGCCATATGACATTCAAGATTACTTTTCTTACATTTATCAAACAATCAAAGTTTGGAGTTTACAATCCAACACTTACATGTATGATGTGGTGACCCAACTGAACTATCTAAAACTCCCGTGGCCGAATTGAGATATCATGAGGGTGAGAACATTTCTCAATAAATATATTTTCTTGTAAACTCTTTGTTAAATATATTTAACACCCCACTTTTCCCTCATACTCTAAGGTCATACAATAGAGCTCTTTTGGGAGGCTAATGTAAACCCTAGTCAAGTGTACACCGCTATAAGCACTCCACGTCGGTGTGGCGGTGCCCTCTTTTCCTGCACTTCAGTCTATCCTAAGATGTCTAATCTTGTATTATGCAAATGAACGCTTTCCTCGAGTAGTCGCGACGACCTACTATATAATGTTAGATCAGTGATGGAAGCCATGAGCATTCACCTAAAAGCTCGCTCCCACTTGATATTTTGAGTATTGTGAACCTTTAAATAATTTTTATTAAACAAAAACAGCATGGAATCCACCTAACCATTCTCTATATGTCTGCAACGATGAGTTAACCAATCTACCTGTTACTCCATGGGAGAGGGGCAGAACAAGTTATTAGTCAAGTGAGAACTATTTTGAATTAATATGTTTCCTAAATATATTTAACTCACCGCTTCTTCTTTGGTCTCTAAGACAGTATCACAATGCTCCCTGGGAGAGTAATATACTACCATAGTTAAGTGTATACCATTATCTAGATATTAATACAAGTATACAATATACTCCACACATAAGTGGTCACATCTGTTTTCTCATACCTCCATCTATCCATAAGAAGTCTAACCCTGTATTCTGTGAGCGAACGCCCTCCTCAGGGAGTAATGCCAATCCACTATACTATTAGATTGGCAATGGAGGCGTGACGAAACAACTCTTGTACCTTGCTTTCGCTTGATATTTAAATGGCGGATCTTCCTTTTAAGTTCAATTATCTCATAACCAATAATTATAAACATATTCGAAAATTTTATTTAACCATTAAATAAAACCCTAATCATATTAGGTTTCTTTAATTATCCAACCTATGTAATCTAATCTCATTAGATACATTATGAGAATTTCTCTTTCAAATAATTCAACTATTGGATTATATGATCATGTTAGATCTATTTGAAAAATTTTCACCAAGTTATATGGCTCTATAACATTATTCACATCGTAAATAATTTTAACTTATTAAAATAATATTGAACATGTGACCTAAAATTGAATAACATGTTATAAAACAATTTGAATAACACCTCTTAAGCCCAAATGTTGGAACAACTAATGATTTTTCTAAACTTTTTTAGAAAAGATTATCGTATAATCTTAATCAGGATCTAATCCTAATTAACTATTTATTTATTTAAATTTTAATAGAATATTAAAACAACCTTTTTTATTGAAAGGGGGCATGCCTAGTGCTTTTCCATCTATATATTTTATTTTTTTATTTTTATTAAATAAATAAATAATTAACTAAATCTGATTTTAATCTCATTAGATCATAAATCGAACATCTAATCCCACTAGATATTCTTTGTTTTGGATTAACATAAAATATTTAACAATTGGACATTTCACACCTTGGTTCAAATTCTAATGACATTAGATTTAATAATCTAAATCATTCCACTCTTTGAATATCTGATCTCATTAGACTTGATTTAGAAATATGCTCCTTCATTGACTCATGACTCATCTAACTTTTAAACAATTTAAAACTTTAATGAACATTCAATCTTGTTATTAAACTCTTTAACAACAATGTTCAAGATTCTCTTATTAAACTCAAAAAAAAAAAAAAAAAAAAGTTCAAGATTGTCTTTTTCCTTTAATGAAATTTTCAATTTCATATTTTCATAATTCTATATACCCTTATTTTATTAAACCTAAAATTTTTAATATCAATCATGAACGTATTCAGAGTTGGCTCTCATACCAATTGTAGGGAACATATTTCAAAAATATTTTCCTAGAGAGGGCACAACGAAAAATATTTTTAAAATTCTTCATTTTAAATCTAAAGCCCCAATCTAATTAAACTATTTAATTAGATGAAGATTCTACTCTAATAGGTTCATAATATGACAACCGAAAAAAAATCAAATAAAACAAGTATAAACATGGTGTGTAAAATAAATGAAATAAAAAATAAATAAATGAAATGTCCCAGTTCCGGCTTGAAGACCTGAAATTGGAAGAAGGTTTCTTCACACCTCAAGGTAATCTTCACAATGACCTCTTCTAGCACCAGGAGTGCGGGCTCCCAAAATATTTAACTTAAAAAAAATTTTGGAACAAAATTTTTCCTTGAATCTTTCTGAAAATTAATTTTTTAGAAAAATTATACTAAACAATAATTTAAAAAACCCCCAAAAAATTTTAGGATTTTCTTGGTGGGAGAAAGCCAGGTCCCGAAACCCGAATCAAATTATTATACGATAAAACAACTTAATCATAATAATCGTCTAACTTAGTATATATATGTCTGTGTGTGTGTATGTGTGTGTGTGTATATATATACATATCAGGTCCTCCTAGAGAGGAGTCACGCCTTTAGGTGCTATGATAACGGCGTATCGAGCCCAATACTTAGGAAGCATTATCACCCTTGACAAGGGTATCAGACACTCGAGGCTCGAGATGGCTGAAGAGTGAAGTAAGCTCTAGCTCAAGGGGCTGCCAGAAAAGCTACAAGAATGGTAGTTCCCAAGCTTGAAGAAGTTATCTAGAGTGCAATTGCAGGTGCTTTGGCCTTAAGCTTAATTGAAGAAGACATGGGGCTTCTAGAGGAAACTTTTACTTGAATTTGGACGTGGGTATCAAAGATTTCCCTCCGAAAACTCAAAGACACATTGGTGAAGAGTGAGTGCATGCAAGAGAAGAGCTTAGTGGCCAAAAAAGGTGAAGTTGCCGTAAAATTAGGAGCAGCCATTATTTTCTTTTTCTATAAATAAAGAGCATTAGTTCAAAGTAGTACACATACACTCAATACAAAACTTCTTTTTCTTTACAGCAAACTTGTGCTCTTTCCTAAGAATAGCGTAATTTAGCTAGGTATAGCGTAATGTAGATCTTTGCTGTACTTACCTCCATAATAATGCAGTTCTCGGGTTTTAAGTATGAATTTCTAGTTTTAATCTATTCCTACAAATCCACAAGTTGAGATTTGAGGTTTTAGTTTAAGACTTTGACGGCCAAGGTTTTGTCTTTTGATTGCATTGGTCTTAACTCTACTGTCATTGCTTGATAAGTCAGGTGAACTGGGGTTCGCGCCATTGATTAGGGATTTGACCACTGTGGCTTGTCCCTTAATTGCGTTGGTCCAAATCCAGTTACCTAAATACGGTTTGCTTCACCTTAATCTTGTAAGATCTAAACTCATTCGAGTTATTATAAGTCAAGTGTGCCAGGATTAAAAACCTGATTGACTCATGCTTATAAATGGATTGCTGAGCTCTTGGATTTGTCTCCACCCAGTTCTTGACTTTAAAGTGTTCTAGGAAGGTGTCTGGGGCCCTGCTCTGTCATTGTAACTGTTACTTGAGTTAGGTCCATATCTTTAATTTTTTGTCACAAAAAACAAATAAAAAATCCACAAAAAATATTTACCAAAGTCTTCTTAATTGAAGCATAAGCAGAACTCACGGTATAACCGAAGTTAGATACACTAACATATCACAACCTTTTCTCCAAAAACGGTGAGTGGTTGGGATCAAAGACGTGCAGTTTGTAATTAGGCTCATTCCCTAGTCACGGTGAGTCCCTTTTGCACGTTTGTTCTGTTTTCACATTTATGGCAAACACACATACATCACTTGAAACAAAATATAGCAAACAAGCCTTTTTGGTGACCACAATGGAAGGCTTGAAACAAGGCTACATCGTCTTTAACCCATCATGGATTACTATAACGTAATTGCCTACCATTTGCCATTGGTCAGAACCATGAGGTCTAGTACCCTCGAGCATGAGGAACTAGAAGGCTTAGCCCTTATTGGATCTCCGCTCGAGCATCCTCTTGAGCAAACAGCCACGGTAGTGAAAGTGGTGCTGGCAATGACATCCCAGAAGATGAATGTATTGGGCTCAATGGCCATTCTCGCAAGAGTTTCATGGCTATGCTCAAACTTCGTTTGGAGATTGTGGACCAAAGATTCCAACAAAAATAAGAAAAGCCTTTGAGAGACAACATGTTGAAACAGAGCGCAATCTAGCGGCTCAGCTTGAAAGCTTTGCTGCCATGAGAGCCGTGATTAATGACGTTGGAACCTCTATGAACGAAAGGCTCCACAAAGAGACTAATAGTGTCTTGGTGGAAATAAACTCGACCTTGTCTTCTACTGCTACCCTTATTGCTAAGGATGTGGCTAGGCAGATAGTGGTTGGAGTCCAGCCTATCTTGGTTAGACAAGCTGAGACTCATAATGGCTTGGTCTACGCCATTAGGGAGGGTATAAAGCAACAAAGGTTGCACCTCCTCCATCAATCCTGATTGGTTATCCTCACGAGACACCCTTGAGCTCGCAGTTACCTATGGTCATTAAGAACGGATTACCTAATAGTGGCTAACTAGCTGTTATACACTTGGAATCTAGCCATAGAAATGATAATGTGCCTTTTGGAGTTGCTAGGCCCTCCAGTAAGAGTTTCTCTCTCACTACTACGAATCTCAACCCCATCAACCCATCATTACTTGTCCCTAAGACAGGGAGGCATAGCCGTTCATACCCTCCTCAAAGTAGTGGAGGTTTCCTCGAGGCCCACTCAAGGCCTGGAACTAGGAATGTAAGGTCAAGTCCTATTTTCGAGAACCAGGCTTCTCATCCTAGACCTCCTCATACTTGTCATACTGGGGGCAAAATAATAGCCCACTTCTTCAAGATCACAACTTGGGTGTTGATCAGGCAAGGATGAACCAATAGCCTACTGCTACTGGCATGTTTCCAAGCATGCCATGTAACCCAAGTCCTACTAGGGCATACTTTATGGCCAACAAATGCATGGCCATTATGATCAAGGGGTTTATCCTGGGTTTGGTGGGGCAACAACCATTCCCACACCCAATTGTGATGGGTGCTCAGGGGTATCCTACAGATCCTCCTCGAGATCCTCACCCACTGGGAGGGCAATACAACAACAACAACAACAATAATCCCAGTGCCTCAAGGGCTCCCACAAAAGCGGGGTCGGGGGGGGGGTAGATATACGCAGCCTTCCCCCTTCAGGGTGCCAACTTGAAGAGAGGCTATTTCCGAAGACCCCCAACCTGAGGGATATGTCTTCATGCCCACTGGGAGGGCAATGGTAGGCATATAATCATGTGCCTAACCCTCCCCTCCAGGATCAATTGGCTGCCCTCATGGAGCAAATGTATGGGTCGGGCCTCACAAGGATCAATAGACTTTTGTATAGTAAGCCTTGCCCTGACTGTATAGACAGGGATTACCCTTTTGCTCGAGGATACAAAATGCCTGAGTTTACCCTCGTTTAAGGAGAAGGGATTGTTTTTGCTCTCGAGCACTTGGCAAGGTTTAATTGCCAATGTAGAGAAGCGACAGATAACCAATATCTCCAATTAAGGATGTTCCCTAGCTCATTGACTGGGACCACTTTCCGATGGTATATCAACCTTCCTCCTAATGCTATTTAATATTAGGATGACATGGCCAGGCAATTCCAGGCCCAATTCCAAAGAACGGGATTAGGAACTTCCATGTTAGACTTAGCCCAAATGAGACAGAAGCCAGGCGAGTCAGTGGAAGATTATATTAACAAGTTCAAGCGAGCCAAGTTAAAATGCACTGTAGCCTTCCTGAGGTTGAGTATGCCAAGCTGGCCCTTAACAGCTTGGATATTGAATTCAGGAAGAAATTCAAAGGTTCTAATTTTATGACGCTTCTTCAGCTGGCAGAATATGCCGCTAAATACGAAGCAATCTTAAAAGAGGAAGGCCTCAAGAAACATAGCGTGTAAGGGACATACATGCACTGTTTGATCGAGGAGGAGGAACCTCCATACGAGGTTGACATAGCATACATCAAGGGACCTCCAATGGTTTGTAATCCTCTGATCAAGAAAGATATCAAAGCCAAGAAGTCTTACCAATCCCAAGAGTTGAGAAAATATTTGTTTGACCTCTCTAGAGTTGACGTAATATTCGATTAGCTTGAGGCAAATAATAAACTAAAAATCAGGGGTAAACACAGAAAACTGGATCCCAGTTCGAATAAGGGAAAGATATACTGTAAGTGGAATAATTCATTAACTCGTTCAATGAAGAACTGCGTGATCTTTACAAATGTGGTTTAAGATGCCATAGAAGCAAGGGAATTGATCTTCCCTGAAGAAGGACAGATGGGCGTCGATAAAGACCATTTTCCCTAGTCCTGCCCAGGTCAACGTAGTCGAGGTAGTAAAGCCTTACCATGCCCATAACAATAAAGCCTTACCATCCCCATAACAGCTAAACTAATGATGAATCTTTGTGCATGACGAATGTAGACAAAAGGGATATGGCTATGGCCAACGCTTTGTTCGATAGGCTACTTGAATCAACAACATTGAGGTTCCCCCGAACCATATTAAGATGGCCAGAGGATCACTATAAATGGCATATCACGGTTGAACACTCTACACATGACTGAGGAATGTTCCGAAGGTTAAAGAAGCAATTAGAGGAAGACACCATTCTTCTCTTTAAAGAAGAAGAGTTAGCCATGGCGATTCTCACAGATGACCATTAGCAAATAGTCTTTCCCTTGAAGAAGCAGGCATCAAGCAAACTCCTGCACCTCACCCATGACCTATGCGGCGGTTGTGGACATAAGCCGGTATCTGAAATGAAGAAGCTGAACCTTTTTCCAAAGAAAAGGGTGGCTTCTCCAACAAAGATGTCATCGTCAAGCGTTTCCCAAGGCTCTGTGCCTAAGACTGAGATCATCATGAGGACAGGGCACCCTAAGAGGAACCCAAAGTACACCTTACTAGATGTGGATACCAGTTTGGCACCACGATAGTTAAGATATCAGCCTTCGGGCATTAGGTTCGGTAATGTGTGGAAGAGGAATCACCTCGATCAAGAGGTGGTTGGTACTTCCAACCTTACTCAAACTCAGAAAAGAACGTAGTTGTGGAAAAAGGCAGCTCAATGAAGAATCACACTTGATTCTTGCTTGACTAGGCTTTCTCAAGAGGAAGCTAGGGTCCAAGAGGGCAAGCAAGCCAAGTACGTGGATCTTGACGATCCAGTGACTGAGTCTAAGCCTTTTACTACTAGTAAAGGGCTAACTCATAAGAAACTCGAGAGATGGGCTAGTTTCTCATCTTTTGAAGGGCAAGAATCTTGGTGGGATTACCTTGCCAAGGATTCCCCAGCTCTAAAATTAGCTGAGAATGAGGAGGAGTGTTCCCTTTTAGGCGTTAACTTAGTGGAACCGCTAGACCATGTCAACCTAACATGGCCTGACATCAAAAATTATTTCGACAAAGAAGACTTCCCCCAACCTATAAAGGAATCTCGAACATCAGAGATTGACCTAAAGGACCAACCTCCACAGCAGGACATGCCGACTGATGTTAGTCTTCAACAACAAGATCATGATACACCCATGGTTGAAAACCCTGAGAAGGAGATAAACCAAGGAATCCAGATACAATTCGGGATGCTTCCTAAAAAAGTTGTCATCAGAGCTACCTTACTCCTTCCCTTGGAATTCATGGCAAACGATGCTCAAGAAGATCTCGGGGAAGATGTGATAGCATCAGGTGAAGAGCCTCACGTGGAGCTTATGGTTGAAATTGCAACCGCTAAAGGTACACTCGATCCTTTATCTTTTAAAGTTAATGCTACAACATCCAAATTGCCTGATGATCTACTGACATAATGAAGATGATGTTTGATGGGCCTAATACCACCAATAAACACATCAAGCCCCTATACATCAAGGCCAAATTCGATGGCATTTTGGTAAATAGGGTCTTGGTGGATAATGGCGTGGCTATCAACGTGTTGCCTTTGTATATGTTAGGAGTCATTGGTAACTCTCGAGAAGAACTAATCACTTAAAATGTGGTGATCTATGGCTATTCTAAAGCTACCACCAAATTTGAAGGGTTCATCCCGATTGACTTAACTGTTGGCGGCCTAATCAAGCTGCCAGCTTTCTTTGTGACAGAAACTACCTCAAGCTATAATTCTTTGCTTGGTAGAGATTGGTTGCATGCCAATCATTGTATGCCACCTTCACTTCACCATTTGCTAATCTTCTAGAACCATGACAAATATAAGGTTATTATGGCCAATAATAGGCCATTCATGGCTTGCTCCAACCATGTTGAGGCAAAATTCTATGAGGATGAGGTGGGACCACTAGATATCAAAGGACCACTCCACAATCTGTCCAGCGATAGCCATCCCTGACAGCCCACTAATTAAAGCCGAGGTTGGTTAAATTGATATTGAGTCCGAAGACTATGACTTCTGGGGATATATGAGGGCCCTTCTTGAAGAAGGGGACTTCTAGGACACTCTAAGATCCCAATGCGGAGGCACTAAGACCTCTCAGTAATGGCCCGAGAGGCCATTTCCTCAACATTAGCAAGGCTCGTGGCCTAGCGCGCCAAGGATCAGCTTTGGACTGAGCAACCATCTCATGGTTTTCAAGTCCATGCAGCACAAGAAAAGGAGTTGGAGCTCTCTAGCCTAAGAGTAGTGCCAGCCAAAAAATGAAGGATCTAAGGGCTAATTTGGGCTCGACAAAAGACCCAACACCTACTTATCTGAGTGCTTTACTTTCTGAGGAGCAGAAAGAGCAGTACCTGACTTTGCTTCACGAATTCAAGGATTGGTTTGCTTGGGATCATCATGAGATATCTAGCTTAGATAGAAAGGTGGTTGAGCATAGACTTCCTATCAAACTAGGCTCGAAGCCCATCATTCAAGGCTAGAGAAAGATGTCCTAAGAAGTCAATGATTTGGTCAAGAAAGAAATTGAAAGGCTCATAAAGGCCAAATTCATCAGAACTGCCAGGAAAAACAAAGGTCTTCTCCACTGCTAAGGCTCAAGTCTGAAAAGGACTTCAAGTGGGAGGACATATATCAAGTAGCATTCGAGGCCATCAAGGAGTACTTGATTAGGCCGCCAGTACTCATTCCACCAAAGCAGGGCAAGCCTTTGAAGATCTATATCTCTGCTTCCAAGGAATCTATTGGTTGTTTTTTTTCTTAATCAAAAATCTATTGGTTGTTTGCTTGTACAAGATAATGAGCAAGGTTTTGAACAAGATATGTTCTACCTTAATCGTTGCCTAAATGAGTGTGACATAAAATATTCCTTAATTGAAAACTTGTGTCTATATCTGTTTTATGCATCGACAAAATTGAGACATTATTTCTTGGCATTTACTATATATATAGTTACCCAAGCAGATGTCCTTAAATATATGTTAGGTAGACCATTTTTAAGAGGAATATTGAATAAATGGAGCTTAGCTCTGCTCCAATTTGAGTTGGTTTATATCTCACAAAAGTAAGAAAATGGGCAAGCCCTAGCGGATTTTTTAGCTGACCATCCAAACATTCTAATTGGCTTAAATGAAAAGCCAGAACAGCTTCTAGTGGTAGAACTGGTGCAATGGAAACTATTCTTTGGTGGTTCAAGGACCAACTCTAGTGTTGGAGTAGGAATTGTGACAAGATCCCTTGAAGGAATCATCACGAAACTAGCTGTCACCTTGGTGGGCAGATGCTCTAATAACATGGCTGAGTATGAGGCTTTGATAATTGGCTTTCAAACTTTTCTAGAAATGCAAGTCCTAAATATTCTTATGAAAGGGGATTCGCAACTGGTGATCTGCCAAGTGAATGGGGAGTACCAATGTTTGAGTGATACCTCGAATCAAGATATCTATCAATGGTGCGTAAGCTATTGAGTAAATTCAATGAGATGTAGTTTGAGCACATTCCTAGAGAACAAAACAAGGCAGCCAATGACTCAGCTTAATTGGCATCTGGATACAAATTGCCCAGAACATGGTGTGAAGAAACTCTGGTCATTAAGACTAAGGTTTTGGATCATGAGACCAAGTATGCAAGGTCCTTTGAAAGTACATCAAATGAATGCTTAGAGTACTATGAGGCATATTAGACTGTCCTAAGTCAACAAAAGGATTGGACGAAACCTTTAATAGATTACTTCAATAACCCTTGAGATTACATTAAGGACAAGAACATGAAAATGAGAGCTCACAGATTAACCACCTAGATGGTGAATATGGACAATTATATAAAAAGGACGCTAGTGGAGTGCTTCTCAAATGCCTTGACTTGGACAAAGCAATGCTAGTAATGGTAGGAGCCTATGAGGATATCTGTGGTTCCCATCTAGCTGGTAATAAGATGCATTTGCTCATCGGGTGTTATGGCTACTATTGGCCATCAATGATGGATGATTGCATAAAGTACGCCAAGGGATGCTGAGCATACCAAAGACATGGACATGTACCTAGGGTCCTCTGCTACTGAGATGCATGCCATTGTCAAACCATGGCCATTTAGAGGCTGGGCAATGGATATTACAGGGGAGATTAAGCCCCCTTCCAGCAAACAACTTATATCCTCGTGGACACTGATTACTTCACAAAATGGGTGGAGGCTAAACTATATAGGAACATCAATTCGTCGGATGTGATTGATTTCATTAAAAAGTATATCATATGTAAGCTTGGTATTCCAAAGACCATCATAGTGAATTAAGCTAGAGTATTTAATGGAGCTAAGGTAAAGAAGTTTACCAAGAGTTTCAATATAGAGATCTTGAACTCAACACCTTATTACGCTCAAGCTAATGGCCACGTAGAATCAAGCAATAAGATTCTAAAAGCCAACATCGAGAAAATAATTGAGGATAACCCCAGAAGGTTGAATGAGTTGCTACTAGATTCCCTTTGGGCCTACATAGCTTCTAAGAGAGATGCCACTAGGACAACTCCTTTTCATTTAACATATGGCCACGATATAATGCTCTCCACGGAGATAACAATTCAGTCTATTAGACTAGCTTCTCAAGGGATATTTTCTGAACTTCAATATCAGCAGTCCGTGATGGACGAGCTTTCCAGTCTGGACCAAGTAAGGCTAGATGCTCTTCATAAATTTGAAACTCAAAAGAAGAGGGTTGCCAAAGCTTACAACAAGGTCAAGCCTAGATATTTTGACTTAGAAGATCTCATCTGGAAAGTGGTTTTTACCCATTGCCTAGAAAGATCATGTCTTTGAAAAATGGTCCCAAAATTAGGAAGGCCCATTCAGAGTTATAGAAGTATTTGGATAAAATGCTTATTTGCTCCAAAGACCTAGATGGGAGAACTCACTCAAGGGCCATCAATGAGAGATTCCTAAAGAAGTATGTGCCATCTATCTGAAATTCTAACAAGGAAGTCCTTAAGTATAGATTCCCAGAATTATGGGCTTAGTTTTAATACCAATGCCTAGAGGATCAATCTCAAGATCCTTAGGTAGAGTAAAAGAAAGAAAAGAACCTCCCATCTGAGAGACATATTAAATAAATGCGTATTCCATTAATTTTGGGAAGGTAGATGGCGTACACATATAGATATTATAAGTAAGCAACTTGTGAAGCCCATGCCTCTTTACAAAAATTGAAAATCAAAAGTCGAGTCCTAATCCTCACTAAGGACTCCCCTATTGAGGATAGTCGGTTGGTTGTATCACCCAACTCCTGATCTAAGGAGGAAGCTCCCTCTTGAAGGGCTTGGGTGTTCCTTTGAGCTTCTATGATGGCCTCTTCAAGTCCTCTGACTACTGAACCTTGAGAAACGTATTGTTGTCTCATGGAGAGCAGTTCTTCCTTAAGGCGATGTAATCGCTCCTCCAAGTGGTGGATTTCATTTTCCAAGACTCTGATCCCTTGAGCTTGTTGGTCTTGGACTCTTCTTGCTGCTTGGAATTCTTAAAATAATAGCTGCAAACCTCCCAGGCCAGTTGAACGCCCTAGGTTCCTTATGGCATCTTGGCAGTGTCGTTTTCTTTGGTGGAGAATCGGGACCTCTTGGTTGATCTTTAGGAGCATCTCCTCAAGGACCTCAATTTCCCTGGTAAAGGAAGGAGCCACCTTTGGATCTCCCTTCGAAGATCTTATTAGGGACATGGCCTCCTCAAAAATGACCCATCAGCCAGGGTTAGAACAAGAAAGTACGAAATTTCCCTCGGCCATTGGAATTTCGCAGATTCTTGGTCAAGTTGCTAAAAGGCCAACCTACACTCGCTCTATAATTCTCTAATGGAGAAGATATTCCCCCTATCTTTGGAGAGGGAATGACTTTAGGAGGAGTAACTTGAAAAGATTAACAAAATTAGGTGGAGTTTTGACTTTGGAAAACAACAAAGGTTAAAAAAGAATGCCTTTACCTCTGAGGTCACAGTTTGAGGCAAGGAAGGTGCTGCTGCTGGTAGGCTTATCTTGGGAGTTGCTGGTGATACATCCATCATTGGAGCTTCAACAGGTGCCTCAAGCAAAGGGATTGCTGCTGACTCTTCATCCGCCGTTATGCCTTCTCCGAGTAAAGTTCCTGGGGGACAGTACCTGCATGTTAGGACCAAGTATGGTTTAAGACATCAAGGAGTGAGAAGTTAGATAAAACTCTACCTTCGAAGGTCTCTTCATTAGGGACTGAGACTCTAGTGAGGAGGAAAGAAGCCTGGACAAGGCCCCGGTATAAAGTAACTAAGGAAGAAACCTCTTTGGGAGGATAACTGACAACTGGCTCCATAACTGAAGTAGCCAAGTCTCCTTCTTTTTCAACAGTTGAGCTCATTGATTTAGTGTCTTGAGGAGGCTCTCGAGCAGTTTCTCAGGATGGAGAATCTGGGATCTCCATAATATATGGAGTTGGCTCCTCCTGTGGCTGTTTAAAGCCATGTTGGAAGTTGGTTTGGCAAAAGATAAATGAGAATACCAGTTAAAGAAAGATCATTGCCTCTACTACAGGAAGCTTGGTTCTTCTTTTTCTCACTAATTGTGAGATGGGTTCTTCTTCCTCTCCTTCTGCTACAGTTGAGAAAGTCAGAGGAGCAACATCCGTCTTCCTCTCCTTCGCATTTTTAGTTATTTAATTTGCATTACTACTTGCATTTTATAAATAATAATCATTTATACTAATATGGAACACAACTCTTCATCATCATCTGGAGCCGGTCGTGCTAGTTCTACCTCTTCTCGGCCACCCAGAATCCCTAAAAGGACTAGAATTGTCTTACTTGATACTGAAGAACGAGCTTTTATACAACCAAACCCAACACCCCAATACACTGATGATAGCATAGATTATAACTTTTCACAACCACAAGATTATCATGAGTCAGGTAGTGGTGGCGTTGGAGACTCACAAACTGATGAGAAACCCACCCCCACCACCGAAGCCCAGCCTGAAACTAGTACCTTGACTAGTAGGCGTACAACTAGTGGGGTATGGAAGCACTTTACCCTTAATAAGACAACTAATAAAGCAACCTGTAAATTATATGACCCACCCAAGAATTTTAGCCATCAACCCGGCAGTGGGACGGGCACACTAAATAGACATATACTTAGGTGCCACCCCGAGCAATTCCCGGAAAAGAGCTAACAACGTTTAGTACAGCAAGTGACCGGTACACTTGCTAATTTTAGGTTCTCTCAGGAGAGCAACCGTAGGGGGCTAGCTAAATATGTAATTTTGAGTGAAAGGCCTTTTAGTACCGGCGAAAACCCACATTTCGTCGACTACCTCCAACGAAATGTGAACCCCGCCATTGTGAGGATTCCTCGGAACACCATAAAGCGGGACGCTTTTACGTTGTACCACAATATTAAAATTGGGATACATACACTTTTTGCGACGAACACGAGCATGTTCTCAATGACGTCGGACGTATGGACATCCAAACCCGGCCAACCTTATATGTGCATAACGGCACACTGGACCGATGAATCCTTCATCATCCAGAAGAGAATAATTCATTTTGGGCTTTTAGATTGCCCCCATACTGCCGAGGTAATTACGGATGCGATTATGTCGGCAGTCCGCGATTGGGGCATAGAACAACGTATCTTCAGTATTACGTTTGACAATGCTTCCAATAACACTGCATCCGTAGCACATTTAATTAGGAAAATGAGACCCATGTTAGGTGGGAAGTGTTTTCATATTTGTTGCATTTGTCACATTTTGCATTTAATGGTAATGGATAGTTTAGATCTTATAGACGTATCCCTTGCCACCTTAAGATCTGTAATAATATCAATTAAAGCATCCGTAGCTAGGAAAAAAAGATTTAAAAATATATGTAGGTTGCATAACATAGAAAATAAACAATTTAAATTAGACTCCAAAACTAGGTGGTCGTCTACGGTAGTAATGTTAGAGCGCATTCTACCATACAAAGACGCTCTGATGGAATTCGCCCAGGAAAATCATGTAGAATGGCGCGATTACAACCTGGACGGTATACATTGGGAGACAATAGATGAAATTTGTAAATTTTTTAGCATGTTTAAAGACGCGACAACATTTTTTTCGGGTTGCTACTATCCAACCATGCCTCAAGCAATATCAACATTGCTTGATATTGTAAATTGGATGGTGGGTAATGAATCCAACCCCATTTTGTTCTGATCGATTAAGGCAATGAAAGAAAAGTTTGCCAAATATTTTTCTGAACTACCTCTTACTTATTGCTTTGCAACTATTTTAGACCCTCGTTGTAAACACGGGGGTTTCAACTTGTTTTGCCAACATTTTTTTAAATATTTGCATCCTACTCTTAATGTTGACACTTTCATTGCCGATGTCGATAACGACTTGCATAATTTATTTTCTAAGTATTCTCGTAAATTATCATTTAATAATCCTAGTACTACTGCAGTAGGATCTTCCACATCTAGTGGAAGTAGTTCACACATGTCATATTCGTGGAAGCTGTTGGAGCAATTTACGCCCGCAGTAGCCCCCACGTCATGTGACGAGCTAGATTATTCCTTGCGGACACCGTTGGTCCATATTTTCAGGCCGCCGGCCAACCCGCATTTTGACCTTTTACAATGGTGGAACACAAACCAAACCCAATATCCCGTGCTTTCCACCATAGCACGTGATATACTAAGTTGTCCGGTGTCTTCAGTAGCATCGGAGTGTGCTGTTAGTCTTGGTGGCAGGTTGCTTGGAACGAAGAGGGCAAAGCTATCGCCGTCGAGCTTGGAGATGTCCGTGTGCTTGAAGGATTGGCTGCTAGCTGAGGCAAGAGATTAACAGAGAATGAAGATGGATTCATCGAGCGATGAAGAAGACGACCGCACACCTGATACGTCAAATAATGGCGTAGAAACCCCCCGATATGACTGATATCATGATTCAAGACTTTTGTATGTTAATTATTTACTTTCAAATATTTACGTCAAAAGATGACCGCACACTCCATATGTCAAACTTTATATTTTTTGATAAATAAATTTGTATTTTTAAATATTAGGCCCCAACTTTGTATTTGTATTTAATACGTTATTTATTTACTGATATTTTTTTGATAATTACTTATTGTATATTGTATTTTATTTATTACATACATTTAGTATTATTTTTTTTGAACATGTATACTTGAAAAAAAATATATTTGTATCTCATATTATTTATCAATGAATTACAATAATTTTAGTACAAAACGACTATGTATTTTTTAAATTTTTTTTTAATTTAGTTAAAAAGGCCGGGCCTACCCGGCCAGCCCGCACTGTAGTGGACCCGGGCCTGGTCCCAGGCCGGTCCCGGCCCGGCCTGGCCCATGGCCACCACTAGGGCCAATAGGCTTGGTACAACAACAACCACCACCACCCAGTGCCTCAAGGGCTCCCGCAAAAGTGGGGTTAGGCTTGGTACCAACCTGAAAAGCATGGCATGGCATATGAAGTATATCTATAAGCCACGAGATAAGAGATGTAATCTCTTGATTCAGAGCACAAAGCTTTGGAAGTTGAGCAGGTAGAAGAGAGGTCCTCTTGGCCCACTAAAGGTCCTTAGTCCATAGACTTGGAAAAGGAACATCTTGGACCATACCAAATTGCCTGGTAAACAACCTAAGCCTATATGTCTCAACACCAGGATGAATCTAATGTTGAAAGAACAAATCTTAGGTCCATAAGATTGCTTGCTAGGTTTGGAGTTAATATCTGCTAAGACATCATTATGAAGGTCCAGTTTACTGAACCATTCAGGACCAAGATTCCTTTTCTTAAAAGGAGTTCATTGAGTCCCACACCTCTCTCGAGGGGACATCAGAGCCTCAAGGCATAGGTCAAATGACCATCCCGGAGGAAGTTAAACCTCACAGCAAGGAAATTGCTCACCAAAATAGGAAACCCCCTCTCCCGTAGGGGCCTCTGGGACACACCTCATGGAAATACGCTTGGGCCCACAATTGGACCAGCCACAAGGGACCACCTACGTGGACAATATAGTTTTTGGCTATCATGTCTCTGAGACATCCATATACTTGGGCCAAAAATAATGGTCTCAAGGATAGAGGACCACTTCTCAAAGCAATGTTGATGGCCATGTTCTTCAGGAACTTGAGAACTGAGTTAGAAAAAGTTTGCAAAGAAAAACTTGTTCAACCAAAACAAGTAGAAGCATACCTCCTCCTCTCTAGAACCTTGCCCAAAGTTATGAGCTCCTGTTACAAAGTTTTTAGCAAAAGATTCATAACTTCTAGACAAGTCTATGATAGAGAAGGAGGAGGCAAAGGCTTCAGCTTCTAAAGAAACAAAAGAATCAAGGGGCAACTCTTCTTCCTCAGATGAAAGACCCATTAGGGCTGCTATGTCCTCTAGAGTGATTCCTAGAAAGCCCTTAGAGAGGACAAAAACTTTGTAACATGTGTTCCAACAGTAAGTTAGTGCTATTACAATTGGAAAATCATACCTGAGAGCGATGGTTGAGAGCTTGATGGCCTCACAGATGCGAAGACGCTTCCATTTCTTACCCTGGTTCACCATCAGATCATCCACCCATTCAGGGTATTGTTTGGTTAAGAAAGTCCACCCTTTAAAGGGTGATGCTTCCTTGCAAATGCATCGGCCTCCCCAAGAATGGCTTGGAAACACAGCACAAAGAAGAGAAGACTCATTAGTATCTAGAAATAATCCATCAAGACTTGGAACATTGTGAGATGGAGCAAAGATTGGCCTTAGGGCGCAAGATGGTAAGTTTGAAGATGGATCATTCTCTGACAGCCAAGAAAGATCATCCTCAATAATACTAAGATCAGCTGGGCTCTAAAGAACATCAAAGACGATTAAAAGGTCAGATTGAAGAAATTGGGTCAGTTGCTTAATAGGGCTGTCCGCCTAAGGAGGGGCAGCAGAGATGGTGTATGAGAGTTGTGCCATTATCAAATTGAAAGGAAGCATTAGGGTGGAAAGCAAATTGGATCGAGGATTCAACAATTCAGAGACAAAAACAAGAGATTGCAAGTGCGCTTGATAACAACAGAGAGAAAACAAAGCAGAAAGTGAAAATTTCAAACTCTAACTGTCATATTTATAGACACGTAGGAAAGAACATTAAGTGACGTACATATTCTCTCAAGGAGCCCTGGTAGCCATTAAGGGTCACATCCATCATATTTTACCCATTGAGGCTTGAGATGGCTGAAAGATGAAGTAAGCTCGAGCTCGAGGGGCTACCAAGAAAGCTGTAAGAATGGTAGTTTCCAAGCTAAAAGAAGTTACTTGGAGCACAGTTTCAAGTGCTTAGGCCTTAAGCTTAATTCAAAAGGATGTGGGGCTTTTACAGGGAACTTCTACTGAAAATCCGAATGTGGGCATCAAGGATTTCCCTCCAAAAACTCGAGACATGTTGGTGAAGAGTGAGCGCGTGCAAGAGAGGAGCTTAGTGGCCAGACGTGGGTGAAGTTGGCATGAAATTAAGAGCAGCCGTTATTTTCTTTTTCTATAAATAAAGGACTCTACATTACTCCAACGTAGTACACATACACTCAATACAAAAATTCTTTAAGTTTTTCTTTACAGCACACGTGTGCTCTTTGCTAGGAGTAGCGTAACTTAGCTAGGCATAGCGTAACGTAGATCTTTGTTGTACTTACCTCCATAGTAATACAATTCTCAGGCTTCATGTATGCTTTCGAGTTTTAATCTGTTCCCACAGATCGCCAAGTTGAGGTTTAAGGCTTTAGTTTGAGGCTTTAACGGCCAAGTTTTTGTCCCTTGATTGCGTTGGTCCTAGCACCACTGTCACTACTTGATAAGT